>CAXKVY010000590.1:0-392500 GCA_964058915.1 Tetropium fuscum | reverse complement strand
TCGAAAATGTTACTACATATTTATCAAACTTTTAAATATCTACGTTCAGATTAACTGTCTCCCATAACTTTACATATTATAGGAAGAACACATTGAAGAAGATACCAATAGCAGTAGCATAAAATTAAAAGCTACAGTAAGTATAAAGTCAAAATCAACGCATATTGTAAAAGTGATCTTAAATTCAATCTGCAATATTTTTAGAACTACTTCCTGGATTTCTATGATCTTTTTTTTTAGATCGTAGCTTGATGCTCAAGTTGCGATATAACTTAAATTTTTACAAATAACATTCTGTTTGTATTAACAGATCAATATACGAGCTCGCAAAAATAATTTATTTAGAAATCCCACATGCTAGAGGCGACATTATAGGGTCATTATATTGAAATTGGAAGCAACGTTTACAGGTCGTAAAGTTTGCTTTAAATAAACCATGTATTGACAGAGAACGATAACTTGACGAACGGCTCTTTGGATCTGGTCATAAAAGTTAACGGCTACATTTAATAGATCAATTAACCTTAGATAACATGAACCGGTGTAAACGTTACATTCAGTTGAACTCGCCTCTGGTAATCGAATGTTAGCGTTTGTGCTCTGTGTTTTGAGAATACTTTAAAATGCAAAACTCTTTTAATGCTAATGATATATTACACAGGCCTAACAAAAATATATATAAAAATTTTGGTGCCTAGGATTTTAACAGTAAGCAAATAAAGAGCTGCAGCATTTTGTTCCAACAATACGTTATAATTTTTTGACCGGTTCAATATTAACATTTCGTTTCTCGACTATGGACCGTCCACTTGGGCCTTACGAGAAGACTATAGAACTACTAATTTTAAAATGGTACTGATATTTTATATTTTGTGGGATGTACCTATGTATATATGTATATAGGTCGAAGTGTATTGGTCACCTCCACTACAGCACTTGTGCCTCATTAGGCCTCTTGTACTTTCCTCCTTTTTTTACTTAGAGTTATTTTCTTCAAACAATCCTATTTATTACGGGTGGCAAAGTCTCTTACAATTTATGTATTATGGCATGGTTCTGAGTTGCCGAGATTTATCACTTTGTCCTCATTAGCATTTATCGGGGACCATACGCCCGCAGCAAATGTTGAGTATTCTCAAGTCTCAGGTGGAGTGCCACAGGCTACAGCCCGTCACAGGCCCGTCAAGCCTGCCTGGTCACCCATCCAAGAGCCAGCCGACAATCTACTAGACTTTATACCTATATTTTACATTTCTATTTACTACTTTGTATATACTATCATTTTCACTAATATCTCCTTTGATAACTACTAAGTTTTCTTGCACAGTACTTTAACTATAAATCTCTATTCTATGTGATTTATAATATAAGTATAACTCAATTATATTTCACCTATTTTCATGCATAATTATTAACAGATATTTTAGTTCTCAACAATTCTCATTTTATCATCTATCATCTCAACAATTCTTAATTTTAGACATTATTATATAATAAATTTTATGTTATAGTTCGTGTACTATAACAACATATGTTTTCAAAATATGTTAAATCGTCCAAAATCTAATTTCTTCTTAATATATATATATATATATATATATATATATATATATATATATATATATATATATATATATATATATATATATATATATATATATATATATATATATATATATATATATATATATATATATATATATATATATATAAGCATCAGTAATACATTTATCTAAAAGATATTAAACTTTAAAATGCGTAAAATTTTGATGTTGAATCTATTAAAACAACTACTTTTCCTAGCTATAATATGCTAGTAAATATTGAAATACATATATCATAGAATTCAAATTCCTTATTTGATCTTTTATGTATTAATTATTTTTTCGCAATTTCGAGGAAAATTACTATTTTCACCCTGGAATATATTTACTAACTTTAAAGTTCTAAAAATTTGAAATTCTGAAATTGAAAGAGAAATCAAATGAAAAACACTCAACAGTTGTATATTTGAACATAATACGAAAACGATTCATTGTGAAGTTGGACAAGTTCTTTCACCTTATATACATACTATATCATATGCATACTTATTTGAAATCTAAACGAAACTACATTTATATATCCCCATTTTGAGGTTTGAGGGGTATATCATGCAGATAATGTTGGTGTTATCTATGTTCCATCTGAACTCGGCCATGTGATTTGCAGTTATTTATGCAATAAGTGCAAAAAGTAAATGTTTATTGCACGCGACATGAATTAAATAGTTTTTGTGCGAGTTGCGTACAATATTTTTCTACGTTCATGCAAAATCCCAAAAATATTTTATTTAGGTGTCATTATAAATGTCAAATTTTATGTTTATATTTGTCATGTTCACAAAACACTATCGTTGAATGAGAGACGAGTGCAATAAAAATTTTATTGCATTAGTGCAATAAAGAACCAGTTTTTGCACTAAATACAGTTAAATAAAGTTTTGTATTTTGCATGAACGTAGAAAACATTATTTATATTATTTATATCAATTTGTATATAGTAACTGTGTAATGCAAACGTCCAAATAAAAAATATTTTTATTATTATTAATTGAATTATATAATTATCACATCATGTGTCGTTATTACTTAATACTGAACAAAAAAGAAGAGATAAAATTAAGATATTCTTTATATCTTGTTGGCATGCCTAATTTAGGAAAATATGTCTCAACATAAACATATTTGACACCCTCCCTGACGAGCAGGTCCACATCGTAACTGATCGAATAGACACATTCACGCGAGAAAGGATTTTTTGTAATGTTGTGCACGAGGCGCCGCGCCGCCGCCGTTTATAAAGCAGATCACATTCTGGATAAAACGTTAGACGGGCGTAGAGAGGCATTATGCAAAGTGTATTTTAAAATGTAACATTATACAAATTTTATTTATTTATTTGACAATAGGCTCACGTACTGCCGGAGTTGTGGTAATATAATTTGAGAATAGTGAACGGCGATCTGTCTCCGCGGTGTTCTCCCGATCCAGGGGGATGATAAAAGGGGGCTCTGGGTGCCCCGCCTCCAAGACAGGGGTGGCAGCAGCGATACATCTTCTATTACCATCTCGGATGTTGCTCGACCTGTTTGCAATTTACTTATGTTCAAGTCTCAACTTGCGCAACAAACTTTACCAGAATATGTACGCGGTTCTAAATGCCATGTAAAGTGCTATGTACAACGATGTATTTATTCTAACACTACGTAAATAGAATGGTAGTGCAACGGCTATATAACTTCATTTCCCACTGCAGAGAAACTGATAAATGGATATCACTTAATTTTGTAATTTTGTGCACTCCTTGCCCTGTCCAATTAAAAGGTTATAATTGGAATATATGAACGCCATCGAAATTTATTCGATGAAGCCTACGCTATTATAAAGTTTATTCAAATGCAGTGTTTTAGATATCAAATTTGGAGTTTTTAACATTTTTAAGTTTTGCTACACATATTATACGAATATATTACTCCACATTCTGCACTCTGTGCAATTATCTACTCAGTATTTCATAATTTATACTCTGTACTCCATACTCATTAATCTGTATTCTTTTCTATGTACTCTATGCTCAGTACTCTATACTTACTCTGTATTATACACGATGTACTCCCGTATCTGTCTGCACCTCCGAATCACGTGATCTATGAAACTCTGTACAAGTGTACACTGTTCTCTGTAGCCTTTGGTTGTAACATATGGTCCGTAGTAAACCGTGGAGTCTTTAACATATAACAGTTTGTTATCTGTATTCCTTATTCTGCACTCTGCATTATCTAGATTCCATAATCTATACTTTCTACTCTAATCTATCCATACTTCGTACTCTGTACACTATACTGTGTAGTATATACCATGTCTCTCTAGTTTATACTCCGTACTATGTATTCTGTACTCAGTATTCTGCAGTCACTACTATGTATTCAGTACTGTGTACTCAGTACTCTGTACTTTGTAATATGCTCTCTGTATCTGTCCTCTGTACTCTGTCCTACGTACTCTGTTCTTTGCGGTGATAAATGGTGGTGATAAATATAAAATTGAATTTAAAATTCATACACATAAATAAAATAAATTTGTCTTGAATATCAATTTAAAAAACAAAAAGTACACATATCATTTTGAAAACTAGTTTACCAAATTGGAGCCGGCTCTCTGAAGATAAGAGTCTAAACATAAATGAGCTTATATATATTAGCTTGTATATAAAATGTTTATAAAATGATATAAAATAAAATGATGTATATAAAATGTAGTTATTGCGTATTAGTTAGATAATTAATAGTAATAAAGTATTACTATTAATTATTTAAGTTTATATAACAGGTTCAAATATATGTATAATTAAATTTGGCGCTCTCTAATCGGTACCGGCTCTTTACCGCTCTTAACCGGTAACGCCGTCAGGAGAGCTTCAATTATTATTGGGATTGGCTAACGATGTTGATGATGTGATATGCAGCAATAGCCGTATGTCTTGTGCACTGAAATGTTGTTCTTTATGTTTTCCCTTTCATTATTTAATGGCTGATGCTGATTAATATTATGAAGCTTGAGTGTTACGCAGTTCCTCTAGAAATTATAGTAATTAGCTATTTGATTTATGAAAAATTCGAGATTGATATTTGAAAAAGCAATACTTAACACCTAACAATAAGAAAATATCAGTCAGCGTTATGGGCCATAACAATTTTTAAGTATTATCAATTTAATTAAATTTTTAATTTTGAAATTACAGTAAGTTACAGTACAGCAAATTACATAAGTTCGTACCTAGTTTCCTATTTCCTTCAGTTTTTTCCATTAGCTTCATCCTTCATCTGTTGCTTTTTCTGTGACATTTATATTAGAACATAAATATATAACAAAACGAAAGTATGTGAAAGTAATCTTATTATTTTAGTGTGCCACTTTGCAGGTAGTAGGGGGTAAATAAATTGAGGAAAATATTCGAAGACTTTTAGGAAAAATGCTAGGTAGATATGACAATATTGAATTTGCTCAATATAAAAATATTTCGTGGGGTTGTAATATAATATGTGCTCTATGATTTGTACGCTGCGCTGTATATAGTACTCAGTATTCTGTACTCTGTATCTTTTACGAGACATAGTTTAGGCATCAAAATAAACACAATTAAATTTGACACCTAATTAATTTTTATTCATTCGCTGCTATTTTCACACGTTTCAATTTAAAATACGTAATAAATAATTTTACTAATTTACCATTTTTATCCTAATTCTAAATTATGTAAAAATACTGCGTCTTTGTAAAGTTCCTCTCTATCCAAACGCTTTTAAAGCACATTTCCCAAATTAAATGAAAAGTTTCGGTTCGATATTCATAGCATTGTCCCGAACGCCTTCAACTTAGATTAAATTTGCTCTTTTGAATACGATAACTTCGTAGACGACAATGTATTATCGGCAACCTAATTCAATACTTGGGAAGGTCTGTACCTATGTGCAGATGTCAGAAATAGATGTAGAGTTGCGCTTGCTTCTTTAATTTAAACATTTATTTATAAGTTTTTTCTTGTAGGCAGCATCCGTAGCATTTGTTATGTATACTGCCATTAATTTCAAGTAAAATCTAGAAGCTAGCCTATAAGTCACTTAGGGCAAGTAGTAGTATTATTAATCAACAAAGTTGCGAAAGAAATTTAATTATTGAAAATATAGTTATAAAAATTCACTGCCCTGTGTAGTCATGGTGGATAATGAAAATCTTCAAACACAAAAAGATAAACCATGACCAAAACAACCTGAATCGAACGATCTAAAATAAGCTATTTAGGCTGGAAACATTTTCTTGAGCACGAATCTGCGATTACAAGGCATAAGATACAAATTAGTACGAAATACTCATGCAGAGTGAAGAGAACAGATTACAAAGCACAGGTTACAGAGTAGTGAAGTACAGGGTTATTCATTATCTGAAAGCCACCCAATATTATCATTATTATTGAAAACAGCAAACAAAGTTTCGGATGAAAATTGTAGGACTGTAACTGAACCCCTTTAATAAGTTAATCGAACTGCAGTGGCCTGCACAAATTGAGGGATACAAGAAAAGAAAATTAAATTAAATTACACCCTGTGTATTGTTGAATTTTTGAATTACTCTATTTTTTCTGAACTCAAAGATAGGACATATGATAGGTCTTATATTTAACCGTTTTCGAGTTATTGAAATTTAAAATTAATATTTTATTACAAAAATTAATATATTAATATTAAAAAATCCATTTTTAAAAACAAGCTTTTATTGAAAAGCTCTAAAAAGAAGAAAATAAGTTTTAAATTAATTTAAACCCATCAATTTATTACGGTACACAATTTATATGATATAAAAGTTTGTCGCAAGATTTACCTATTTTATAAAAATATATAATTTTTTTCTTCGAGTTACTTATGTCAATATCAAGTTACATTTTGTATTCTTGTTACTTTATATACACAGTTAAATCCAAAGCACACACCTTTCTTATAATATTTAAATAAATAATTAAGAATGATATATTTAAATTCAGGTAAAAATGATATAATACTGAAGATAATTCCAGGAGACGACGTTCATACTGTCCACCCTGGGCACCGTTGGGTACTTGGGGGTACCTGGGTACTTCGGGGACCGTTGCCGTGATATTCCTGTTCAGCAACACCAGAAACCCCCGAGTAGCAAAATTGGACTTATTTCCAGCAATATTTACCGAGGTGTAATTTTTTTATTTATTCTGTCTTCGAGATACGCTTCTAAAATGCATATTTTTATATGCAAAAATCGATTGTTAAGCAGTTTTTAGTGCTTCATTTGCAGGACTATTTATTTCAAACATTTATTTACAGACATATTATTATTATAATATTAACAAAACAACACACGCAAATAATAAATTGTAAAAATTGTTCGATATGCCTACCATTATTTTGAATACAGAGTCCATATCGTCTTCTTAAATTTCTAAAAACACTCAAGATGATATTGTTATTGACAAGGTTTAAACCATTTATTTCGTTCTTAATCGCTTCTTTAATGGCGGGAATACTGTAATTATTATTGTTAACTTTATCCTTTAAAAATCCCCATAAAAATGAATCTAGTGGAATAAGATTGGGACTATTAGGTGACCACTAGTTCCATTATTGCCAATCCATATTGTAAATACATTGCTTAAATGCTCTCGAACTTCAAGCGCTATGTGTGGAGGCGTGTTGCATCGAAATCATATTATTAAGCTCATTATCCGTAAAACTCTAAAAGAATACTTTCCACTTCTGGGATAATTTCATGTAGATAAAATAAAATAAAATTGTAGAATATTGGCCCCAATATTTTTTTGCGGAAAATGCTACACCAAACGCTGAAAGATTTTTTAATTTGTTGAACTAATCCTTTTCTGTTGTCTTTTCTTTCCCCGGAGCGTCAATTTTTTCTACTAAAAACGTCCGCAATGAAAAAACTCATCTGTCCATAAAGTTTTACTGAAATAACAAGAATCTTCGTTTAATTTTCTATCATCTAGCGACAAAAATCCAGCCGCTTCCTTTTTTGATCTGGTAATATTTTGTACACTCTGTAGTTGTTATTTTTTAGCGTTCGTTGAATTTTGGAGTAAATTTTACCAATTACGCGGCGGCACTATTCAGACTACTTTCTAAATTTTATGAAAATAATAATATTTCCGCATTAGTATATAAACTATCGGACATAAAAAGTGGCGCACCTAGATTTTGTCCCAAATTTGATGTTCAATAACTTTTAAACGAGCCTATCAATTTTGATATTTTTTTTTGTTTGAAAGGGCGATTCTTGCGGATGACTATTTTGTAATTGGCTTTTCAAAAAAAATATATTTATTAATATGTACAGCCTTTAAAAACCGATTATTATTTTGACACGAAATTTGAATGTCGCTGTGGAGTGAAATTTTATTTGTATTGAATTCTTAGGTTGGTCACTGTGTTTACCATTCTTTTTTCAATATTCTCTTTTTTGAATCACCTGTCTAGCCCCTTCAGCAACAAAGATGCGACATTTTAGATGAAACGGTGTTATTAAGTTTGATATTTAACATAGCCTCCTTGCTATGGTAACGGTTAACAATGAAACGTCAAAAGATTCAGTTGAAATTCTCGTGAAAAAAAAATTCAGTTAACGTTCTAAAAGAAAATGCCAGTGCGAATTAGTCCAATCCAAGTAGCTAGAGTTGTGGCTTTAGTAGAAGATGGAAGGAGTCAAAGATATGCAGCTCGTGGTCTACCAGAAACAACTGTCCGAAGAGCGATTCAGCGCTACCGAGAAACGGGCCAATACAGCAGACGTCCAGGTTCGGGTAGTTCCAGGATTATGCAAAATATTGACGATCGATTTATGGGTTTGCAAATATCGAGGAATCCCTATCAAACAGCTGTGATCACAAACCGAAATTTACGCACGAGGAACAGTTGTGTCAGATCGAACAATTTGTCGGAGATTCAGGAGTCTCGGTTTTATCGAAAGAAGACCTGCTATTGGAATGCGATTACTTCGACGACATCGAGCAGCTCGTTTGGATTTTGTTCGAATTCATCTTGTTTGGAACGAGTTGCAATGGTCTCAAGTTTTATTCACTGAAGAATCAAGATTCATGTTGAGATTAGTAGACGGGCGTCGGAGGGTTTGGAGAAGGCGTGGGGAAAGATACGAGGATGGTATGTTCAGTGAAAGGGAGAGTTTCACTGAACCAGCGATGCCCGTATAGAATTATTTGTGTTTCCACCACGGCAGTCTCTAAATGCAGATCTTGAACGAACATGTTGTCCCATTTGCACCTTATATTGGCGAATAATTCCTCTTAATGCAAGATAATGCACGACCGCATACAGCAGTGATGAAAACACAATTTTTAAACGATGTCGGAATTAATCGTATGCCGTGGCCCGCTAAAAGCCCTGATATGAATCCCATTGAGCATTTATGGGATGAATTGGGACAACGTGTTAGTAGACGCAACCCAGAGAATCCGAATGAATTGAGGATTGCTCTTACAGAAGAATGGGAAAATATCCCTCAAATCACTATCACAAATTTGATTGAAAGCATGCCTAGGTGTATGGAAGCTGTTATAGCAGCCAGAGGAATAAATACTCGTTATTAGTTACTTTGTTGTTCAGTTATTTTTTAAGTTTATTGTTTTAATCATTAATAATTACAGTCGTTTTACTAAAATGTCGAATAATTCTTTGTTTGTTATTTATTTTTGATGTTGTTTGTACTTGTAAGTAACAATTATTTCAGCGTTCGTAATCGAAAACGCTAAACATTTCTTAAACGATGAACTTTTTAGACATTTTCAGCTCCACGGCCTCCTTGTTGAAAATCAAACTTAATAACACCGTTTCATCTAAATTATCGCATCTTCGTTGCTGAAGGGGCTAGAGAGGTGATTCAAAAAAGAGAATATTGAAAAAAGAACGGTAAATACCGTGACCAACCTAAGAATTCAATACAAATGAAATTTCACTCCACAGCGACAATCAAATTTCGTGTCAAAATCATAATCGATTTTTAAAGGCTGTACATATTAAAAAATACATTTTTTATGGAAAGCCAATTACAAAATAGTCATCCGCAAGAATCGTCCTTTCAAACAAAAAAAAATTATCAAAATCGATAGGCTGGTTTAAAAGTTATTGAACATCAAATTTGGAACAAAATCTAGGTGCGCCACTTTTTATATCCGTCAGTGTATTAAGTAATATATTATTTCTTTCGCTATCTTTATATATAGGTTTACCTTAAAAATGTAATAAGGTATCCATTTGTTCTTTTTCATTTGGTTTAAAAGAACTCTGTTTTCTATTGTAACTGAACGTATTATTTACCTTTTGGTAAACATATTCAAATGTACTTATTGATAGCGTTGGAATATGTGGATACAACACCCTGTATTCTCTTCGTACTGCACATTTACTACAGAGTACATAGTAGTGCAGTATAGTAGATAAATCCAGACTAGAGTACAGGGTGGTGATTTGCAGAATATACAAATATTAGTATAAGTATTTTAACTTCAGACATAACATGCTTGTCATCTGCGTCTCTCAAAACATGAAGATATATTAAAATCTTGTATATTGCCTTATAGCTTATGGTGGCGTGCCCAAAACACTCAACAGCACGAATACATGTACCCACTCTACACGTACTAAAATATTAATCTCAACAGTGATTGTAAATTATGTAGCTTAGACTATCAGATGACTAGTCCTATCTAAAACTTTCGGGGATAAAGTGTGCAATCTCACGCAACTATTGCATGGGATTTCTCTGTGGGAAATAAATGTACCATTATAATACTACCTTTTACTTGGCTGTTACTTTTTTTTAAGTATAGGCGGATTTAAATATTATGATGAATATCCAATTTCACTGAGTGTGTAAATGAATATTTCCGTTAAATAGGTCAGAAAAATATCAGAATATAAATTAAATCTACACCGAATAGTTTACACGCAAAAGTTCTGTAACAATCTATTTGTTGTTATATGTTTTCGTGAGATTCGGTAAGAATGTACTTGCAGAGAACCAGTCATTCACATTATTTAATATTTCCGTACATTCAAGTGCAGCATTGTGCAAATTTGTATCATCCACAAATAGAGAAAACTGAACCATTTTGATATTTTAGACAAGATTTTTATGTGAATTAAAAACAGTACAGGGCCCCGAATTGAACCTTGCAGTATTCCACGTGTTATATTTTTTTAATCCGTTCTAACATAAATAATATCATTAAGAGTATTTCTTTTAACTCAATATATATTTTCCTGTGGCAAAGATATTACCGAAACCACTTTTGACAAACATCCCGAAAACCGTAAAAATGTAATGTTTATATCAAAGTTCTACACAATCGAATGCTTCAGTTAAACCACAGAAGACACAAAGTGGATGGCATTTTGTTTCAAAACAATTATTTATATGATCACCCATGCTGTGATTCACAATAAATACAAGATGTACATTAGTTAATATATTTTCAGGTTATATATTTTACAATTTGTTTCTTTATACGAGTAGTTAGTTCCATAATCTTTGAGAGCGAGGGAACTATTGAAATAAGCCTGTAATTGATTTTTTCCCCTTTTTTATATACGGGTATAATTTTGGCAATTTTCAGACTCGGGAAAATTTCCCGTGGTGAGTTGTGTAGCTATAGCTTTGCCGCGAATATTAATTGTAGAGGGTGAATGGGTTAGCGAGAATTCCGGAGGCATTTGTATATTATTGGCGAACACATACATTCCTTTTATATGTGATATAAATTTTATATCGACCGCGCAGTTATAATAAATGTTTCTTGACATATTTCTCGACGTAAAATATTTTGAATCTACAAAGTGGTCAGAGGTAATGTGGATGGGAAGCAACTGCAGAACGGCGTAAGGTCCCTGCGGAGATTTTGTCACGTTCAAGAAGCTCAACATATCAACTGACGTCAATTTTGCCGGAGGCGTAGGGTGTAGCGTAATGCCGGACTTGGAATATGCAGACTGACTGTCCGTTCCTAAATTTATTATGAAGCGCCATTTTCTAAATGGAAATTTTATATATTTATATATGAATATGTACGCTCCCTTGTTGGCCTTCTTCTTCTCGACCATTCTTTCGGTTTAAAGGTTACGAATGTCCTCCACTATGACCGGGTTGTATATAGGAGTTAAATATATTTAGCTTCATTATTGCCACTTTTGAATATAAATTGAAGAAAATTATACCTGAAATACTAAAGGTATTATAACACATATTTTCATTAGAAACCTTAACCAAGATCTCAAAAACGCGTAAAGCTATCGCCGTATTTTTTTGTTTGTTTTAAAGCACATACTTAAGCGCTTCTCTTAAGGTATACTATTATTGTTTTTTTTCGTTAATATGCTAAAAACGCCGACGACCTTGGAAATTTAGAAACTATGCAGGCCAATTTTCACCAATCGAGGAACCTTTCTGTTTTTGGAAAATTTACATAACATGCTGTGAAGAAAATGAAGCGAAAACACAAAGTTTTAAAAAAAATCCGTGGATATTCTCATTAGTTTTTAAGATATGATTTTTTAGATTTGAGGTCAATGTCTAGGTTTACGCACACGGTGCCATAATAGTTACTTAGTTATCACTCAGTTATCACTCACGTAGTTATCATTTCATTATACGTACAGCTAATACCAATTTCATATAAAATGTCCAAAAGTGGTCTACTTTGTACTAAATGGGGTATACATATAACCCTAATCCAAATTGAAAAAAGTATTTTTTTATACAACTTGTCGAACTTATTTTGAGGTTATATTTTTTTCTAAATCTTTAAAACTATCAACGTCGATAAGTCAAAATATAAATTTTAGTAACATATTTGGTACTTGTGAAACTATAAATTACAAAATATCACAATAACATATTAAATAAGTGCACTATTGTAACAAACAACAGTAACAAATAATAATGGTATCAAAATATCAATCACAAAAATCATAATAAATGTTGCAAATGGCCCCCACCGCAAAAACGCAAGACCCGCTCTTCGTCTCATTGAATTCCGTATTCTTTGTAATCATCCGGATGTATTTCTATATGGATATTTCGGATATGTACAATGCGATTTATTAAATTCTCTATATTTTCAACGGGAGTTGAATAAACCAACCTTTTAACAAAACCAACGGATTTAATTCTGGAGATCGGGCGGGCCAATTCTGGGGGCCTGCTCGGCCTATCCAACAAGTTGGATAAACTGCGTCTAAGTGGCGACGCGACCGGCACGTTAATACTAAAATGGGCTGGAGCGCCATCATGCATGAACCATAATAGTTCTTACCTAATTTGAACAGGGACATCTTCAAGAAGTAGGGGCAACTCTTCTTCAAGGATATGGCAGTATGCGTCTCTATTTAATCTCATTGGAAACAAATATGAGCCTATTAAATAATCATCAATGATACCAAGCCACACATTTATACCAAGCCACACATGTTCGTGCTTGATATAACTGAGGGTAAAGCCGTTGAGCTTCTAATGCATTTCCTTCAGCACGATCATATAGAAAATACATATCTGCCCTTTCGGCATTTGTATAGTTATTTTAAAAAGCTGTACCTATTTATTTTAACTGTAAAATTGCGATAAATCAAAACAAATTTTTACTTAAATGTCATAATGACTTAAATACTTGTCATAATGACTTTATTTGACAACAGTTTGTTGTCTGTTTCACCGAATAACAACCTCGGTGAATTTATTTGAAAGGCAATGTGAGCATAATTTTATTTTTTGTGGGCAAACAATCAATTTCTTAAAGAAAACTCAAGAGACAAACAAGTTTCAGATTGAAGCTATATTTGTACATTGAATTTTTAAATAAAGAAATATCGACGCATCTAAAAGTTCTGAAGAAACAAATTTTAGGGGTTGGTTTTTTACCCCCTTGTAATAATATCTCAGGGTTACAAAAATTGTCACAAACTTTCATTTTATTACTGCAAGTTCAAAGTGTCAAATTGCATTGTTCTAAATTCTTCCATAGTGGAGAAAATAAATAAAAACAATTTGTTTGCCCAATTTTAGAGGGCGCTAACTTGGAGGGGAAGGGGTTTTGGAAAACAATTTATATGAAAGACTCGCCTTAATTTTTGCTGAAAATCGCCCCTTAAAATCTTAATATCTTAAAATCGCATCAATTTAGAAACACCCTGTATATAGAGCGAGAGGGAACTTGTTTCCAGAAAAAATCCTATTGGTTAGTTTGAGGTTACGTCATCAGGTGCCCACCTCAAACTAATCAATAGATTTTTTTACCTGACTAGTTTAGGAATTTTGACACCCGCTGCGTATTTTGATCCAGCAGCAGATCGTTTTGGTTATGGCTTAGTAAATGCTTTATTTACCAAACAGAAACATTTACATCAAGGTTGGTGGATCATAACTGATTGTTATACTCACGAAAATTAACGGGATACATGTGTATAGTATTTACAAAATCCTGACAATTTTGAGCACTCTCCATTAATAATGTTATTGTTTTTCCTGTATGGGCATCTGAATTGTTAACCACCTGCAAAGGAAAACAGCACTGAACAACGTCTAAGTCTAAATCGTTTATCACGTTTGCCCTGTCGTACTTTCAATAAAATTCTCGTGTTAGTAAAACGTTAACAAATGCAATTTATCTTGAGTTTTGTGAGGAAATGTTTAAGGGCGGTGTAATTTGCGTTAGGGGGTTGGAATGGAGCGGTGCAAATTTTGACGGGCAACGTCCGGTGGATTGACCGATGCCGACTGTAGGAATCACAGGGACGGAGTACATTCGGTGTTTAGTAGCGTTCGGCTGCAAAATGTAGATCTCAAATACACTGGGAAACATTTTTTCGCACATCTATAACGTACACAAAATTTAAAATACAACTTTCTTACTACTATCTCAATACTATATTTCTTTATTGTATCTTGTGATTGTATCTTCGGACTTCGGAAGGCTGTTCGAGGTCTGTTCAAATCTTGTTCATTTTTTTTCTTTTATTTTTTATCTAGAACAAAGATTGGGAAAACCCCAGCCCCGGTCCCGTCGGGTCAGCGCGTCACGCTGACGCGATTTATGATTTTTACATCAAATTGGACACGGTAAACCCAAGTCAACGGACAACTTGCCCTCGTTGATACGGCATAGTTGATACGGCACAAAAACAAAGTTTTTGAGAATTTTCGATTTTTCCACCTATCCTATCATGGTACGTATATATCGTACACAAACAAATGTATAGAACTATTTTGCTGGAAACAAAAGTAAAGGGAACAAAACATGTTAGAAAATTAGTTTGTAATATTAAATTAAAATAAGAAATTTAGATGCAGGAAAAGTAGAGATAATGATTAAAAAATAGGGTGTTTCCACCCCATATTTTTTTAAAAATTTTTGGTTGAAAAATGAGATTTAGAGTTGATAACTAATCTTGAAAGACTTTTGGAAGTACTACTCTTACTTCCAAAACTACAGGAAAAAGATACTGTTAGTCTTTTCCTGCTTTTTAATAAGTCATGATACTGACCCAAGTTCAACGGAGTTTCCAGCGATAAGGAAGTGTGGCGGTGATTTATGGGAATCACCGTGTAGTAGAATAAAGTGTAGTAGTCTCACATTGGCGCATTCGCCACAATATAGAATTTACTAATCACAGTTGTAGTAGCTATTTGTTTAATCCTGCTCTTGAAACATGCAGTTTATTAATTAGATACAAAACCCGTAACTTTTTAAAAGTTTAAAAACTAAAAAACACGCTTTTATAACAAACCGAACTAAAAAGTAAATAATAAATTAGAGTTGAAAGAACTAAAAAAAATGTTTTAAAGGGAAATCGAACTAAAAAGTGAAAAATAATGTTTAACTATTAAGATTTTGTAAAAAAGCGTGGGGTGCATGATATCAATTGTTATAAATATTTCATTGATTGCACCCATTCATTCATTGGACCCCACGCTTTTTTACAAAATCTTGATACTTAAATTATATTTTTTACTTTTTAGTTCGGTTTGCCTTACAGCGTTTTTTTTGTTCTAGTTAGTTAAGGCATCGTCCGTTGCTTGTAATGCTTGTTGATTATACTTGTCGAACGTAACTTTTTCGCAGTTTTTCCTTAGTAAAAAGCTCTATTTCAAAGTTGTAATAAAGTTAAATAAATAATTGAATGTGTAAGACTTCTCAAATGTATTTAGTTCTTGATGAAAATTCGTAAAATCAGTAAAATAGACATCGGAAGCTGGTTAGTTTTTGTTGTGTGGCTTGACTTGTTATCTGTCAAAAGGCAATGCCGGTAGGGGAAGTGTTTCTGTGTAAATTTTAAAAGTATGTTTCTTGAGTTATGAAAAACGTGTTAGTTAAAAATATACTTTACTACTTAAGGTAGGTGTCACTTAATAAATAAAATGAGATATTTGCTATTTTCTAGAAAAAAGTACAAACAAAATAATACCCAGGTGTTTTTAAAAGCTCTCTCAAAAAAAGTTATGAACCCATCCTCACTCGAGCGACAAAATGTACAGCTTGCTGTCAGGTTATTTGATGAAAAAAATATTGCGGGTCTAAATCAATGTAATGAAATTAATAATTTGGGTACAGCTGAATTTTTAACAACCATTGGACGTTGGTGGAAAATAGTAACTGCGTTCACCCAAATCAGGATATCACCAACGTGATCCTTTTAGGGACCCAATAAGATAATCTGATGATAAAAATATTCAATTTTTATTAAAATTTTATGATTTTCTTTGCTCATGGGAAGAGTTACAATTTGAAGGTTTGAGAAACGGTCACACTGGTAAATTAACTGCTGATACATTTTTTTCTTTAAATCATACTACAAAAACCTCAATTAATCAATTGTTCAGTACTTGTTTCAATCATATGAAATTGAATCATTTCAAGTGAAATTTCTGTTATTAGGAAAGTTCCAAACTGAGAAATTGGAGGACGTTTTGGAAAATATAGGACTTGTGTCACGGAAATATGGAAATGTGATCTGCTTAGTTATCACATTTCCATATTACACAAGTCCTTGAATCAGAAAAATAATTAAAAGTTTTAAGTCTTGTTAGAGTAAAGTCGGCCAAGTTTGGTACATTTTCCTTAAAAGAGTTTTCATTTAATGACAAAGGCGAAAATGATAGTTCTTCGTTTGACATGTCTGAAAATACTTATAAATTTCTTTTCAGAAATAATTTATAATTTGCCTGACATGAATCTAAATTCTTCAGTAATGTTTGTGAAAATTGTTTAATATACATTACTAGAAATTTAGATTTTTTTCATACAATTTACCAACTCTTCTGCAAACGACTGTTGAGGTTAGCAAAAATCTTAAAAATTTAATAAGAGGTGCTTTAAAACAACCCCCGAAATTATTCTTAGAAGTTTATATTCAAGCCTATCAAATATTTAATGTGATTATTTATGTAGAAGAAATGAATGAAAAATGTGTTTTATGTAATAAAACACTAAAATCAATATTAACTAAAACTAGTCATATTCTTTGCAATATATTCCTTAATAATTATTCAAAAATAATCAACAATGAAATTGACAGTCAAAATAAAGATAGATCAAACAGAAAATTAATTAAATTTCATAGTTAGAGCTTCGTTTTGCAATCAGTTTTAGTGGAGATAGCTATTGGCGAGGTCTCCTTAAAAGCCAAAGCGTCTATTAGGGTACCTCTATGGTGATGTTGAAACCCCCTTTCAAGTTATTTTATCATAAGTAACAGTTTGTTTTGAAATATATTCAGTTTTACTCATAAAAACCTCTATATACTGTATATTACGTTATGCCGTGAGCGGACCAGTATCGTGACGTCACAAATGCTTGATCGAGGCCCGTCTTACGGAGGTCCCGAAGGGACTCTTCACTTTACATCCTCTCCTACGGATGGTTTATCTACTTCGCAACCTTTGTCTACTATTAAATACCTTTGGCGGTTTATGAATTATCGGTACAACTTGGGACGAAGTGTCGCTCCAGAAACATTTATCACAGCATCACAGGTGATCCAAGAATACGTTTTCCATGGTTCTAATTATTGCAAATGCATCCATGGCAGAGAGAATATCTGCACGACATTTTGAGGAACTTGACCCGGGCAATGTTTATGTCTGGAAATATTATAAACAAAGGACGTTATTATAGAGATTAGAGGCATGTGACCTCCGGTAAATCCGTCCCTGGACAACAGATTGACCGTTCGCCGACTCGCTGATTGAATTTCCCCAGAGAGTGTCGGCCAGTGGGTAGTGTGCCAGCACACAAAGCGAGCCTCCGATGATATGATTTGGAAAATCCTGACGAATTAGAGTCTGTGCTCACCCCGTCGATTTATGTTATTTTCAGCGCCCGTCGGAATATCGCTGAAATTTGTAGATTTTCATTCGTTTTATGCATTTGATGGGCGCTAATCCGTATAAATTATGGATGGTCATTAAATTGAAATGAGATTTTACTACGCTAAATTATGTAACAATTTCATGTATTGAAAAGGACATCTTATCGAGTACAAGTTCGAGAGTTCAATTTTCTTGAGTTGATAAAACGCGTCTAAAACACGAATGCTATACAACGTTTTATCCACAATCACGGTCATTTATAATCAGATTTAAACAAATAATGATTTGCCATTTCCCTCCGACAACGACTGTAACATCAAAACAACAAAGGGATGAAACTGTTTGTCGATTGTTTTTCACCACTGTTTATGGATCTAATTGCAGGAAAAATTGTTGACAGACATAATTCCGAAAATTAGGTGGCAAAACACAAAATTTTGGAATTTTCCCAATTTTCAAAGTAGACGATAACAAATTCCGGTGAATAGTTTTGTCTATCGATTGAATTTTGGTAGGTTACAATGATATACAGTAATGTTTTTATAATATTTGAAAATTACAGTTTACTGTCATACCATACTTCTAGATCTCTAACAACATCTCACCTGTGTAGAGAAGGTATAGCTGAATATGAGCGGTTCCTTTTAGCATAACATACTTTTTAAGTGAACATAATTTGCATTTCTTTTTATTAATTGGTAATCTATTTCTAGAACACTAATTCTAAACGTGATCCAGCATGTTTGCAATATTAAAGTTCCAGTGGTTACGTTCAAAAAAGAGCTTCAAATCATGACTAAACTCATAAAGAAAGTGACCGTTAAACTATAAGTATAAGGCTATACAAAGTTTAGAAGATATTTGTGAAATATGAAGGGTTATTTATAGATCTGGCGTGGTTGGATCCCAGTTTATTTAGAAATATTAAATATTTACCTCAAGTTGCATTTAAAAATGTGACAGAAAATATTTACAAACGATTTGTTGGCAATAATAGTAAAAATATAACCAAAGCAGCTATGCAAACACGGCTCAAGGACTTTATTGCAAAATGGGATATGATTAAAACCATTCTAGATGGCGAGGCAATAATATTCATATTGTATTTGCCAATGAAGGTCCTAATAAGGTTGAGGACGAGGGCACTGAAACTAGTGAATCTACAAAAGAAGAGACGCCATTATATCGTAAAATATGTAGAAAATGACGTATGGTTTGGTGTTTTAAGGTACCACTGCAATACAAAATGCATACAGTAGCTTATGAAAACATTTTTCTTGCCTACAACTATGTACTACTAATGTCTTGCATTCAAGTGTCTTGTGATATAACCTTTTCAAAGCTGAATTGTATGCAAAATAAACTTATAAATTGCCTATCACAAGATCAGTTGGATGCCTTAGTACAAATGTCAGTTGAAAAATACCTAATGAATTTGACCAGTGACCAAATCATTGATGATGTGGCAAAAAGGAGTGATTTGCTTAAAAAATGTCAATATTGTAAATAAAGACAAAAACAAACAGCCCGAACCGGAATATCTTCCAAATCTGGCGCTCATCATTGGCCCTTGTTATCCGCATGATTTGCTTAATATGGTGCAATTTCAGTTAAATGTGTTCGGGGATCGCTTTGGTACTAAACAATGTTGATCGGGATAAATAAAAGGTTCTGCTCCATTAAAGATGTGGACATATAGAGATACCTCGAAAACCTTATAGTCCATCGAAATCTTACATTTACCTTGCAGTTTGGGCAGTTCATTTTTCGAGGTTGGAAGGCCCCCATTTGGACGCTATCTTGAATAAGGAGGTTTCACTATGTGCTCCAGATCCTCAAAGGCATCATCTTCCAAGGATACAAGCTTCTTGGATAACTTTTGAAATAATCTTGAATAGTAGAGAGATAATTATTGTAAACTGATGACAACTGCCTCTCAATTAATGCTCTGAAACGTTTGATTTCGTCTAGATTAATTGTGCTGTATTTTTAATTTTTTTATAGTAGTAGGCTTTCAATTTTATGTTACTTATTTTTTCAGCTATGTGCCAAGTTGGATACTTACTTTTGCATTTTTTGTAGAGAGGGACAAACTGGGATCCAAAATCTCATATAGCTTTTTTTATAGGAACTACTACATGCGTAAGTCACATCGTTATATATTTTTTAGAAAATCCCAATTTGTATGCATGACTGCATTGTAAATTGTAAAGCCTACAAAAATTTGGATTTTTAAAATTGTACGATTTATTATAAAAAGTAACGGGGACCTTAAAAATTTTGTTTATACTTATATACGAGTTGAAGATTATTAAATTGGAGAAAATTGTTAATTAGTTTTGTCTTAAAATTATATAAGAAGGTATGGTATGTTAGATAATATTAATGTGACTTAGCTACATTAATATTATCTAACATCATCAGATTGTTAACATCAGCAACTTTCCACATCAGCCTTACAAATTTGAGGTTAAAAATCTGCAAAGTTTCCCAAAGTTTCAAAGTTTGCGAAGTCATTCAAATATATTTTTAGGGTCGACCACTGGACTATTGTAGTAAAGTGATTTTGAATGATGTAAATATATAACCATAAATATATCGACATTATAGCAACCTCAAACTTATTTGCAGTGTTAAATATTTTTCAAAAGCTATTAATAATCCAAAATGTTCCATGCAAAAGTGGCAGCTGTTCTGAACTTCTTAAGACCGTATACAACTCCCCGGCGTTTAATATTAACAGTTGGCCCCGAATATTGTCATATCTTTGTATCATCTAGAATATCTCTTTAGGTTTCTATCTCTCGGGAGACCTCTTCAAGCAGGGACATGCATGGGTTAGTGTGATATAGGTTGGTTTTCGTGAATATGTCATGAAGCGAAATGACGGACCGTGGATATAGATTACACTAAGCGTTTCATATTGCCGCCAGACATCGCGAAATATGAGTCTGCTCAAATGTTTATGCTCCGGCTGTTTTATTATGATTATATAACATCGTTGATCAATGGATTATGGATTGGACTTACCCGTATTTATTCACTAATGTTCCAGTCGATTATGTCAAAATTCACTGACTTTCTTTGATAGTCTCATGTCAAAGTCATTACCAATGCAGTGGCAGTTCGTGGTAGCAGAAGGCGAAGTTAATTGCAAAATAGAATATTTCAATGGTGTTATAGTTTCAAATTTACACTGAAATCTCCCAGCAGTGCCACCAGTAATATGTTAATCAGTTACCAAAATGTAAGAGCACTAAGGAGTAAATTCCAGAACTTCAGTGCAGTCGTTGCTGAATTAGAGTTTAATATTGTCTGTCGGCTTGAGTGAGACCTGGCTGCAAAGTGATGGAAACAGTGAACTTTTTACTGTTGAATATGATGTTTATAGATGCGATCATAAGTTGCACCTCACAGGTCGTACAATAGATAATAGATGGAGGTGTGCTATTGGCATAAAGCAATGATGTAAAATATGAGAAGTTAGATTTCAACAATCCAGATTATTGTATTAATTATAGTAAGAAAATAATAATTCTAAACAACTGTTCAAATATCTTAGATCTAAATGAATACAATCACATTTTGTTCTGCATATTTGCAACATTTTAAAAATACAAGCCATATTGACCATCATCTTTAATTACGGACTTCCGGTGAGCTATGTGACTATAGTATTATCAAATTTTTGATTGTCGATGCGTTGTCGACAACCCCCAGGTACCCTGGACTCCTTTTCTAAGTTCATATCAGCAATATTTCAGAAATAGCCGCCATCTTGGGTTCCATCTTGAATCACGGGCTTCCGGATTATTTTTCGAACTAGCAACAGGAATTTTCGGATTCAGAGGGGTCGAAATCCCTAAAAACACCGGTTGCTAAATTATACGAAATACTTCTCGCAGCTCGAATTTGGATTTTTGTTCCTAGTCTATTAGGTAAAATACGTTAGAATTACTTGTAAGATAATGTAATTGTTGCTGCATATACCTAGGTGAAATTGATATCATTACTGGCTCATTGGAAGGAAATTTATATAAGAGAAAAAAATCTTCGGGAAATATCCGGTGCGGGCGGAAGTTTTGTGATGACAAAAAATGAGCGAGTCGGCTAGTACTCGAGACTGATGTGTAAACATCTCGTATACGGTTTTTTCATGAACATAATTTAGAAAAATTGTTCTGGCAGTATTCCACCTACACCTTAATATTTTAACTGCCACACGGGCCCCGAGTCCATTGTACTTGCGTTTACATCATGTGCACGCTGACCGCCGCCCTAACAAAGCACCAAGTATACGAGATTTAACAAAGCATATAGCAGTCATATGATGATGTAGCGGTTCAAGCCACGCTTTCCAAACCTGGGATCGCTGGTTGGATACTCACATCAGGACTTTTTTAATAAGGTAGGCAACACATACACCGTGGAGGTTGGCGCTGTAAACGCCATCTATCAGGTAGTAGCTGAATTAATTTATTAGGTAGATACTGTGCATGGTAATTGATGAGTTATTATGTCACATCCGCTTTCACATTTCCGTCCCATTTCCCGAAATTTGCCCTCATGTCGCCGTAATAGATGTTTACACATCAAAAATTATGATCTCGTAATTGCTTCCACCTGTGCTTAGACAAAGAATTCCTATTCAATTATGCCCCATTCTGCACCTGTAGAACCTCAACCGATTGAAATATATATATGGCATTAAAAACAATTTCTCTCTAGGAAAATGAAGCATTTCACTACATCGTTGATATCTCGGGTTATTGAATCGCAACCGGGAGGCAATGGGAATGAGGAGAGGCGGCAGTAACTGCGGATATTTATGAACAGTCACTGAGGTATGTAATAATCTGAGGCCGGATTTAATTTGGCGGACTGATTTCACACTGCCTCTGCAGAACGGTAGTTAATCACTCTCCCGGTCGGTACTTCGGTCTGCTATTCTCGCATATTCCAGTGCAGTGGGACAGAAATTTTATTATTATCAGAAATCACTTAAAGGCCTTGATATTTATTTCTTGCACGATCAAGCCTTTTTTTGTTCACTTACCACGTTTCTTTCTACGACAGTAGGATGCGCTTACTGGTGGCAGAGACTAACAAAACGGCAGTGGCACACTAGAGAAACCGACCCTGGCATGAACGGAATGTCACGGCCTCACAGTTCCTATTGATGTTCACATAATATACTTTATATTTTAGCTACTTTAACTTCAGTTCATTCATTTTGTGCGTTTTTAAATGGAATTTCCAGTAACTTTAACTAAAGTAACTTAAAAATTAATTTTTAAATAGGGGTTAAACTCGTATAAGACTTGGATTATCATATTAGGTACCTACTATAAGAAATGGTAATCATTTAAATAACTTTTAATACTGGGAGTCACATTGAATATTTCAATTATAAAGTCTTCTAATGTCGCTTTTGCTAGCATCTCTTTTTCTACGTTCTTCAATATTAGTGACCAAATTGTTTTGTTTCATAGTACTTCATCTAGTTTTTACAATTTCTATTGAAAAGGTTCTTTTACATTGAACTTGCATTGTAGACAAAGTGAGTACGGATTTTTATGCCATAAAAACATTGCTGTATGCGTTAGGTCTACATAAACTTTATTTCAAGAGTAATTTATAAACACAAACTACGCAGTTTTTGCAAAAATCACATTCAGGTTTGGATCCTGATTCATTTTCTCCAAGTTCATTTTCCTCTTCTGAATCCGAATCTACTTATAAATTACTATGATCTACTGAGTTCTTAAGAGTCACCCATTTGCTAACTAGATATCGAAATTCATTACGAAATTCTGTATGTATCTGTACATAGTGACCTAATAATTCCGCTAAATAATCTAAAAAGTTCAGTGGCAATGGCTTTAAGAAGTTTTTGAGATCAAGAATAGATATGTCTTCGTACAACTTTCTATGTCCTTTGAATGTCTTTTGTCGTCCTTTGAATAGCAGGAACTACCTGCTATAAGGATTCTTCATCTTCTACAATTACTGCGCATTTTAAACCCTCCAATTTGTTGTTACATTCAAGTACAAAAGATTTTGATGCATCTAAGTTTACATTGAATTCTCCAGAAATTGCTTTTATAGAGTACCTGTATAGTCTGCGTGACCACTTACCATATTGAAGGCAAGGATGTAGTCTAATTCTATACTTTGCAATTACTGGTCCCCCATCCGTGTAGTGGAAAATTTTCAAATATATGTACGCAGACAAAATTATTTTGAACGTTAACATTTGATCTAGGATAGATTTGGCTGTTTGTCGTACTGAAGCGTCATATGTAAATGTTTATTAGGGGAACAATGATATTCAGAGCAACTATTACCTCTACATATGAAATAATTTTCTCTAACCTCAAAAGTTCCAAACATTTGCTTCAGAAGAGCTCCGCCTAGTATCACCTATAAGGTGAAGCTTTCTGGATTTCATTTTTCGTTAATTAATCTCCAAACATCCATTCGTTCGTAGGATTCTTTGAGAAACTTTCGAGGTTTTTTTCAATTTTGGGGATTTAATGTTTAGCGTGTAATTAGAAGGCCGGAAACGAAGTTCGGGTATTGAGATTGCAGGCCACGGCGGCCCTTTCGGCATCAGTGGTTGTATCGGTGGAAGGTGGAAGGATACGTTCCGTCACGTATCCTTTCTTAGTGACGTCACAGAGCCTACGACCTTGAACATGCCACAACGGTGTATTAGTGCTATATTCCAAAGTCGGTTACCTGCTTTTTTACACTTCTTTTGCTTTTTGACTTCTGCTGATAAATAATCTAAATTTGGCATATAAAACTCATCCACCATATTATAATCAACTTTCGGCAGGTTTTCTGCACTTTCTTTAGAAAATCCTGGCTCCATTTTCTTACAATAGTGCTCAGAAACAAAGCAAAACACAATTCGTAGAGGAACACACAAAACACAACCACAAAACTAAAGTAAATAACTACACTTGTGACGTGGGCTATTTAAGCGTTCTGACAAATCCTGCTAACTTAATTCCAGGCTGTGTGACGTCGCTCAGCCCCAAGGTCAAATGAGTGTTCAAAATGTTATAAATATTAATTTTTTTTAAAACTGAGATTATATTCGAAACAAAGTTGCACGAGGTGAATATCTATCAGTTAGCTTTCAAATAAACATATGTGTTGAGATTTAAGAATCTAGTGAAGGGCCCACTGGAACAATACATGTTGTTTTCGATTTCGGTTTCAGTTATAATTTATTTAATGTCATTTTTGACATTACAAAGAAATTAAATACGTATGTGTGGAACTGACCTCAATACAGCCGGTCTATAAATTTTCATTTTCACTGCGATTTAATTCGACCTTTCCGAAAAATGAAGCTGAATTTGAAATGTGTAAATTGAGCAAATAATGAAAAGGTCGAAAATACATTTAGAGCAATCTAGAGCATCTAAAGCACCTAGAGCAATCATTTAAATCAAATCTGCCGATAAGATTCATCCATAACAAAATTTAGAGAAAATTTGTTTTTGTTTTACTTTCCCATTTTGAATTTGAATTGAACCCATTTTGAATTTAAATTTGTGAAGGTTTTTGGTATAAGATACATCGAATCTATGTATTTGGACCGTAGTAGATTACAATTTGGACGATACACATTCAATATGAACTTTGAATATTTCAATATGTAATAATAATAACTTTGTATATTTCGGTTATCGCCTCGTGGTTTAACGTTACACGTTTTCATTATAGTGTTTTCATTGAACTATTGTCATTAACAAGTATAATAACACGTTCATATAGCAGTTTCACTGACGTTTTCTGACGAAATGTGGTCGAGATACCAACAGTGTATATATTTTGCCTATATTTTGTGGTCTCGTAGTTTTCAGTTACTGTAGACCCTTTATCTACTTAACGAAATCGGTCCGATAAAGGAGTCTATGATGTCGAAATATATACCAGAATCTTCAGCCTAGACACCAGGTCTTATTTAATTTTTAAGTGTCAAGCAAAATAATGAGAACTGATTTAAGAATTTAATCCAAAGGCCGTTATACATACAAATATATATAATTAAAACGGTCAAGTTATCTTCAACCATTCCTTTATGGCGCGTATGTGGAACTTCCTCGCTTCAACGACATAATTAGTGTCAGCTGGGTGACTTGCTCTCATATCAATATGGTGTGCCCCATCAGTTATATTTACAGCCCAAATAGAAGAAGACACATTGTGTAAAACTCCACCGCAAGACCAAGGATCCATAAGCCCATTACTAAACACCAAATTCGAGAAATATCGCAAGTTCTTGCCTCCATACTGCAAAATCGGCCACTCAGGCCTAATAGCATGCACATCAAACTGCTTATAACACTCTTGAGAATATTTTGTTAAGTTCCAAGATACCGTCTCGAACATATCTTTATCAGTGGAACACATTGGCATTACCAACTCCGTGCATGCTTGGTAGTCCCACGGATATTCCCCCAGATCTTCCGATGTAATGTTAATATTGGTGCATTTAACAGTGCCGGTGTAGTTGGTGTATATCTCAAGAGCTTTCCCTAAAGCTCCTATAAGGGTTTTCTTGTTGGTAATATTGAAGCTGTTGAGTTTATCACAAAATATCTTCACGGGGTATGCGGGCAGGGGTGTTAGAAAATTGGTTGGGTAAGGATAATTAACTATAGCCAAGTTCACGTAGATACTGCTCAGCCAGTCGATTAACTTGTCTATGTCAGCCGAGGTTCTTAATGTTTTGCACATTTTCCAGATGTGTGACAGATATTCTTTACCTTGAAAATAAAGAATTAGTAATAGAACAACTTCCAAGGGATCGATATCGGACTTAATAATAACAATAATATTAATATTAAAGGCGCATGGCAAGAAAACATACTCAGTTTAAACAGGAATGGCAGCGAAGAGGAGCGAAGGAAAAGAAAAAAAAAGGGAGCAGACCAAAAGCAGAAAGGATATTGTATGTCCAAAAATATTGAAGAATATTATTGTAATTACAAGAAATTTTACAGGGGGCAGAATATGTAAGGGCGGGCCATTTACCTCTGTTTGTTCTAGTTACGTTTCTTAGAACTTCCCATGATTGCTTGATTGTTTTGTTGCAACTTTCCATCCCATAATGCGCGAAAACCTGTGTAATTATCTCGTAGAATCTGTCGCAAGCCACTAATTTATCGAAGAACCATATAGGAGCCGAGGATGCTATAGCTCCAAGTACGGAATTGGGATACTTCATCCTCAGCCAAGCTGCTAACATTCCTCCATATGAACCACCGAATGCAATGAACGGATAAGTATCCCGACTGATTACAGTGCTAAGGTAAGTTTTTCTTAAATCTTCTATTAGTAGAACGTAATCTGCTAAGGCTTGTGACGTGGTTAGATATTTCAAATTGTGGGATGTGTAACTGTGATTTCCAAATGGTAGGGATTTACCGTAATATCTGTGTTCGGCGAAAACTACGAGCGCGTTGAAAATTGGTGCAATGTCTAATAGAAAACCGGTGTTTTGGGCAAACATTGTTATGTCGCCTTCATTGCCAGTATATATGAATATGGGTCCTCCTTTCACATGGAACCCCCCATGAACTAAGTATCTTACCTTGAATGTTTCGTTTGTGGACATGGAAAAGTGGTCCAGAGGAACGTTAATGTGTTTCGTTTCGAAATCATAATGTGAATATACACTACACCATAAGAGGATCCCGTAGTAGAATATAAAGGTAATCATTAAGACACTCTTTTGCGTGTTTTGAAGGATAAAACAAGTTGCGCATATTTCATACTTCAAATTAAATGACGCATGGATGTCAAGAATAATTCCGTAATATTTTTCGCGAGGTGTAATTTTTGTGGGAACTCCATAACGGACTGATATGACCGAACGTCGCGTCGTCATTCCAGCCAATCACAGGACGTTTTTTTAAACATTTCGTTACGTTTTCGTTGTTTCCATTTGCTGTTGTTCCCATACGTCTAAGAAAATAGTATTTTTCAATACTTTGGTGTCCATTTATGAATATCACATTCACTTGTGATATTCATTTGTAAGGTTGGTAACGAAAATAATTAATATTTGGCAATCCAAACCACGTGACAAAATCGGAATTAAATATGGAGTAGAGGGCAAAGGAATTTAAATGCATTCTCAATATAAACATAACTGATTGCCCTCCGCGCCATATTGATTTTGAATTTTGACAGGTCGTTGAATTGCTTAGGTAATTGATGAAATGACAGAAGCACTGTTTATTTTTGAGGTTAGAAATACCATCGAATCTTATTATAATTAATTATGGCACAGCATATGCAAAAATAATTAGCAGGCTAACTCTCACATGTCATCAGCGGCCATTTGGGGATAAAACACAGGGTCTAATTAAAAATAATTCAAGTAAATGTAAGTAAAACTTATTCGATATAACACAATAATGCGAACTAAAAGGTCAGAATATATTATACGTATATTCAATTATTATTAGTCACACTTATGATCGCTCCAGCCTTCAGCTGCAAATGTAAACAAACAATTTCACAGGTCGCGGGCGCTGCGTCCCTGTCCCGGTCTTCTACGACAAGTTGCATCCTCGAATGGCGGCGTGCGCGCAGCAGCTGTAAGAGCTGGCCTGCTGATTGTTTTTGTTTATGCTCTGATTATGAACCAAGCGGCGGCAGCCCTTTCTCAACTGAAGAAACGGTAATCTAGAGACACCCAAGGCAATCCTAAGACAAAAAAATAAATGTTATAATAAGATAGGTAACAAACTTTAATTAAGTCATAAATCATTATATTAAAAAAAATCCGCGTACAGTTAAACACGTGATAGAAGTGAATACTTATTCTGAGAGAGAAAGAGAGAGAGAGAGAGAAAGAGAGAGCGAGAGAGAGAGAGAGAGAGAGAAAGAGAGAGAGAGGGAAATAGAGAAACAAGGAGAGAGAGAGAGAGAGAGACAGACGATTGACAGTACGATTTGACAAAATGTTTGACAGTAATAATTTGTAATTAAGTAGGTTAGGTATACATTGTACGCAGAAATCTATTATAGCCCGAGTCTAACGTCTTTGTCTTGCTTTGTCGTTCGTGTGTGATTCTATCTCTGTGGCGATAGCGCGGAAAGGAGATACGCGGCGTACGTTCGAGCAGCGCGTGCAATCACCTAATTATCTTACACCGTGCTCCAGACTATACCTTGCCATTATGTAAGTGATTATTAAGTACAGCATCAATTAAACATACTTACATTTTAATTTAGTAAATGCATTATATCATACTCAAGTCATACTTTCGAAATTGCATTAGCCGAATCAACGTTGAAGAATTTAGTCCTAATTTAACGATTATAGTCCTATCGTGCGCTACTGGTAGCGGCATCTCAGTTCCGAAGGGAGTGAGCATACCTCGCAGGGATAACTAGCTTCATAAACAGCTTCTGATAAATGGGAATTCTAGCGTGTACATTCTCTGCAAATTGCATCCAGCTATTGCATAAATTGGACCCCGATAAACTATCCCAATGGATGCCATTTTCAGCTAAATCACCTATCGGTGCAAACCCCACCAAACATTATTAATTTCACCGTTTGTGTTAAAACTATTAGAATTAATTTTACTACTGATATTAGAACTGCGTATATAGATTTCTCATAGGGTCTGAAAGTATTTTTTTCTGTCTATACATTTTATCCAGTTGGCCGCATTTACTTCTTTGATCAGTTAACTTAAATGCTGTATTTTTTCTGGCAATTTTCCCTTTTATTTGAGCCCAAATAAGCTCAATTGGGTTCAGTTCACAGTGATATGGAGGCAATTGAATTACCTCCATTCCTCTTGCTTTGGCCAGGTTCATTTAAAATATTTTAGGTTCTATTCATTTTCATCGTCAGAGTAACAGTTTTTAAAATCAGAAACTGGGCGCACCGGGTCACGTAAGAGAGTATTTTGATCTGTATTTGGATGTCTATTAAGAGTCTGCACCAATATTTTTAAACCTTTATAAATTATTTCTCCTATTTTCCATTGTTAATTGCTAATTTACTGTGACTATTACTATTACTATTATTAGGATACCCGCGCACGAATATGTTTAAATAGGATTACTTCTGTGTCGATGTTTCCATACAAGTTTTCCTCCTGAGGCTAATTACCTGCATCAACAGCTAATCTACATAATATTTGAAAAGCAAATGATGCCTTTTGACACAATTAATTTTAATTAACGTTATCTGTCCTTGGGTGAATTAATTTACGATGTCAAACGCTAAAATTTACAACCTTTTGACATAATTTTAAAACAAATACACGAGATCGTGCATAACATTGGAATCCACTTAGTTTAATAAAAACAAGAATACAAATAATATGCTAATCTGTCTCATTACCAAAAACCTCTAATTAATAAATCGCAAAGAGACAAATTATACCCCTCTATATCATGTCAGCAGCATGACACCGCTGGGGGATCAGAAGGGTTAGGCCGGGGTGGTATTGTCTCCATTGAGACTGGATCAAATTATCGGATTGATGCGCGATACGACCCATCCGCTATCCTCTTCTTCAGCTAGAGAAACTCCAATGAGAAGAAGACAGAGCATGTACGTGCAGAGAGCTGGAAAGAATTCCAAATCACACGCACATGTGCAGTTACGTAAGACCAGCCCATATACATTTTAAAATATTGGATATAATAGTCTTGAATTTAATCAGTACAAGCGTATGTGGATGTGTGATAACGCTGTCATTTTAAAAGAACGATAGCACCTACGGGATATGCTTGTTTTCCCTATAGAAATATACTAAATTTATTCGCATATTTGTATTATAATGTTATTTTCAGTTTTATTGTACGACACCATATGTGAAAAGCGCCAAGGCGTAGACAGAATATTATAAAATTAAATTATTTTCCATATATTATGTCACCCTCAATGTTCAAATCATGGAAATTGATTTGTTATATTTATCTCATTAATTGGAGTATCTAATTTTAAAATTCGATTATTTTAAAAGATTTACATGTCAAAAATATGTATTCATTTATAAGGCCTAGAAATATTCCTCTTAAACTTTATAGTACATGGAAATCGTTCCTACCAAATGGTTCCTACCAGAGGTTTTCCACCTCGAAAGCCCATTGTTAATTATCAGCTCATTGTTAATTATTTGAAAAACCAGTAGATTTTCGGACTTTTTTCAGTTTGTCTTAATTTTTAACACCAAGGACCTGTGTTACGACAAAAGTCACTATGTATACTTTTTAAGTAGACTAAATTTGCATCAAAATGAAAAGAATTTGGTCTCGGTAGAACAAATCGTTTCTAAGATACAGCTGTTCAAAAAATTGCAATATTTACAAAAAAGGAAAATCTGTTTTTTTAAGGTGTCGTCAATGTTGACTAACAAGGATCCATTTTACGGCAAAAGTCATCATATCGAGGGCTGAAAGGCAGGACCTCGCAACCCGCAAAATTGTTGAAATTAAGATTTTGATCTATTTCTATTCAGAATTAGGTCCGCCATCTATTAAATTATATTGAAACCAAACAAACAATCCGTTGCGCAGAAAATGCAAGAAAACATTACCTCGTATGCGTTTCGCGCCAAAATGTAAACGCATTACCTCGTAAACCGCTTAGTTGTGGCTCATCTTCCATAAGAGAATTACGCTCTGAGGTGAGTACCGATAACATCTTTGATATTCATAAAATAGTATTGTTTTTTTATGCGTGTGCTGTTATCCATGAACATTTATGATCAATTAATTAATTTCTAAATGATAATGATAATTTTAGTAGGTAAATCACTAATAAGCATGCATATTTCTTTAAGATAACAGTTACGAGGTCCTGCCTATTCACACCTAATTGAAGTTCTGGGGTTACGAGGTTTTGTTCAGTGTTTTCACAATGCAGAGGTGAGTAAAACTATTGTGTTAAATACTAAAAGATACATTTTTGCTTCCTTCTGCAAGGGCTGATTTTCCGGGAACAACAACTAAGATGTCAAGCCGAACGAAAAAAATTATGGAGTGCGCGCTGGCTATTGCCATGGAGAAGAAAAAGAAAATACTCCAGGCATTGCAAATTCAAGCGATGTTATTGGTAATAATTGCAATATTTTTAATGAAGTCCTGAGTCCCGAAAATGTGGCGGAAATGATCCGGGATGCAGAAATTATTTTTGATGGCGATTTTTGTATTCCCCAGCAAAAACCGAAATTAACTCCAGACATTGAAAGTCAATCAGATAATAATATTGTCCGAAATTACGATTCAAAGAAAATGTCGGAAGAAGACACTATCCAGGATAATATGGACACCCTCGAAAAACAGTCAGTACTGGAAAGCAGCACATCATCTCATTCATCAGATGAAGAAACACCACTTGGAAAGCGAAAAAAAACCAAGGGCCAAAAAAGAAGAGAACTTAACAAAAAACTGAGAATGAGTGGAAATAAATACATTGGGTTTCGTAAACCAAAAGGTCAAAACACATTTCATGACACTCCCAGGAATGAAAGACGTCTAAAACCTCGATGCAATTGCAAAGATCCCTCAAAACAGTGCCTAAAATTTATGGATAGCGATAGAAACAAAATATTTTCGAAATTCTAGTCACACATGTCATGGGAACAACGTAAAGTTTTTGTAGCAACCACAGTGAAAGTATGTGACCGGAAAAGACCCGAAACAGAAAATTCAAGACGGTCAATAACATTGAGGTATTATTTGATTTTGAATCATACTCACTTTCCAGTTTGTAAATCGATGTATCTTAATACACTAAGCTTAAGAGAGTGGTCTGCAAGATCTTGGGCTTTATCCGCAAACAATGGGATGGTAAAAAGTAATGAAGTTGAAGTATCTACGAGATTGAAACGCAGAGATATTTTAAAGGAATATAGAGAATTCCTAGAGGCATTTGTGACTAAGTTAAATAAATTGCCATCCCACTACTGCAGAAAAGACACAGAGCAGCTTTACCTGGAGCAAAATTTCCAGTCTTGGAACGATCTGTTCAAGGTTTACGAAAAACAATGCAAGGACGAAAATCGCAAGGCTCTTTCTTCAAAACTACTAAGAGAAATAGCAAAAAAATGAAGATCGCTATTTTTTCCCCTCGAAAAGATCAGTGCGATGTTTGCTTCATGTTCAAAAATGGAAACGTAGCTGAAGAGGACTATAAGAAGCACATAGAGGCAAAGAATACAGCTAGGGCTGAGAAAGAGAGAGATAAGGCACAAGCACTCGCGGGAAGATGTCATGTTATAACAATGGACGTACAAGCTGTTAAGCTGTCGCCAAAGATTCCAGCGAGTACACTATATTACAAGACCAAATTGTGCAATCACAATTTCACACTATACGACCTTGCTACTAAGGAAGTAGTTTGCTATTGGTATAATGAGACACAGGCAGATGGACAGGCCTCAACCTATGCTTCTTTCCTGCTCGATTTTCTTGAAGAAAAATTTCTTAATGATGGTGAAAAAAAACCTATTATAATATACTCCGATGGGTGTACTGCTCAAAACAGGAACGCAATTTTGGCTAATGCTCTGTTATAGCTATCTGAAAAACATGATGTCAAAATTACTCAAAAGTTCCTTGAGAAAGGTCACACTCAAATGGGGTGTGACTCAGTACATAGCGCGATAGACAGACGACTAAAAAATAAAGAAGTATACCTACCTTGTGATTATTTAAGAGTTACTAGCAAAGCCAGAAGTTCACCACCATACATAGCAAAAACGAAAGATTTCCATTTTTTCAGAGATTTCAGTAAAATAGATTTGATGAAGTACAGGTCAATAAGACCATCCAAAACATCAGTTGTGACCGATGTTCGCGCCTTGGAGTATTATCGAGGTATTATTAAATATAAACTGGACTTCAATAATGAATTATTTGATGAGGTGCCCAATCGACCAAATAAAATCAAAGATTTTAAGCTGACTGAATTTCCTGCCTTATACACCCAAAGAAATAAAATAACAAAAACAAAGTATGACCACCTTCAAGTAATAAAAAAGTGCATACCACAAGATTGTTGGGGATTTTATGATAATCTTCCTTTTAATACAAAATGATTATTGAATCATTTGTAATTATTTGAAATTAATTTAATAAAGTTTCCCCTTTTGTGATAGTTTCTAAGACCAAAGAAAATAGTTTATGTTTTATTTTGTATTAGAATATAATTTTATGTTTTTTGTTCAATCATCTATTTTGTTAGACTAAAGTTTGTTTTCATTTTGGTATTTTTCAATAAAATATTAGGTATTTTTCCTTGGAATTGTTTGTTATAATCCTCAGTGCATTTCCTCGTAAATGACACTTTGATATATGCAGTACCTTGTAAATGATACTTGAAAAATACAGTACCTCGTACCCCACACAAGTATTTGTGTAAATAAAAAACAATCCTAATTTAAATTTATATTATATATCTACTATGTGCAAATCTAGTTAAAAAAAAGAAGTGCGGAAATATGTAATCTCTGTATAATATTATGTTTTTTTGCTCTCCTGTGAAATTCATATTTCACTGGTTACGAGGTCCTGCCTTTCAGCCCTCGATATACGTTATTAAAGTACTCTAAAATATGAATTGTTTATCAACCACACCCTTTCAACAAACCGACCAAAGAACAACATTATCTTTAAAAAGTGTGGGAGAGGAAAGAACCCAGATGTCACCTACTCGACGAATTCCTTCCCAAGCACAACCGGGAATGGCACTGTTCCTTCACGTCTTTAGTGCCCTCACTGTATGGAGGCAACAGTGATTTCCAAAATCTTCACAAGGGCGGCAGCTAAGTCCAACATAAACATCGCCAGGTTGCCTCCAATCAAGGGATGCTGCAAGATTTTACTCTCTGCGACCATACCACCAGTTGAAAAGAAGATATTTTTGCCAGTAGGTATTGATTTTATTTCTGCTTCACACCACTTTATTTATGTCTACCAATATTGTTGAAGGTTATGGAAGGGTTAATCAGTTGTAGTTACAGGAAAGCAGTACTCAAATACTCTGTTACCAGCTACTGCGGCGGCCACTTATGCGAGAACATACCAGACCTGATGTGTGACTACATTGATGAACCATTCATCGATGACCTTCATATGATGATTTAGACCTACCTGAGCCAATTCATGAAGAAGTGCTACCGAAGCAAGGTGCATCCAGAAGGTGTGCTGTGGATTTAGATCAAACATGTACAAGAAATACGAGTAATAACAACTTCCCTCACAGTACATTATATACAATAAGGTGTTTTATAATACTATATACATTTTAAATGTTAATGTTTAAGTACCTACAATGTTTTTATAAATTATAATGCTTATTTCGTTAACTACTTCATTTTACGAACCCTTCTAATATTTGCTTACTTACCTGAACAACTTTTAACAGTTGTATGTACCAAATTGGCTTCGTTTTGTTGCAAATTTAGTGTACTTTAATAACCTGTATGATAACTTTTGCCATAAAACGGGTCCTTAAAAAGTGGTCACCAAAAAAAACGTAAAAGAACTAAAATTTTTTGGAAATTTTATCTGTATCTTTGAAATTATCTGGACTACCGAGACCAAACTCTTTCACAAAACCACCAGAAATATATTAGTTTGAAGTTACACATTTTGTGAACCATCTATCCGATTCCTTTGCTATCTCTAGACGATCTAGGATAGTTTCTGGGGAATATTGATGTTCAACTGATTTTTGGTCCAGATTTTATTTCCATTAAATACTAGCTGTTATTCTGAGAGTGATTTTTTCCTGGATTTTGATAACACCAACATCATCAGCACTATATCAATATCATAGCGTAATCTGTTCTTAAAATACGCTTTCTTGAATCACCGTAGTATTGGCGCCGTAGTAAAGCGTTCTCTTGTCACAATTGCTAATTAATGGTGTAAAATATAGAAATATACTAGGGAATTGTGGGACGCCTGATATATATTATTTTTAAATTCGGTTCGATAACGCGTCAGGAAGACAGGCATAACATCCGATGTCGATAAGAATTAACCGGGCCACGATTTGTTTATATAATAAGTTTTCGTGAGAAAAGGATCCAAGGCTGCGAACGCGACAGAAAGGCACCACGATAAAATATCACGTGATGGCAGCATCCATTGCCATAGGCCAAAAATGCGGCTGTGGCAATTTTTTTCATGGTCTCCAGGGAACCGCAAGGAATACGATAGTTATTCGAGACTTGGATTTTGGGCGGCGAACGGTGGAAATCTGAGTACGCGGACCGGGAGCGAAATCTTTAGCAACGGCGAGTGTTCGACAGGGTTTTAGTATTTTTTTATGTGGGCGTATTGATGAATAAGGAATAGAAGATAGGGAGATCTATCGTTTGACTCCAGACGGTGTTAGAGGCCCGGGTAGAATTAAAATAGTGCACAGTAGGTTACATAGCTTACAGTAGGAAAACATCAAGCTTAGTGTGTGATGTGCTGAAATCCCTGGATTACAAGAAGATACTAAGGCAGGACCAGTCAGCTAGAGCGCGGAAGCTAGGATTTCATTCTTGTTCTATTCACTAAATCCTAAACATCCTATTCACTAAAGTGATAGGAGGTTATTTAGGAGTACTTGGTCTGTCCGAAGACGACAGAGGATTTAATGTAAAGTCGACGTTGAGTGACATTAAATAGGGACATATTAGCATAGAGCCTCACCTTATGCCTAAAATAATGTCATGAAATAATTGTCTAGCTTAACCCAGGTGAAATAGGTAGATGTTAGCTTAGCTCTGCGCATATGCGCTATAAGTGATAGATACACTGTAGGACTTGTTTTACTTTAGATAATTAGGGGTAATTTTTTATGTCACATAAATAGAGTGATATTTGCCTTATAGACGAATCTAGGGGTAAATAGTAAGTTTAGGGAGGTATACACCTCAATGTGCATTGGTCATTTCTGTAGCTGATTTAGTGTATGTCTAGGAAATATAAAATAATTTAATTTTTCGTTGTTATTGCAAAGGGCGATTTAGATGTAGTTTTTGAGTGTCTCCGTGTATCAGGAGAACGTCATTTTGATCTATTCTCATTTAATCTGTGTATATAAAACCTTCACCGTAATATCGTAAATTTTAGCGTATATTTTCCGGAAAACCCGCCCCACCGACGTCTCAGGACGCGACGTCGCGTCGTGACGCCCGCTGCTTGCAAGCCTAATGGACTGACGTTACACCCTTAACGTTTGCAACAACAGAAAATGATCCTCGACAGCATTAATAGCTCGTCTTCCTTGCCACAATCTTTCTTTTAGACTGAGTTTCATGATGCCGCTGCAAGACTCAAGATCCAGTCGGTTGATTAGCACCAAGATGCTGAGCGATGTAGCGCTGAGGTCTTCCATATTCGGCAAGTGACTATACGCACAGATTTTTCAGAATTCACATTGCGATGCTGACGCCTGTTGGCATTCATGTTGCAATATTCCGTGCTTACTGTTGATGATCTGACAGAAGTTCTGTCAGATCATCATCAGATGTTTATATTATGTTCTATCACAGAACATAATATAAACAAAAAACAGCGAATGTTTTGAATTTTGCAGTGTATGCAAAAAAAGAATAAAAAAAGATTAATGGAAAGAATAAAATCTTGCAAAATTATAAAATGTGTATCTCCATGAATAACAGAGGTAAGGTTAATAAAAAAATGCATTTGAAAAACAGATTAGGCTACAGTGTTTTTATTGCTTGGAGTTGCTGATCATGTTAGTGTACCTAATCTATAGAGTTCTTTTAAAAACCACAAATACAACAATCAAAATAACATCCACTATTTATTTAAAATTAAATCGTAACTGAAGATATCATTCCAACATCAATATTTGACAAGAATTTCCCGTAGAACGTATAAAAACAGCAAAGAAGTCGAAGAAATATAATAGGATAATAAGTTAAATAACATCAAATAGAACAAAAATTAGTACTGGTAGAATTTGAACTCGGGACACCTCGACTGTAAATCCTAAAAATTAACACTGCGCTATCCAGACGATGACAGTTTATTGATTTTTGAATGATATAAAGGTTTGATTTGATATTATTGACAAATATTTTTTGTATTTAACGTTCGCAAAAAATCCGGTACCATATCAGCTGCATAAAACCAAGTTTGCAGCTTCGAAACACTTCGTGCTCTCCGCGTGATGGCGAGAAAACTGCGATATTTTAAACTACGACTTTTTTTAGTTATTGGGTTATCGTGCTTATCACCGATAGGTTTTGAGACACAGGATTTCAAAAACCTAATGTGTAATGTTAGCTGATATTATAAGTGTAAAGATGTATAGAAGTGGTAGCTCTTATTAAATTAAGCATAGAGAAACTATTTCTCCAAAAATTCGTGGTTTTCCCTAGCACGCAGAGAGCACAAGTGTTTCGAAGCTACAAACTTGGTTTTATGCAGCTGATATGATTCCTAACAATATATCAAAAAATCAAAATTACCAGATTTTTTGCGAACTATGACTATAGCCTATTGGTATAACTAATACTTTTAATCGTTCACTGTCGACAACTTCCATATACTTATACGTGATCTGTCCTCCAGTTATTTGCATCCTGTCTTTTCTGGATTCTCTATTGCTATTTACATATTTGATTAAATGTAAGTTTCAAATGTATATTCTATGGTTATTCTCATTAGCATAATGCGTAATACCGTAGCCGATTATACTACAATTTTAAGTGGATCATATTTTTATGCTATAAATAATATCTGAATTGACAGATATATTTGACATATATTCTCCTGATTTCATTCTTACAAATAATTTAGTAAAACTTAATTTTTTTAGTACGGGAATTCTGTAGATTTTGGATCTACAAGTCGCTTAAATGGCCTCAATATTGACTGTAGTCATGATACGATAGTTAAATAGCCCGAAGCAGCCGCTGTATCCCTCATGTTGCGGTGAAATGTCATGGATCCTGTCAATTGTTGTCGTAAGCCAGGATTATCCTCTGGCAATCACAGGACCATTGTGTGCGGTGTGAACTAAAAGCTGTCTTAGCCATTACAAATTGTATTTCGTTGTGTTTTGTGGGGGTCTTATGATTAGCTTGAGCTTTATTATCCTTTTGTTGTTATTCGTATTACATATTGCCACTCATTAGTGATTCTCTTATTTGCATTGGGAATTTTACGATTGAAATCCTATTAATAAGTACAGAATGATGTCTCAATATACATAATATGAATGTAAACTGTCTTTATTTAATAAACAATAAAATAAATAAACAAAATGTTACATACCCTAAATTACTTATATAACAAGTATAGTCCTCTAGATTCCTCTTCCTGCATTCAAATATAAACCCATATTAAAAAAAATCATAAATATCAATTATTAAATGGCTGCTGTATGGCCATTGAAATCTATTATATGCCCACGTGTTTGATACCCTCAAATAAATGATTCAATAAATATTGAATTGAATTTTTTCTTTATATTCTATAATACATTTTCAGACGAATCATATTCCGATGCGGGTTTCGACTATAAAGTTGCTACTGATTACAGAGTACTGATGAATTTTCAAAATAGAGAATGAATATTGCCTTCATGGTCCGAAAGAATTCAAAATATGTATCTCGGGATTCTTGGGGCAACGGATCAAGTATTTTTGTTAAAATGAATATACGAAATGGCCGGCATTTTTGTTATTTATGATCCAAATCGACTCAAATTGGTGTCTCGGGAATTTTAGGGTCACAGATCACTAATTTTTCATCTAAATCAATATGTCTTGAAAATGGCAGACATTTTTGTCATTTGTGGTCGGAAACAACTCAAAATCGGTATCACAGGCATCGGTATCACAAAATCGGTATCACTTTTATGGTGAGATGCAACTCAAAATTGGTGTCGGGAATGAAATTAATGGTGGCGGCTCTCTAATTTTGCCATTTATAATATAAAAAAAATCAGCATTTTTGATACCTTTATGTCATTCAGAAGTCATCGTCTTTAGGTATAGCACAGGGGCAATGTTCGGATTTATAATCGATGGGCCCCAGGTTCCATTACATTTTTTTAACATTAGGTTGGTTGCTGGCCTAAGCTTTCCCCACCGAAGAAGTACAAGAGGCCCAATGTGGCCTAAGTGTTTTTGAACTGCACTTACAGATTCCTATAATGATTTTTAAAACATTAGCTCAAATTTTATCAGCAGTCATCTAAGTCACCAAGCAACAAACACATTTTAATTTTTATTTGAGCACGGCTTTAATGGATTTTTCTGTTCAAAAGTGTGGAAATATAGCTCGAGCTTATACGTGACGTTACAGTGACTATATAGAGACAGTGGCGACAATAGGCCACGCCCCCGCCGCCATGTTGAGGCTTACTTCAATTGTGTTAATAAAGGTACTAATCGATCTCGTTTTCGTAACTATGAAAATATGTAAGAAAACATTTAATCAAAAATACTGGTGTCGAAAAACAGTTGTCACGTAGACCATTGTTGTAGAAATCATTCGTAATATTACGATATATTTACTATTGGACCTTTATAAATACAATTTACTGTTCGTGCCTAGTGTTTGTTTATTTGACTACTTATCATGAGCAGCGGGCAACAGGAATCAAGAAAACGGTCACACGCATCCTCACTAGCTAACTACCGACACCGAACTATTAAGTTTTGCAGTAAATACTAAATAGAAAATGCTAACAAATATTAGCACGTAGGTACCTACCTACTTATTTTTATTCATACCACCCAAAGTAATATATTATACATAATTATAAAAATAAACTGTACATTTCCAAAAATCTGTCGGTTTCCATTAATCTCTTCTCGTTTAGACGTTTTTTCTCCTTGCTGGGGCCCTGGGAAAACGTTTAATTAAAAACCCCTTTCTGCATAGTTACTGAAATTTACTGCTGCACAGCAAGGCATTTTTGCCTTGACCCTGATTTGTTATAAAAACATTATGTTTAAAGTTTAAATTGAACAAGGCATTTACAGTTATTGTCTTTATAAAATTTTGAAGCACAAAACTATAGATAAAAGTGAACTAATTTATACACTTATAACTGGCTATTACTCTAAATAGATATGCAAATAATTACATTAATTACATTGACAATATAGAAAAACACATAGACATAAGCCTCTAAATATCGACAGCCATTTTGAGACATATGTCAATCACGTGATCTAGACAAATAATCCAAAATTGGTCATGCTGTTGTCGCCACTGTATTTATGTAGTCACAGTATGTAACATCACATATCCTTCCTCAGTGACGTCACAGAGCCTGCGACTTTGAACAAGACACAACGGTGTATTAGTAGATACTATATTCCAAAGTTGGTTCCCTGCTTTTTGACAGTTGACGTTGAAATTGACTTTGTTGACACTAGACTGCTGATAAATAATCTAAATTTGACATGTAAAAATGGTCCATCATTCTAAAATCAACTTTCGGCAGATTTCGTGCACTTCCTTTAGACAATCCTGGCTCCATTTTCTAACAATAATATACAGAAACAAAGCAAAATACAATTCGTAGAGGAATGCACAAAACATAACCACAAAACAAAGCGTATACAACTACAGCTGTGGGCGTGGGCTATTTAGGCGTTCTGATAAATACTGCCAACTTAATGCCGGGTTGTGTGACATCACTCAGCCCTAAGGTCAAATGAGTGTTCAAATGGCTGTAATAAATATTTTTTTTAAATAATATTTAAACAGTATGATATTTATATTCGAAACAAAGTTGCACTAGGTGAATATCTATCAGTTGGCTTTCAAATAAACATATTTGTTTTGAACTTCAAGAATCTAATGAAGAGGACCGTTCTATTTATTCTACCTACATTTAGATCGCCTAAGTGTGAATTTTAAATAAAATTATGTCGTTGCAACAACTAGGTAATATTTCTACATCAGAGTAGCGACGATATATTATCACCGGAGCCAAATTCTAGCGGAGTCCATTTTATTGCATCAAATTGTGCGTTGCGAAATTCGGTCATTTATTTTACATTGGTTTGACATTTTGTTTCCATTTTAGTTCGAATCGAACGAGCTCATACGTCATTTTTTTCAAAATACTCCGTTCATCAAACGTCACGTTCCAACAGTTCCCCACAATATTTGACGAAATTTTATTTGCCCTAGAATAATGAAGACTGTAGTATCGAAAACAGGAGTCGAAGTTTTGTATCCATGTTCAGTACACCTTTTGAAAAATGGTGAAATTTTGGAATGCGAGTATAAGTCGATCCACACCGGTAGGGATCTGTTGGATTACATCTGTGAAAACCAAAATTTATCGGAAATTGACTACTGGGGCTTAAAATACATCGACACGTTCGAGCAGAGGCATTGGCTGGAGCTTGATAAACTAATCAGGACCCAAGTTATGAACGTTTGTCCCATACATTTTCACTTTAGAGTGAAAGTGTACCCTCCAGAGCCATATAAGTTGGTAGAGCAAGACACCAAGTACCAGATATTTCTCCAGTTAAGGTACGATTTAATAAGCGGAAGACTATGCTGTGGCCCCAACGATTCAGCTTTACTCTTGGCCCTTATCTTGCAATACACTCATGGTGACTATAACGGCGAGTTGCATTTTGGAAATTACGTCAGAGAGAAAATATTATTAAATCAAACTTTTGCCACAGAAACCAAAGCGATTGACATTCATAAGAATCATTTAAGTGGCTTGACTCGGCTGCAGGTGGAAGATCTGTTCTTAAGGATGGCTTGTCAGCTAGAGGCTTATGGAATAGACCCTTACCTTGTAGAAGGATCAGACCAGGTGAGGCTAAACTTATGGATAAATCATAATGGTATGGTAAGTTACATCGCCAATAAGAAAGTGCATCACTTGAAGTGGATGGACATCAACAAAGTTAGCCAAGACGAATGTAAATTAGTGGTTCTATTATCGAATGATGAACACATCGAATTCATCTGTTTAACTAAGGCGGAGTGCAACTATATTTATCGAAGCGTTGTGGATCATCTGATATTCTTCACCTCATCAGGGAGAAAGTCGACGTGCAGTTTGATTGGAAGTGACCAGCGTGACGCAGGTGACCAGAAGATCATCGACGACGAAATAGAAGAGTTGGTCCAGAATGAAACGAATTACCAAGAATACGATGAAATAGATCCCCAGGAAAACGTAACGGTATCCGGTGCCAAATTTAGAAGAGAGAAACGACGTATCTTCAATTGGATGTTTTCCCTTTATATGTTACATTTTCTAGGATTATGTTTTGTGATTATAACTACTTCCAAATTCTTTGATCTATTCGAAAAGGAACTTATGGGGATATTTTACGTAAAGGAACGTATTAATGACGTAATAAAAACATATATACTATCAATAAACTAATTTCGTTTATCCTATTCTTTGTTTTTCACCAAAAACCAACCCTGTTTCGTATTTAAATGCTCGAATGAGTTTTGTTTTCAATACAAATATCCGGGATATTATGACTGTCGAATAGAAATAGTTACGAATAGGAATGAACAATATCTATCGCGTCTCTCTCGTTCTCAAATCGGTATTCTGTAACTCAAGTCGACATGACCATGAATTGTGATGTGGGACCTCTATCTAACGCGGCTTTAGCACAAGGGCAGCCGCGCATTGGGATGCCCTTATAAACAGTAATAATGTATTAAAAATATTACAAAATAGGAAATAAATCATTATTATCGTGGCACAAAATGTACTATTAGTTCTTCTAATAGAACATGCTCCTGCAAATCTGGACATATTTTTCCTTAAACCAAGGAAAGGGAAAAACATACTCTTTTTCTAGCCTAAATACATTTTGAAATTGTAAAAAGCAAACTCTTTACCGTTTAACAAAGAAATAATAAAAGTTTTTATAATGAGAGTTGCATCAATTTGCGGAAGCAGGAAAATTGTACAGTAGGTTTTGGAAAAAGGATTACGCATTCTTTTGGCAATATATGGAGCTCTTAAATCCAATTGTCCACTGAAGACTATCACTTGGCAAACGTCATGTATCCATGACATTTGCGAAGTGATCAAGATTTAACACCACAGTGAAAGTGTCGTCACGTCACTTCCACCCACTAAAGTCCCTTATGACTTTATTGCCACATACACCAGATATATGTTTAAATGCAATTTTGCAAGTTCACTAATGGATGTAACACAAATTGCAGAAGCTGAAAAGTTGGACTGTCCTGTTCAATACTTTGTGACCATTGTCACGGTCTCAACGCAAATGTTGAGAACGCTACTAAAGGAAATGTTCAGGATGAAGTATATAATGAGTTTGATCCCGTTGATCTCTTGACACAAAATATGACAGAAATAAAAGCAAATGCTGGGGAAGTAATCACGAGTTAGAAGAAATGGAATAGGTAATTGAATGAATGTGGTTTTGTAAATGACGCTATTTTAGCCTTCGAATTCAAGCAAACAGGCTAAATACATTACCATAAATACATGAATTCCACCGTTTTCGAGGATTGGTTCAAAGGAATTCTGGACAAATTACAACCTGGATCTGTTATAGGGATGGATAATGCTTCTTATCATTCTCGTAGAACAGAACAGCTGCACACAACTGCAAATTAAAGACTGGCTGGAAAAAAGAAACATTGAACACGATGATTCACTTACTTAAAGCTGAATTGTTGACACTGGCAATGCAACATTTTGTAGCTTTCAAGAAGTATGTAGTGGGTGAAATGGCCAAAGCAAGAGGAATGGAGGTAATTCGATTGCCTCCATATCACTGCGAACTGAACCCAATTGAGCTTTTTGGGGCGCAAATAAAAGGGAAAGTTAGAGAAAATACAACATTTAAGTTACCTGATATGAAAAAACTTCTCAGTGGTGCTTCTCAGTGGTGCTCATTAAATTGTTATTGGCAAAATTGAGCACTAAGTTGTACACGCAGTATGCAAAATTTTTTCAATATATTATAAATACATTCAAAACTAAATAATTTTTTAACTTAAAGTTTTGCACGGATATGAATATGACATAATAAGACAACTTTTGAAGTCACTTCACCTTGGTTGCGCATGATGATACTCCACTGAGCAGTAAAGCCAGTAAATCGCGAGCTTGTTCATGCAGGTGTCTTCTAAGTGAGCGAGAAGAAAAATGGGATTTATATGAGTTGAAGAGGGATAGTGACCGCTAGGTAAGTTGCGGACTGTAGACCCTGGTTCTATTCACAAGAACCATTGTGGCACTAAATATCCTTTTGTATTGCATAATGATGTGTTTTACCGCTTCTGTAGTATTTGGTACGGATTTTCTTTGTAAAATGCCGCACATTTTTTTGCTCTAGTTTGTATATCAAACGAAAACACATTAGTAGGTAATATAAAAGTAAAGGGGTATGCATAATTTTCGCTCATTTGAATTTTTTAGTAGATGAATCCTTATGTGACTGGACTATTCAGGGATGAAAAGAAAATATGATTTGTTGGATTTAAAAGAAACGCACAAGTAAGTAGATCACAAGATTCTTTATTATATTCTGTGTGGTAGAATAAGTTTTGTGTGATAAGACATTCACAAAGCTTAGGAAACATATATTTTTACATACAAAGTGCTTTACAAATACTTATGTTCAGTAATAATTTACATATCTCATATACATTTAACACTTACTAGTACTATATCAAAAAGAAATAAAAAATTAACAATAATCATAAATATGTACAAGTTCTAGTCTCATTACTCGACACAACAAAGGAACATCATTCAATAAAAATATAATATAAATAAGACCGGATTATTTTATAAAAATAATCTATTATGATAATGCGGTGAAAGTGGCTATAATAACAAGTATACACTGGTAATATCCGAGGTGGTTGTCTGTAAATATCAAGTGACGCTGGAATAGAGGTTCAGAGTGGCAAATCTAGAGCTGTACGGGCAAAATCACAAATTTAAGAGAATGCAAGCTGACAGATGTAAGCTCTAAGATACTTGAGCGGCGAAAGACGGGGGTGTCGACGTAGCGCTGTAACTGGAAACCTCTTTCCACTGTCGTGATCTTCCCCAGTAGAGCTCGGGGAGTATGGAGTTACACGACGTGACAACACCGCTTTCTGATTAATTTAATCAACACCTTTATTCTTAATGACTCGTCCTGGTGTTGCCAGTAATCGCTTATATTAAAGAGAATGTCTAAATAAATAGATATTTTCGAATGTTACCGTGCGAAGTTAATAAATACAAAGAAAATCATGGGATGTTGTTGATGTTATCAATAATATGAGTGGAAATATGATTTTGAAATTCGACTTAGGAATTAAAGGACATTTAACTTATACACTCTTACAATAAAGTAACAGTAGAGGAGGGCGCGGTCCAATTAAAAAATATGAGCTAGTCTGCTAGTACTCGAGACTGATGTGTAAACATACGTCGTATGCGGTGACGGTATGCGGTTTTTTCATTAATATAATTTATTTTTTTTTTGTCAAAGTATACGAGATTTAACAAATCATATAGCAGTCATATGATGGTGCAGCAGGTCAACCCCAAACCAAGGATCGCTGGTCGATACTCACATCAGAACTTTTTTAATAAGGTAGGCAACATAACACACACACCATGGAGGTTGGCGCTATCACACCATCTATCAGGTAGTAGCTGAATTAATTTACGAGGTCCGCCCACGTCCGCCCGTTCCTTCCCATTTCCCGAAATTTACCCTCATATCGCTGTATACGATGTTTACACATCAAAAACCTAGGCAGATTTATTGAATTCACAAGTGAAAAAAAATCAGAATCTAAAAAAACCGCGGGTCGAAAAAGTTCACAGAAGCTATTACAGTTTAGGCAACTAGTTCTGTAGGTTCAATCTCTAAAATATTTTTTTCTGTTTTGTGTGCTTATTTAGGAATTGTCCACAAAGCGGCCCTGTCTATACTTCTAAATGTATTCGCGATACTTCAGACACAGCATCTCGATTAAATATAATAAGTCAGCATAATGAAAATATTAATAGAATATTCTTGGAAAATTAATAGACTGTATTAAGTTTTACGGCATTGAAATCACTTTAAGGATGCATGAATATTACTATTACCATAATATTATTTCGTCTATTTTTCTGTTGGTACTTAAATCCCGATATTTCACACTCTAGGTTGTTCTATAGCATACACTGGCATCTATAGTAATGGACTCGTCCTCCTAGGATCCCGTATTCAAAATATGCAAATCAAAATATTACTACAAAAATAAATAATAATAATAATAGCACTAATAAATAATAATAATAATAAATAGTATATTTTTATGAGGTTTTCATGGTAAATTCTAAACCGCGATATACAGAAGGTCGATTAAATTGAGAAAATTTGCACATTTTAGACATTAACGTGCAGTCAGATCTAAAAAAATATCTATCAGTAGTTTCAGAAATATAAAGACAAAAGTCACCATTTTCTAAATTTGCGATTTTTGGGATTTAGAAGAAAAATCTTGTATGAAAATTTGAACGATATTCTAGTTTCTAGTTATTGATTTATCTATACCAAACCATCAAAATAAAATTGTGGTAGTCGCCAATATTATATCAATACAATCCTAAAAGCCTGTATAATATACCCGTATGGATATTCGATAGATTTTATAGTAATTACTATCTTGAACTAATAGGTATATAAAATTAATATTGTATAATAAACCGTGTCCTTGTATATTACGTATTTTTTATCAAGTATCTCAAGAATTGTCATCACTATTTTTGTACTTAAAAGTATTCGAAGGAACGCAGTTTTTATGTATTGCAGCTACCACCGCCTCCATAAAATGGTAACAGTTTGGGTATAATTTGATCTGAAATGATAGCATATGTCAATATGATGTGTCATAATAATATTCTCTACAACTTTGTTTTATAAAACAATTTTGTAATTTTCATATTTGACTCTCCACCGCACATTATATGAGAATAATTACCATATTTATTTAGTAATATGGTTCAGTAAATATACAAACAAAAGCTTGACGAGTTGATTTTTGCAGTTTTTCGAGAACTGTCTTCTGAGTCTCCACCCAAAAAGAACAGCCCGGACAGCCCCTTCCGTATTTTGCGCAATAGGGGTGGTTTCTTATTATTATACAGTGGCGTGCGTGACATTTTTCAAATAAGGGAAGCAATTCTTAGAAACCTACCCATTTGTAGTGTTACTCAGTTTTTATATGTTTCTTGACGGAGCATATGGGTTGTTTCATATAAAACAATAATAATGAAACGAGTCTGTTAATTTCAGATTATATTTTGTTTAAAATAATAGTGATATAATCCGAAAATTAAACATTACACTAAGTGATTTTTTTAAGGAAATGGCGTATTTGGCTGTTAAAAGAAACTATGTCTTTAAAGTTTCATCAATGAGGCTTTTCAATATATTTCTATATTTATCAACCACTCCATACTGGCTTTATTTTATTTGGTATATTTAACTAAAACATATACGGCTCATAATGAATTATGATGTCCCAAGAAATGGGAGGTTTCTATTCGCAAAAGGTCGGAAAGAAATGAAATTTGGTAGGATGGTAGACATAGGTCCCCTGATAGTACACCTGAATTTCCAACCTCGGGGGTTGCCGCTCGAGGGGTGGCGGGATGAAAAGTTCAAATGAAAAATGTAGAAAATAAAATTTTCTTTTTTGGTCTGCGACTAATAGTTTCCGCTATACGGCGCGCCAGAGTTGGGGGTTGATTTGCAATTTTCAACAAAATCAGAATTTCATCGCGGATTAAGACGGAGATCGCCATCAAACAATACTGTAATATTTTTTTCTGGAAGAGTAATATTTTTTGAGTCTGCAGATATCCAATTTAATACTCCGACATGGACATTTTTTAATTATCATTATCTATGCTCAATATTTCCTTATTATTGTTCATCTAGGCGCCAAATTAATGATACAAGAAAATATTACAATTATTATTACAACTCATTTCCAATCACCCTTGAGGTAAAGTTGATCGGTGCGGTTTCGATCGGCCACGGCCGATATCGGGGTTTATTCCACTTTGAGTCGCTTGCGTCCACGTTGTAAAACTGAGTCGCCTTCATTGTCAACATTTTCAGACATCAATTTCGAGCTAGAATCGGCAAACTCCATTCTCGTTTGAATGGCTAAGCTTTTAACACTTAGTTTTTTTCTCAAAAATTTGAGCGGCCCACCGTTTTTGTATCGTATCTCGCTTAATTATAATGCAATATTAAATAAACAGTGTTAAAGGTCTTTCCAAGTGCTACAAAAAATGTTAATAAGTTATTCCAGATAAATTCAGCAGTTTTCCGTTATTTAACGTTGAATACTTCGAACCAAACTATTGCAAAAAAAGTATTCTTCAACGATCCGCAAAAAATCGGCCAAAAACATGCATTTTTACGATTTCAATCGCGAATAGCTGGAAAAATGTCGATATATCGAAAAAACTTTATAGACAATTTTTTACATAAAATTTGTCCCGATATCCATTTATTTTGAGTGAAACAATTTCTACCCCCGACAAGGTGTGGCATCCCCCTCAGAGTAAAAACACACATCGGCGCTATGTCACTTTGCTATGTCAATCGATCAAGGTTCAAAGAATTCTGGGCGGAAAATCTTCAACGACTAATATTGACCGTAGATAATGATAATTAAAAAATCCTTAAATAGGAGTATAAAGGGACGCGTTTCAAAAATTCATATCTTTTATTATACACCACCAAATGTATCAAATCTGGCATCTGCAGACTCAGTAAATATTACTCTTTCAGAAAAATAAAATTACGGAATTGTTTGATGGCGATCTTCGTCTTAAGCGCGATGAAATTCTGATTTTGTTGAAAATTGCAATCAACCCCCAAATTTGGCGCAGACGAAAAATGCAATTGTGCAAAATTTAGTTCTCTGCATATTTTATTTGAACTTTTTTTCGATAGCACTTACCACCACGGCACTATATCCCGAAAAGCGTCGCGACGAGTCCTACCATCCCACCAAATTTTGTTTCTTTCCTACCTTTTGCAAATAGAACCCCTTTTTGTAGCCATTGCTTGGGCTACTATTAGAACAGAAGCTTTTTTGAAAAAACATACTACTTGATCAATAAATAATCGTTACCGTACGCAATAAAATGTTTTTACATATGGGCGGTGGAGCGCAAAATATAAAAATTACAAGTTTCTTAAAGAAAGTGTAGAGAAATATTATTATGAACAAGATGGAAATATATATAAGAAAATTTAAAAAAAATGAAACCACTCCTCCTAACCAAGAAGGGTGTCGAGTGTAATTTTTTAGTTATACACTCGGGAGACAGCCCTCCATCAACCCTAAAAAAATCAGCTTATCTGCATTTATTATTTTGAAAAAATTATCTTTACTGGACTAATTACGAACATTGTCGAAATTTCTACCTCAAGCACCAAGACTTGGAAACTGATAAAATTTGAGTCAAGTGTCTCTTATATTCTGTTAATTAAATACCAGCGGCTATTTCCAAGAACATACCGTTTCCATATCCAACAAAAGTCTGAAAACTAATAGTAGTCGAATTGGAAAAGATACAATATCACCTAGGGTGTGAACCGGCGCTGAGAGTCCGCATCTTTATTTACAACAGAGCTGGTATGCCTGAGGAATATAAAGCAGCCCTCCTTGATTGAGCAACTTGATTTTTAACCAGACTCTCCTCCGACTCCGGATTGAAATTGTAGTCTGGAGGAATTGTGAGATTTTGCCCGCAGCCTCGCTATAAATTTAAAAATACTGCTTGCAGCTCTGTTGCAAATGAATATAAATGATATTGCCAAGTTACCGTGGGGTATAGGTTATCCTGGACTCCTGTAATAATTAATTGAGCTATTTACGTATCAAACAAAAAATACAACCCGGATACTTTTAATTTTCTGTTTCTATAAACACCTACGTATTTCTTCTATACCTGGTGATTTTTTTTTAATTTTGGACGAATTTCTCTAAAAAACAATAGGGTGAATCAAAAAAAAGTTCAAACAAAAGTTGCACGGTTTCGAGGGGGAAATGATTTGGATACAATATTCATCCCCAACCCCTTACCCCTTGGCAGGAGGAGGGGGTGACTTTTGATTTTTAAATGGGAACCTCCATTTTTTATGGTCGCATATTGCTTTTTGTGAAAAAATAAACGTCTTTTGTCTGAACTTTTTATTTATTTCGGCTTGTAATTTTTTTTGCAAATTGCTAATCTAAGAAAAAAAGCCAAATTAAAAAATGATCCTCCTGTCCCGTGCGAAGGGGTGAGGGATGTTATATCGAAAAAAAACCTCAACAATTAGTTTTGCGATTGCGAACACTGTTGGCCAGGATGCCACGCGGGGATTTCCGTTTACAAAGTATGACATACGCGCCATTGTAAAACATTTTTTTGACAAGCAAGGAAAAACAGAAAATGCTGCCAAAGCTGCGAGAGCTCTTGACTCGAGTTTAGTAGAATTATTGAAATAAATCAAAGGAACAAGTGAACAAACATAAGGAGAGGGACAGTAGATTTAACCACCAAATGAAGAAGCTCAGATGGAGGACGATCCCAACTCCATTGAGGTAATAAGTGACACACCTGATGGGTGTCACTTTATACCTCACCCTGGCCTGGCTGTGAACCAGAACCAGATTCAGACGCAGGACAATCGGGATCTGGAATGAGAACTTCACTCAAGAACACGAAAAATGTCACGAAAAATGACGAAATATCACGAAATGTATTAGTTTGATACCAATACAAAGTGTAGAATTTTTCTATTTAAATTTAAATATTATAGAGGCTCAAATGAATGGATAGAATGAAACAAATATCGAACATGGATTTGTGGCATTTGCACTGAAAGTATTGAAAATTAAGGTAAGAACGGTATCATTCGCATTCCGTATTGCATAGCATTACGTACTGAAAATGTAGGTAAGAAAGGTAGTAGAATCAGAAGATGAAGTTCTAGTTCTTCTATATTCGTTATTTTTTACTAAGGCCAAAGAGTTATTTGTTTTTGATTTGCTACTTTTCATTAAAAACTTAGGTTGTAAGTCTGAGAGATTTATTTTTTATTTGTAATATTCAAATTAGTGTTAATTTTCAAGATGAAACATTTTTTATGATACAGAAATATGTTGATTTTATGTTCCTAATGAATTTTAAGGTCATACAAGTGCCTTTAATATACATATATTTCTATAAAAATAGTGTTTCTTTTGGTAAGAAAAATAAATCAAAAATTAAGACCACGTGTTTTTACTTCTGCATCTATAAAAGGGGGTGGCTTTGACATCAGGAGCATTATTGCAGGATATTTTTATTAATTTTAATCAGCTGTCAAAGTAGCCCCAGCTACAGTGTAACTTTGACACCCGAATTTGCATTTTCCTTTCAGAAATTAATCATCTTGCACTAATTTGAATTATGCGATCCAGCAGGTCATGATTGTTATGACAGCGTTTACTTAAAGCTTTTATGTTGATAAAGAGTGTTATGATATTGATAAATGTCGTAGAAAGGTGTCAAAATATCCCCGATTGACGGTACCCAATATCGAACAATCCTATTATGGTATCATATATTCCATAGTAAGAACATTCTAACTGAACTGAACTATTATTATTTACAATATGGTATTAAATTGTACTTATTATGAAATGCTAACGAAGCTGCAACCTCTGCCATTAATATTCTGCACATACACCAGATTAGGTTTTGTGTTTGGACAACATATATATTTTATTGGAAGATCAAATACCACATTTGGAATGTCCCTAGTAACTGAAAAAATTATTTAAAAAAATGCTAACTTGGATACTCAATGAACCCGTATTCCGGCATTAATTATTTCAAAATTCGTCTAGAATTAAACTCTGAAGAGCTAAATGGTACTGATACTTTTCCAGAGATATTACCAGTGTTATGTGATATGCACGTTTGTATTCCTCGAAAATATCCCTCAAATTGCACAGTGGATAAGAAATTGCACATGTAAAACTTTCTGTGGCCATGTAATAAACACGTTACACTTACGAATAGTGTTCTGGTAAAGACTAATTAAAAAAACAAATATAATCAACAAAATCTTCTCTTACGATCTATACCAAAACAACCTACAACCTAGTTAGCACCATATTTCATATGATGGCTAAAATCACAGATGAAACGGCTAGAATGTATAAAATCTTTTTTTGGTAAGTCTTTGGTATTTACGTGGTCCAACAGACATTGGAGAACACTGATCTAATAGGGGGTAGGGGCAAAACAGAGTTGGTTGTGTCCCTACTTGACATGACTTCGTTTGTGATCGCCGAGCTAGACCTCAGCAGTGATTGTGTAAAATTTTGGTCCAGGTTGATGCCCATCTGGGGCCTAAACGATTGCAGCATCTTGTTTTCTTCTACGTTATTTTGTACATCTTTGGAACTAAAGGTGGAGACCGGAAGTGTGTTGGTACTCCCGGCTGTTTGGCATTATGTGACGATGGGGCGGAGTTCCGTGTGCTGGGTCTCCTTGTGCCTTCGCAGGTCTACTTTTCTCTGAAACGCTCTCCCACATAAATCACAGGCGAACGGCTTGAAGCCAGTGTGTTTCCTCGAGTGAGTTATCAGGTTGGAGGATTGACTGAAGGCTTTCCCGCAGACTGAGCACTTGTGGGGTTTCTCACCTAGAAAGAAAAAGGAGAAGAAATTAATTAAGTATTTATTATTAAGAATATTAATATTTGTATTGTGTTATACTTAGTGTTTATTTATATGCATGAAGGTACCGTATATCTAATCTTCTAAATGAAAAACATTACCATTAGTATCTTTTAAATTTTAACCTAATACCCCTTACGTATACCTACTTTAACGTGATACAAAATGAAGCAATTATGAGATTATATGGGTTGCAAAAATAAATTCAAATAAATATATGTATGATAAATGTGACTTAGTTAATTTAAACCAGCTATTAAAAGATGAATTCATTATTATTGTAGGTATATAAGATACTAAATTATAAACTAAAATCTAGCTTAAAATTAATTCAAAATTTTAACGTTTATACCTATAGCACACGGCAAAAAAATAACTTCGTTCTTCAACATTTCAGTACATTATATGGTAAAAGCTGGTTTTTGTATCACGCATTGAAATTATTTAATTTATTATCAACCTAGCAAAATCATTCACTCCATACTCCATTACAGTCATTGAAAAAATATGTAAAACATATTATTTTCAGTATAACTGTTATATAAGAGAGTTTGGGTTTTCTGTGGTATGATGTTTACTAGGTATTCATATTTTGTTTACACATTCAGTATTTATATTTTGCTTTTACTATAACTGATAGGTTTGATTGAGACGGTGTATACCATCATATTTAGTTTATGTAAGGTCAGTTGGAGTAAGTGTATTTTTGGAGAAATACGACCATTTGTATTTATTTACAAATACTGATATAAATAACAAGTAATACCATGAGAATATGTTCGTCAGGGACTTATAGCTCAACAAATGGAGCAAGAAGAAATTTCTCTTTCTTCTCCGAAGATATCGCCAAGAATTATCAACCTTAGCTGTGACAGACTGCCCTCTTGTAAAGTTTCCAGGGAAAAAAGACAAGTATTAGAAATAAAAAAAATTTTGTAGAAAAAGTGCGAAAACGAAAAAAGTGTTTAAATTTCCTTGTGTTGATGACATTCCGTTGTTACAGAAAATGATATTGTAATGGTCTTACCAACTCTAACAATACGACCATTTGTATTTATTTACAAAAACTGATAACAATAACAAGTAATACCATCAGAATATGTTACTATGTACTATGGAAATTTATAATTTTGAAATTTTTTCTCATAAAATAATTCTGTTAGGATAGATCTAAATGGATAAACCTTAGAGCATAGATGCATTGTGTTAGTAACGTGATTTTATCTACTGATCCTTATTTAACAAGGTGGACGAGGTTCGCTATAGGTCGCATTTTTAGGATTATAGATATCTTTTTGCCCGGAACCCTAATCCTTTTTCTCAAATAAAAGTAGTTTAAGTTACTCCTCATAACATTAGCTATCTGCAAGTGAACGTCCCGTCAAAATCTGTCAAGCCGATTCGGAGATAAGCGGGAACAAACAGACGGAAAAAAGTATCGTATATATTTTCATATGTATTTAGTAAAAAGCTGTTATTTTGATGTTATAAATAGACACTTAAATTTTATATATTAGTATTGGTCTAGGCGGATTTTGTTCACAATCTCATAGTTTTAAAATTTTTTTGCACGGAACCCTAATTCTTTCTCTAAAATAAACGTAGCCTAAGTTACTCCTTATAACATCAATTATCTGCCAATGGAAGTCCCGTCAAAATCCATCTCTCCGTTTCGGAGATTAGTCGAAACAAACACACACAGAGAGACAAAAACCAAATTATAATTGGTATTTTGTTATAACTACCGTGTATATTTTCATATGCATTTATAAAAAAAGCTGTTATTTTGACATTACAAACAGAACAAATTTATTATTTATTATTATTAGTATTTATTATTACCTATTAGTATAGAGTATATTATATATAACATGTTAAATATGTTAAACTTCTAATAAAGTATTACCTAAATATGTATTTGAACATTTTCAACATTAACCTTATTTTCCATACCAATTTTATTTATAACCAAGAGTAATGACGATTTTATATTTTCCATCCCAAAAGTTTATGAAACGGATTTATATAAAACTATATAAATTTGGTGTTACAATATAATATTATCGCGTGGTAAAAAAAATATAATTTTCACTTATAACCTCACTATCAATTTTCTTGAAAATTATCACGAATCGCGAAGCGATGAAGTGTAATTTTCTTAAAAAATTGACGCCTCAATAAAATTTCCCGGTAATTAATTGATAAACGAGGGAGATTATGTACGAATATTTCACTTTTGATGTTTTGGCTAACAAAAAAATTCCGCTGTGTACCGAATATATTCCGAGGGACCGCCACTGTCCGCGAGACGGGGTTAGAACCGGAGGAGTTAGGCGAGTGCGGGAGTGCAGGCAGTCCGAGTGCCATAACGGACGAAGGTGGATCGTAAAGACGCAGTGGTAGATTTATATTCACTTTTTAATTATAGTTTCCTAATGTGCAAATCTAGGCCTTTGAGCCCATGTATTTTAGTTTAGTTTATTCCCCTGGTACCAGGTATTTATAATTATTTCTTATTATTACGAAAGTAAATACGAATTTGCCATACTATATCGTAAGTATTGTTTTATTTCTAGAACTCAAATTAATTAAATAGAACCCTGAGAAATCAATACAGCTGCAATCAATCTGAAGGAGGATAGATAATTTACGGATATTGTATCTGTTGATATGGTAACCAAAACAAATGTAAAGCTTCTGATTGGTTGATATATTACGTAAGTGGAAAATTTAGTAAAAAGTGGAAGTAATTTTCTTAAATGCTAAGGCTAATTCCAATTTTTTTGAACCACCCGATATATTGTTCCTATAATCTCTAGATATATTATAAGTCCAATGCTTCTTGCTTCGCTTCATCTAGATCTTTAATCTCAAATCCGATTGATTTATAAAAATCAAAATCTAGAAAACAAACAAAAAAACCTCGACACCCAATGAATTTCTGTTATTCTTAATAAATAAACAAGACTCATATTTTGCTCAATTCCACGGTAACTGGCTCGTCATTAGAATTGAATTCCTGCTCACAAGCATTAAGTAACGTAATGCTCAATCTATTTTAGGTTAGTTTTTCTTTGTGAGTTTCGAATTACTGAATTTTCCCTGTAGTTCTGTCAATCGCTCGGGCACTTCAACCACAAAATATCACCACTAGTTGAATCACATAATTTATAATGAACAACTATTGAAGAATTTAGAGGCTTTTCTGTCAATTCATCATTAGCTGTCAGTCATAATTAGCTTCAAAACACTAGATTTCTTCGGATATTTGTTTCATCATAAATGAGCAACTGTTTCAGTTTAGCTTTTATTTGTAAGCTTCTATCTGTCTTCCTGTGAATGCGGAAATCACTTGGGCAACCAACTACAAAATCATCGCTGTTGAATCATCTAACTCATAACCTGTGTCACTCCGATCCAAGAAGTTATCTAGCTGATCAACTTGAATACTACACTAAATCTACTGATTCCTGTGGTTGATCCAAAATGTCCAGGTTGTTTTACAGTTCCTCCAATAATAACGTAGAGTTTCTTTATTTTCCACAGTATCATATAACCCATAATCTTTTATATGCTTTCACTACAACTAAATTATATATAATATTAAGTCAATGTTTGTTCCATACATGATTAGTTGTCTTGGATCCCTCAAGTTTGCTTTGATAATTCATAACTGGAAACAGTTATCCCCAGTTTTATCGGCCACCCTGTAGCGAAAACGCGATGGGTAGGCAGGTATCTACACCGTATCCAGGTTAGTAAATAATACGATTAAAAATACACCATAATAGATAATACGCCATTAAAAACATAACGACAGTTGTGGCGTCCCAGATTTCATCTCGGATAAGATTTATTTTATTGCGCACTACTATCCCTCGTTCCGTAAATAGAGCCTTTATTAAATAAAAACTTTTTACGGCCGGCCTCTACTCCTAGATCATCCCGCTATAATCACATCCGATGCCATCTCTTCATCTTAAAGACCTCTCTATAACTTACGTGTTATCGATTACTATCAGTTTGCGGCGGTCGTGATTCGTCCCGTCATTTTCGGAGAGGCCCCGCCCGGACCCTCTCGTTGCCATAGGAACCAGGTCCTCAACGCTCGAGAGCAAGATAAAAAGCGCCGAACATCGCGGGGGAGATAAAGAGCAACGAACTGATTCGCGTATCATAAGGGAGACGAGCTGATGAGGCCATTTCATGAATAGCAAAAGGATAAAGTCAGCGAAACCGTAAAGAACTTTGTGTTGATTGATAAGGAATGATATATCCGATTCTACAAGATTTCCTTGATTGGATTACACCGGGTTTTTCCAGAATCCCGTCGCTCGCTCTTCACATCGCAAGAAAATGGTGGTAATACCATCGTGTAACTCGAAGAAAGCAAAAGTGATCCAAAAGTAGGTATTAGGTATTATTTGTCCTATTAAGTATATATTTATAACTTATTCCTCTCCATCAGTGGTTGCATGTACTTAAATAAAAATGTCAAATGCCATTTTTGGCAATTTTGACTCTTCTCTTGCTATAAAATGTAGTTTGAATGGAAATTGTGATTTTCCTCTTCACAGTGACACAATGGTCACACGTATTTACCCTTTCCTCTCAACGCGTAATGTTTGCATGCTCAGGTAATTTGACACATTTACTGAATTTCTTCAGACATTTGTAAGATACGTTTATACACGATAAAGTTTTTTTGGTTTACTTACCATGTTTGTTTCCACGACAGTAGGATGCGCTTACTGGTGGCAAATGCTAACAAAACGGTAAGTACGGTTCTAGAACGGTAGGTACGGTTCTAGAATGTTAAGTACATAATTGTCAAAATAGACATTTCAAACATCGCATTGATTTAGAATGGGTTTTATAGAATCCAGTTATAAATTTAAATGAATTAAAAGAATTATGTATTTTTAAATCTAGGTATTTATTGATGTTAAAATGAAATGTTCAGTTTGTACAATTAGGTACTTACACAAATCCGAACAGTAGGTACATGTGTTTTCGATTTGGGTTTCAGTTATATTTCCATATTACGTATTTTTGCATTATATAAAAAATTAAATACGTATGTATAACGTATAACTTCGTTTTCATTTATTGCGATCGTGTATGAAATAGTATAAGCTTACGTTAAGGGTTATACCGTTCTCAGACAAAATTGGAGCCTGGACGAAGAGAACACATCGTCTTCGAACGGTAAATTTACCTCTTTGAGGTATATATATATATATATATATATATATATATATATATATATATATATATATATATATATATATATATATATATATATATATATATATATATATATATATATATATATATATATATATATATATATATATATATATATATATATATATATATATATATAAGAGAGAGAGAGAGAGAGGCTAATTTGTTTTATACCAGTCCTAGCATCTAAACAAATTCGAATATCACAACTAGTTAAAACCTTTTTAACATCTTTTAATTTACCTAATTTACATCTAAATTTTGATTATGACCTAGCAAAATTTTTATATATATTTGACTCTGGAAAATATGGTGCATTTGTATTATGTTTGATTCCTTATTTTTCTAGAATCACCTTATAATTTGCACTGTTAATGCTTTTAGCATTATCAGATACTATAAGTTTCGGTAATCCAAATCTAGCAAAGGTACTTTGCCAAACTGATATTATTAAATTGGTTGTTATGATATTTGTGGGAAAAACTTCAACCCAGTTAGAGTGCACATCAACAATAATAAAAAAATATTTATTTAGATATGGTACCATATAATGAATTTTGCAAATTTTTCTTCGGGCCATTCACAGGTACCTATGTAATTCAGTTTTAGGAAACTTTGTAGGTGCACATGATACACCATATGGCAATCTTTGCTACTGAGAAAGTCCGTTGTATATTGTAACCAGCTCTTTAGATTTTTCGTCTATTCATATCTGTACATAAGCTTGCGACAAATCTATTTTGGAAAAGATTATACTACCTTGTAATTTAGAAAACAAATCATCGTTTCGCGCTATAAGAAATTTATATTTTTCTAAGGCAGTTTATTGTTTTTTTACCTGATTTTTTTATAACAGGAGTAGCCCAAGGATATTTGAGGATATTTAATTTTACTAATCTATATCTTCTTCTCTAATTCTTCTTCTATTTTATCTCTAAACCAATGGCCTTGCTCTAACAAATTCAGGTATAAGCGTATTATCTTTTAATTTTAGATACCTTTATTAAATTTACCTAGACCCGACGAAAAGACAGTATTATACTTTCGAATGAAATGATCAATTGTATCAGATTCTGATGAAAAATTTACTGGCTTAGAGAAAAATTAAACAATTTGTTAAAATCTGTTATTGGTCTGAAATTTTCAGTATCGTCTTTATCTCCTCTATTATATTATATATGAATAACTTTCGAAACTGAGGTATGTCTGGAAAGACGTTAGTTTTAATAGATAAATTAAATAAAATTGTAAGGGAAGCACATTTAATAAAAATGCAGGAATGCTATCAGATCCCATGGCATTTTTTTGCTTGATTTTTTTATATATAATAATTTATTACATCTTGTTTAGTGAATCGATTGAGACAAACAATATCTGTGTTAGGATCAGAGACGGGCGGGTTAATATTATAAAATTTAAGCTAAGTATTATGCTGTCACAATCAGATGAGGAAATCGAACAGCGTATTAATTCATTGACACCACGAAAATATCACGCGTCTCAACAAGGTAGGAAAATTGCGCGGAAACAAAAACAAATCCATCCCGGTTTGGCGTGAATGTGGCTGTTCTAAACGTTATACAAACTTTAATCCCATCGTGTTAGTAAGGAAAATATTTAGCCAGGGGCCAATCTAAATTTGGTGGCTGAAGTGCGGGGTCTGATTGGCCTTATCGAGAGCAGCTCCGTCTAGTGTTATCTTTTCTGGATTGCTTCGCCAAAGGAAAAGTGGATTTTTCATTAAATTCCAGAGGCGGATAAAAAAACTCCGGATTCGTATTAGACCTCTCTTGGGGTAATTAGATTTTGATTTAGGTGTTGCCGATTCCCATTTCCTTTAAATTTTTATTATACAGTTGGTAATGAACTCCATAAAATGTGTTGAATAAAAATTGGGACCAAATTTGATTTTGCAGGATGGACATAGAAATATATATTTTTAATTTGAGGAATATAGTATTATATTGAATTTATAGCACGAATCGCGTTGACTATATGCATAGTTATATTTTACAGATGTCTGATATTTTACAGATATATATATATATATATATATATATATATATATATATATATATATATATATATATATATATATATATATATATATATATATATAGATATATATATATAAGTATATATATATATATATATATATATATATATATATATATATATATATATATATATATATATATATATATATATATATATATATATATATATATATATATATATATATATATAGATATATATAAGTATATATATATATATATATATATATATATATATATATATATATATATATATATATATATATCTTATATATCTACATATCTTATTATACATATATATATATATATATATATATATATATATATATATATATATATATATATATATATATATATATATATATATATCTTGAAAAGCCCCACTGTTGGGCGATAATTGAGATGTATGAATTTATAAGAAAACTTAAAGCTCCAAAGTTAAAATTTATAATGTTGGAACTGCTCTATATGTTGTTGTTTTTAGACTTAATATAAATGAGATAATCATAGTGATAGCATACCGAAGAAACGTCTGATAAGCTTACAGAATACCCACACTATTTCTTCAAACAGTGAATGAATCTATGATACTACTATATTTTGTTAAATCAATTGAATTTTAAATTGCCTCAAATTATAGGATTTAAATTAATTCCTGAAAAATTCCAAAATAATAATAAGAAAGAAGAAGTAATTTAAATCTGATTATTTTTATTGTCATATGCTCATGTAAATAAATAAACAAATTCTGAAACTTATAAATACCCTAAATAAATACCTAATTTTCTAGCCCCACGTTGGTTAGGCAAATTTGTAAATATATATACATATATTTGAAACATATATGAGAATAACAGATTACATATATGAGATTACATATATGAAAAAATTCTTGGCCCCACTGTTGGGCGACAGTTTGTTATATGAGAATATATGAATCTCAAAAGCCCCACGTTGGGCGCCAGTTTGTTATAACATCTTATATTATTCACACTTATATATTCACAAAATCACAATTTATCTCTCCTAAATATGGGGCTTTCGAGATTCATATATTCTCATATAACAATATATATATATATATATATATATATATATATATATATATATATATATATATATATATATATATATATATATATATATATATATATATATATATATATATATATATATATATATATATATATATATATATATATATATATATTCAAGGCAAAACTAAATGCTGCACTACATCCACATCAGAGTTATCAAAAAATAAAAATAATCTAATAATTCGAGAAATTCTCCTCTGAAAAATCAAGACAGTCGTTTCAGGAAAGTGTATGTTCCCAAAAGGCTCTTATTTATACGCGTATTTCAATGTTTCGCACCTAGGACTCGGCCGGATTACTAAGTAGCCGTCTATCCCAGAGAAAATCATATTCCTCGTCCCTCTCCTATCCGTATGTATCCGAAAATAAGAAAGAGTCAAGTAGTTTGGGGTGATACTAAAAGTATACGGCTCATGATATTTGCCCAGCGTCCGCCAAGAAATGTCAAATCAGCCATAAATTTTATCCGTCTCGCGGGAGGGTTGTGTATCCTGCTGATTTTGGATTACAGCAGTCCTGCATGGCACAGATTACAGCTTATCGTGATTTGGATTTTAAAAAATATATAGGCAGCTAATAATATTAAAGTTTTTTTATATACAAATAATTGTCTGTAGTAATTCTAGTATATAAAATCTAGTAATAAGTAAAAATCCACGGCCTACTGAAATCTTCCCAACTATTGGCGGTAATGGTAATTTTTTTAATCAGAAAATATATTTTAAGAAATATCGTTCTACAACATTGGCGCCCAACGTGGGGAACTATACTGAAATTAAATCTAGCTCCTGCTATACATTTAAGTGGTCAGTGCTTTCCGGTCATCCGCAACCAATTCTATATATTTCAAATACAATATAACATTGTAACTATAATCCCACTACCTCTATGTCAAGGTTTTAAAAAATAACAACACCCAAAAATAAATATGAAAGAACCTCCGCGTGAATGGGCAAGTAGATATTTGTTTTATGGATATGGAGAAATAATTTGATCCAATAAAATACTACAACAATAAAAATCTGGAAAATAGAAGGTTGGTGATTGGTATAGAAAATATGAAAAGTTCTTAGACGGGAGAAAAAAAAACAAAACTATAGTAAACAAACAAATGTATAGTAAACTACAAGATAGAGACAATGAGAATCTCAAAACTGATATGCAAATGACCAAGAAATAATAATAGAGGAAAGTGAAGAAAGAGAACTGCTATGAATATGAACATTGAAACATCAAATCAATGATAGGCGATAGAGAAAGGAAATCGTGAGCATAAGGACCACATATAGCATTAGACATTAGACCAAGTGGACAAATGTTCGTGTGGGTGCCATATACATCGAAGGGAAATTGGAAGACGGAAAAATATGGACAACACAAGAAAGTTTCTTGGCCAAATAGTATAAATAGTAAAAAAGTAAAAATATGCCTAGTCTCCTTTACATGGAAATTTTGATTGACTGGCGGAATATTGGGATTAGATTAGAAATTGTAATTAAATTGAACTGCATACCGATATCTCCATAGATTCTAATAGGTAACATACATTTGCTTTTAAGTGCTTCAGAATCTTTTAAATTCGGAAATGTAAACAACAAATAAATAACTATGGAATATGTTATGAAGACCTCGAATTAAGGCAAAGTATAAATACCGAGATGGTAATACAGTGGGTAGATATTAGTGGCGGCATTACTATGAAAGAATATGACCAACAATTACCAACCCAAGTTGTGCCTGGGCGCAAATGCGGACAGCAAAATTAACATGCCGCCCCCTGTCCGGCACATGTCTCGGACTTCTGAGCTGACAACTGTTATTAGAGGTAGTGGTGGAGTGGTATTATATTTTAAAAGAAACACGCAAAGGCTACATTCATCGTAAAATTTAATCTACAAATGTATAGAGAAGATAGGTATATTTAGCAAGAAAGTAAATTTAATTAAGATGAGTTGGGTATAGATAGACGTCTGATTTCTTCCGTCAACGTTATATGTCATAGAAGATAGAACGAATCTTTCACTTCTCAACACGTAGATATTTTATTAGTGAATTTCGATTACAGAATAAACATCTGGCAACCTTTCATACTCACTATCATGTTATAGACGATAAATAACGAATTATCCGTGTATCCGTTGTTTTCAATTCTTTTTATTGCTTCTCTAAACACTGGCCGATAAATCTCGAGCGAGAGGGGGAATAAAAAACAAAAATCAAAAATACATTTGGGGTCACAGAGATAATAGCGAGGCAATAATTTCTTAAAACGACTTATATGAGCAATATACTTTAATAATTGAACATTATGGGTTTTGGAGAAGCTCTTAGAAAGATTGAGCGCTCAGTAGCTTCAAATAATGGTCTGTATTAACTCTTGCTATATGCTCTCCTACGCTTCCTTACCGACCGAGCCTCAGTTGGATATAAAACAGATGACTGCGGAAGCATCGCCGTAATGGCGGCAGATTTCGCGCCGTGGTTATGTTTTAATAGAATTTACGATTATTACCGTAAGAGGGTTGAACGCTGGAAAGGGCGGCAGATTTTAGCTCGGTTTAAGTGGATATTGCGATGCACTCTACGAGATGATTTTCTTGTCTTGCACTTTTAAGCGGCCGTTTAAACGGTTACGCCCGCAACTCCGGACGTAAACTGTCTCGATGTTGACAATGCTGAAAGCGCAATTTCATCCGTCTAATGCTAATTAGCGTCAAGCCCTGTCAGCGCAGGCTCAATTACATTATTTATAAAGCGAATGAAATAAGTATAATCTACTATAATCTAATCTATAATCTATCGATATTTCTTCGATATTTTACGAATAATGAGGGCTTTTTTTAGCGAGGTGACGATTCATGACCGGTTATAAAATAATGGCAAACAATGGTTTGTCATAGTTATCAATTTCATACTCCCTTATATTAATTTATAATTTATAGACTGTCCCGATATTTATTTTTAATAAACGAGGTGCTTCCTAGTAGTTACTTGATTTTTCAATTTTTAAGTTGTTTATTTGATATGTTGATGTTTTAGGTTAGATAATGAATAATAATAATTGGAGCTCATTATTATTATATGTTTTGGTTGAAATTGTATTTAGCGTTAATGGAAAAATAAAATCGATCTGACCAAAACATAGATATATCAGAAAGTAGGGTTAGAAAAATTACTGTTATGGACCACTGATAACTTACGCGAACACCAGGTTACGATATCTGTTACCGGTTACATAATTAAAAGGGGATTTTCCTTTGCCGATAATAAAAGAAAAGGTAAGCGTAACATTTTTTTTACAATCTGCATTGAAAATTTTAAATCGAAAGTTTTAAAAAGTGTGTTCTGGCGAAGAGATAGATATAAGGAAGTAAGTATTTTACAAAGTAGACACTTAAAAATGTAACAAATCGATAAAAAAAATTGTAGTATTTTTTGAGACGCATCCAAAACAAAGTATATTCCCGTGGTGAAGAGTTAACTAAGAGATGTTGTGTACGACTAGAAGAAAACATTATATTTTTTTTTTAGAAAAACGCCCCATGGACGTTGAGCATTGTAACTAGATTAAATCTATCTAACGATTTTTTCTTAATAACTAGACTTAGCTGTTCAGTGGATGAGTATCCAGTGACACACTCCACATAACACTAATCACTTGGTTCATGTGATAGACATATTATGCTTACAATTCTAGGCACTTTCACTATCACTACACCAATTCGAACGGTTTTAGTCTCTTTAGCCGTCGAACGAGTCCGTTGTTGTCGAGTAGTGATATCACTTCGACGGTTTCATGGTTTTCTACCCTCTTCTGATGTTTGCCTGCAAACCTCTTAATCTCATCCTCAACCATAGGCATATTTAGGTCACGATGGATGTCTTCATTGCGAATGTACCACGGTGCTTTGACGATGCTTCGAGGTACTTTATTCTGGAACGTTTGAATTAATTTAATGTTGGATTTCTTAGTGCATCCCCAGAGCTGATCCCATAAGTCCATATTTGCTTGTAGATAAACAGTTTGTTGTGTATCGACAACTCAGAGTGACGCCCGAGGAGCCAATACATTTGTCTGAATTTGAGGTTTAATTGCTCACGTTTCTTCTTCACATGTGTTTTCAATCGAAGTTTTGCATCTAGGGTCATGCCTAGATACTTTGCTTCGTTGAGTATAGTCATATTTCTTGTTGGTGAAATTGACGACATTGACATGAATCGATTTCGCCTCATTTAATTTGATTCGCCATTTCTTTGTCCAAGTCGTGACATTGTTGACTGCTGTTTGAAGTTTGTTCGTGGCTGACTGTATGTCTTGGTCAGTAGCGAGCAGAGCAGTGTCGTCGGCGAATGTTGCCGTAACAACTCCGTCGCTTTGTGGGATGTCGTTGGTGTACAGCAGGTAGCGAACAGGTCCAAGGACACTGCCCTGAGGTACTCCAGCACAAATCTTCATGAGGTCAGAATATTCTTCTCCATATTTAACTCTGAAATGACGTTCAGTAATATATGAATGAAGAATTTGGCTCATTTGTCGTGGAAAATATTTTTCTAGTTTGTAATCCAGGCCCTGATACCACACTCGGTCGAATGCTTGGGCCACATCTAGGAATATCGTTGCGCAGATCTTTTTCTCTTCTAGTGCTCTCTCAATTACATCGGTAATTCGATGCACTTGATCCATAGTTGAATGCTTATTACGGAATCCAAACTGGTGGGATGGAATAAGCTGCTTTTCCTCAATGATTGGTTTGAGTCTCGGCAAAGGGAGCTTTTCTAACAGCTTGGATATAATCGGCAATAAGGAAATTGGTCGGTATGATGTTCTATTTTCAGGAGGTTTGCCAGGTTTGGGAATCATTATTACTGCAGCAATCTTCCAATGTATTGGCACGTATCGGAGTCGTAGTGCTGCAAAAAAGATGTCAGTTTCATGATGCCTTTACGGGGCAACTCCTTAAGTATTTGTGCAGTTATTAGATCATAACATGGAGCTTTCTTTGTACTGAGATTGTTTCTGATAGTGTTGGTGATCTCAGCAGGTGTTATTGGCTCAATTATCGTGCCATCTCTGTTAGTAATTTGTGGCGTAAAACATTATATGTAACAAGAAAAAATATAAAAAAATATTTAGAAAAATAAGATGCCAATTATTCATGCAGCTGAATAACACATTTTCTGAGAGCATATCTGAAAAACAAGACAGATCAGAAAATCCTTCGGATATTGTTTTTAGATGAAACGTAGGTGTTCCAATATAGAGGCTGTATAAAAGAAGGAACTTTTTGTTGTTGTACTAAATACTAATTCACTCTAATCGATCAATCCTTCCCTATTTACTGCATCACAATATGAATTTAAAATTATTTAAAAAATAATTAGAAGAGCAACTTTTACCGAGGCTTGAAAGGCCATTATGGATAACTTATTATTATGGATAACGCAGCATGCCATTCGAGGATATAAACTTCGAATGCCAACGCGCCCAAGCATGAAGTAATCGAATGGCTGATAAGAAATAATACAAAATTTCCAGGGTACGCCATTAAATGTGAACTACTGGAACTAGCAATTAAAAGTATGGGTTTAAGACTGCCCCCTTTTAAGACTACCCCCTAATCAAGTCAATTTAAGGCCATTAAACTAGCCTGGGCAAATTGTAAAAAAATATAAAAAGCTCATGGGGCAAAATGCATATGACGAAAATGCAATGCTTAATACTTTAGAACGAACGACGAAATCTTTAGAAAACGTTTCAAAACGGAGCTGGAGAAATATTCGTTATACATAAAAGTCATTCAAACAGCTTGAGGAGAAGAACACCTTTATGACGTACAACCACTTATCATTCACCTAAATGATGATTCTTCTGATACTGACTATCTCAGAATAAGAAACTACTTTTATACTATAAAAGAATTTTACTATAAAAGGTAAACAGGTGCCGATGAACAATGATAATTGCCTAATACCTAATGCATTTATAATTTTATGAACCAAGCCGTCTTTGTTACCCTGGGAAATTATAACCTAATAAATAAAGATTAAGCTATTGTCTATACTTCGTCTATACTGTAAAAAATAATACTTCATCCCTTTTTATTCCACTATTCATTAAAGTACGTAAGTCGTAGATTAATCGAAAGGTTGTGACATATGCCAATTATGCCATAGTTGTGAATGATGGCGAGGTCTGCAATACTATTAATGTATCGAAATGAATACGAAAAAGCTTTGTATACTAAACATTTATGATCGACTTATCTTATTAGTTTGACTAGTTTCACGCGAGATCCTAGTTCTCAATTATTATATCGATATAAAAATGCTCTCCGAAAAAACTCCGATTCTTATACATAGTTAGAGGGTGAAATGATGTCCTTGAATACGCCGCGCGTGTTACTCAGGAGGAGTAATGATCAAATAACTTAAAATTCCGCGAGAGTAAATCCGGTGTTTCATATGTTTGAATAATGTTCAGTGCCAAATATCAGGACAAATTCCAGGGAACTGAGTGAGCGCGCATACTTCAATGATTGCGGGCCACGGACAGGACATTCAGGAATGTCCGGGATTCCCTGGATATTGGTCTCGCTAACCTCTGCCGGGACGGGGATATTAATATTGCTCAGCCCCTCGGAAGTTGTCAGAAACTGTGGACTACTAGCCGAAAATTTTAAATGCTAGGCATTCACGAGGCTCGGAAGAAAAAAATTGGCTTTAAATAAGCATTGCACCTATAAGTAGTATGATGTATATAATTGATATACTATTCCGGCTTCACACACTAAGAGTCTAAAAACCAATCTAAAAATAGATTAGAGTTTCATAAAACGAAACGTAATGACATAAAAACAACCTTTATTATTGACTACAGCCCAATGAGTATTTGAACAATAATTGATATTGTGTATAGACCATTGTCAGTATGTGGTAAAATTCAACTTTTCTCGTCAAGTTGGGACAACAAAACATTATATTTTCGCATTTAAAATATTTATTTTGTTCCCTACACTAAAATTACTCTGGGATTGTGCATTTTTATTTCCATCTAATACCTACATCTATTGTTAAAGTATAAATAATGGCAGCATATTTTATGTTAGTAATAAATTCTTAGAAATTCACTGAAATTCGGAATAATTCGCAATTTTCAAAGTTATGGACCTCTAAGTAAAAGCCTATTTTGTTCGGAACAGTTCCTGTATATGTCTTTATACGTGTGAACACACCTCTGTTCGTCAGAAAATCGCTCAATAAATGCATATTATATAGTTCAACAAATGAATATAGTTGTAGTCACAAAATTGGCGCCCAACGTGAGGTCCTGTCTGAGTGGAAACATGCAATAATTAGATTATCAAATTGGCCAACATGATGTGCCCATAATATGATATATGCATCCCACCATTTATTCCAAAAGGAGTTTTGAAAAAACTTCTTTCCGCTTCATAGAAAACTTAGATATAAAAAATATTATAACTACGTAGTTTCGTATGTCGACGTATGGTTGCATTATACATTATTTATAGCATGAAAACTGAAGCGACATGAAATGTTTCGCTTCGAAACAAAGGATATGTTACTCCAGCTTCCAATTTGCAGGTTTTACGGTAATATAATCATGTGTTTCCATCCGGAAGAAAAACAGATAGTCTCTGAAGAGGACGGTTGAATTCAATAAACTTTTATTGACAAAAAGGCACAATGGCACAAATCTTGTAACCTGAAATACATTTCTCCGAAATTTGACTTACCGATTTCTTCATTGTCTAAAATTACTGAGAGCGATCTAGATTCCGAGTTAGAAGAAACACATGCAAGTACTTCACAACCAAAAGAAGATTTTACTGCTGGAGCAACAAGATCAACTGCTCCTTTGGTAAATGTGAAAGATGATGTTTTATATACATAGAGCGCTTGAAAGATGGTACGTCTTTACAAGGTCCAGTGTACCATTACATAAATATGGCTAGTAACACCTATTTGCATCTGAAAGCAAGCCACTTACTCCTATGTAGGGCAGCAACTAGGGCTGCTTTATATGAGCATACACTGAGGGCAGCGTACTAGGCAGGTCAGATACGGGGTAGATCCGACCAAGTAAACCATTATGATCTCCCTGCACCAAGTAACTGGGGCTAGAGAGAGGCCGATGGAAAATTGATGCCATTGTGGTCGAAAAAAACACATATTTGGACGGCATGTACATGATGATCACTGGATAGATGCGGGTGCGAAAATGACACTAATTTTTAAATATTAGGTTGATATGGACTTTGTACAAATTTTAATCCCTTAAAAAAGAAAAGGGGTAAGAGTCCTACCTGAATGGGTGAAATTTTAGGTGCTGCGGTTCAAATCAATTAAAAACACCTATTAAGCAACTACGCAAAGTAGCATGCTTTTAACCTATAAGAGATTTATTGTTCTTGAAGCTGGAATAAAAAACGGTTTTGTGGAAAATGTTAGACTGTTAACTGTGAAAATGTTAGAATTGCCATGATGCAATAAATCTTAATCGATTAAAAAATGGGTTTTAGAAAAATGATTACCAAACTTGGAGGAAACTTTATTAATAATTATTATAACACTCTGAGTAGTTTCCACAAACACCAAAACACTTTCACTTCGCTCGACGCGCGTTTCGCCAACCAAGTTGGCATCATCCAGAGACGATTAAAACTAATCTTAAACTAAAAATCTACCCTATTTATACTATTTATGGTGAAATCATTAGTCACGCTTCAATGATTAGTTGCTAAGCAACGCGTAAAGCGGGCTGTACGGTATAGGTCCCTTGTCGCTATTCATACTACTTTTACATTTTACATTTCTATTCTCTCAAATGCATCCAATTGTTTATTATTGGTCACATTTCTGACTAATCTTAAATTACTAATATCAATTCTATGATTGCTGTCAAAAGCATGTTGTGCAACACTAGACTTATTTTTATTCTTTATTTTATCCTTTTAAAAGGATAAAATTGTTCCAAATGAAAGGTCTGGGATTTACGAAAATTAGTTGTAATGATTGTGATCAAAAATATGTTGGACAAACGAGACGTACAATTAACACCAGATTTAAAGAGCATATGGCTCATCTAAAATATGGAAGAACAGATAAGTCTAGTGTTGCACAACATGCTTTTGAGTGTTATAGTTACATCAAAGGTTCCAGCCCTATCCAGTAATAATTATTATGATGGATAAATTTCAAATCACAGCGCACAGCAAAAATACCTACCACTTCTTCCAAAACTCAAATGCAAGAGTGGTTTAAGAAAAAAAAACATTTGATATACTAATATGCTTTGCAGGTGTAATTATTAGAAATATGTAAAAAAACTTCGCCCAAGTGGACGAAGGTAATGGGTAGATTATGATTTACATACATGGTCACCAATTGAGGTCAGATTGAATACGTTTTGGGAATAAGCAAACATCATGATGACATTGGAGAAAACAAACGCAACAACAAAGTATTAAATTCTCAATAATGTTCGAAGAATTGTAATTCTTTAACGATGATCCAATTGTGTTCGTCATGTGGACGAAATCATCCCGCGGGTTTGACAAGATTAACTACGCCGTCACGATAATCCGGAGATCATTATAGATCTTAGAGAAAGCCCGATGAAGAAGATTTTTACTTGTAGATGCTTTACCAAATAACTCATTTACAGCCAGTTCCATAAATATGAACAAAAGCGCTCTTTTCGAAAAGTGAACTTTTAGAAAAAGTAGACTTTTAATTCTCTGTAAAGTCGATTCTGTTCCATAAAGTGAAATGCATCTCCCGTTAGGAAAAGCTTCAATTTGTGAATATTTATAGTGTTTGCGGGCCTGAAAGTTACGTGTGAAGTTAGTGAAGAGGCAAAACGAGTGACAATTATGACGCTTTTATTTAATAATAACCTAACATTTTCGAAGTTGTTTTGTGATGGAAATTTAAATAAATTTTGTTGATTCGAGACTTTACCAAAAAGGAAGCTTTTCAGTAAAAGTGCCTTTAAAATTCGATGATGGAACACGCTTTAGAACTTAAAAGGAGACTTTTAATATTACAGGAAGCTTTACGTCGATTATGGAACTGGCTGTTAATTATATTACTGATCTGTTGACACCTTTTGCAATCTAGCGGTTTTTTTAAAGATCTTAGATATGTTATTATCTAAGATATAGTATAGTGTTATATAATATAGTATTATAGACACATATAATACACATATAATAAAGCCATTTCACCAGAACTTTTTCACATGACAAATTAATAAATATAGTCAAATAATAGTATAAATAAATAGAGTTTATAATATTAGGCCGGAACCACTATCACTACGAGTGGCATGAATATATGTCGCTATTAAGTGACATACTACTCAGTGTTATTACATGTGTGACGAATATATACCGCCTCTCCCAGAGGAATCGCAACAATTAGAGTAGTTTCGTTGGGGGACCACTCGGAAAAATTTATGGAAGACAGGGCGTGAGAACAGCCGCTCGAAAAAATCTTTGTTTCCATATTAATTTCTGCGTTATCCTCGAGTTAACATATAATATTATTTTAACAATTTACCAACCTGCTTAAAATAAACACAGAATGGCGGGGAAGAGTTCAAGAGCACTTGCTGCGGTACAGCAAGTGCGCATCTGCGCCTAGGGGAAAAGAACAAAACACTTCAGTTTTACCCTCTGATATGTTTAGTGGCGCTGATGTTATTGTTTCTTTTATTGTTATTGCAATAAAAGGGAATTAGATCTGTTTTGGAAGTGCAGTATCTAGAATTTTTAGTATATTAGACTAGAGCTTATCCGCCTGAAAGGTGTGATACGTCCCTCTGTAGTGATTTAGTATAATGGATGTAAATCGAACGTTTTAGCAAATATTCTTTCGTTAATCCAAGTACCGAACGGGTAGTCGCTAAGGTAAAAATTACAGTGAAGGGCCTACGAAAGGCGTTCACGAAACTTGAGTCAACTCCAGAAAAATTTATAACAATCACAATTCCAGTTACCGAGAAACTTCGGACCTAAAGTTTTCAAGACAACAAAAACCAAAAAAAAATGAACTGTTTTCAGTCACTGCCGCTAGAGCTCGACCCTGAAGCTGAAAATTAAGTTCTTGGGTGAGAAAAGTAGATTGATTTATCCATTGTAGGAAGGACGAAAAAAGAGAACTTTAGAAACGACTAACCTGACAATTCGTCCGTGTTTTCGGACTCTAGAAAAGCTGATTCATCAGATTTACGTGACTTCTCCAAAATAATCTCATCAGCTTGATCGACCTTTTTAAACAACAGTTCGAGTTTCACTGCTTGTGGATCCTCTTCATCCAATTCCTTGATGATATCTCCAGGGCTATTATCACATGAATTGTTGCACTCGATACACATCGTTGAAAATTTCAACCCACTTTTTTTAGATCCACATGCGCCACGACATCCTTTTTTACACCTGTGGCAGATAAGCTTTAGAAGTTTTGGTGGAGCGGGAGGTTTAAAGGTAATGACAGGAGAGTCCGCAGCTAGTTCTTTCCCAGCCCCATTTTTGTGGTTCGATGACATTTCCTTGCCAAAGTTGGACTTGGTGGTACGTCCTGAACGAGTGTTGCTCAGCAGCAGCTTCAGTTGTTAAGAGTCAAGGCCGCAAGATATTGTGTTTATTGTTGTACGCAGTCCTAATGAAACTGATATCTAAAACCATTTAAAGTCATGTTTTCATTCTCGCCACCATACAAACGAAGTAAAAATTGATTTCCTTCTTTTGCGATAGCTTGTGCGTCTGCATTTGGAGTCTGAAACAGCTGAGCTAGGGAAAGCTAATCTGGATTTTGGACGAGTACTTTAATAAATTTCGTTTTAACGTACCCAAAAATTGCAGACGTAGAGTCAAATCAGCTCAAAACATGTAAAAATAGATCTTATATTTTAGCCGCTGTGTTTTATTCAAGACCAGAAGGTGAGTATGTCTGTTGTGGAACTTTGCCTTTACCCGGCTTCATTGACGGATTGGGAAAGTGCAGTTAATTTGAATCTATATCTTCGCCGACAATAATCACCGATGGATGAATTGCTGCCATTTAAATTGCTGTATTAATGATGAGTCAGTCTGCATCTTCGTCAGCTTGTCACACTGACAAATTTTCCATCTCCAACTTCCTTTTAATCATGCGCTAACGCCCTACCCGTTCGCCCTACGTCAAAATACCATATATTTTTTGCCGCAAATTTTGTCTACTTCCTCCAGATAGGCTTTCTATAAAATACACAAAATAACGATTTTTTCCCAAAAATCGATAATTTTTTTTAATTAAAATTTGGAGGGGTGGGACGCGATTTTTTGATGCGAAGTTGAAAATTCGGTTTCAGCGACCCGAAAAACATAAAATAAGGCTATGTCCATGAATTTTGCAACATAAAATTATGTATTTCCTGGACACAATATAAGAGAGTAATAGAAATATCAAATATTCTATACCAAATGGAAACACACAGAAAAGAATTTCTAGAATTTTCAAAGCACAAGGTAACCATGAGAAATATAACAGAACGCAGCAACAAATTTCAATTTTTTTCTTTTCTTATTAGGTAGTCATGTTTAATCATAATATTATTTTGTTCACATTTTAGTTTTTTCGTCGGCGTCGTCTAAGTACGAGGCAGAACTGCCGAGATTTCTTTCACGTATACCTTATATTTGCGCATATTTTCCAAGAGGGACAATGAAATGGCTTAGTGGCATTAACGTGGAGTGTAATAAAGAACTCGTTGAATTGCGACGATAAATCAAAAACGATCATTAAGAGAGTCTCCGCCGGATTTCAGAGTCAAATTGGAATTCCAGACCGAGCTTCAATATCGTTGTTAATAATGCTGCCGCACGCGCGCCGTCCAGATCGCCGACCCAATAAATTCAGATTGAATAACTCCCGTGAGGGTCGGGCTTTCCAAGACTATTAAATGTATTTATTAATCATAATCTTGAATTTAGAGTCATGTTCTTGGGCGCTGTAGTAAACTCCGTTGCAGTACATTATACATAGTTGAGCGACCTGTAAAAAATGGAACACAAAATTCTAGATTATCCAGTTTTGTGTCAATCGGCATGTGGTCAATCGGCATTACTGAATCAGTAGAGATATATATCAACGATCAAGTTCTCCATTGGTATCAATAGTAGTAGCTATCCTTAAATAGTGAATCATAAAATATATTTGCAGCATTAGATGTTTTTACAAAGCCATATTCATATTAGGTCATTGGTATTATGTAATCACTCTAATTTTCCTCATGGTTGACCAATGAACAGTGATTTAGCTGTTAAATTGTTAAATGGCATCAGTAGTTTTAAAAATAATGAGTTATTCCATATTAGGAACCTAATCCATATTGGGTCACTTTTCTATACATTAAAGGGTCCTACAACGAATTTGAGAGCATATCATCGTTAAAATATTACGTCGCAGAAAGAGGTACAAGCAAAGCAATTCGCCGTAATCAGTTGTCATCAGATATAAGTTGTGTTCATAAGATGTGCTCAGTTGTTACCAGTTAATACTCTCATTTTTGTTTTCCATTAGTGACTAATTATCAGTTATCATCACGTTCTTCCGTTAGTTTGTGTGTGCACCGAAATCAGTAAGTGTGTTTAAATTAATCATCATTATATCAAATCAAAATCGTCGTATATATCAAACTTCATTAGTTGCTTCCGATCACTCCATTATCTTTCATAATTTCATCATTTTTCTACCAGTTCCTTACTACCAGTTAGTTTTATATATCAATTATAATCTTGTTCGTTGCCTTCGGGCTTTATCTCACTTTTATTTCTTTTTATTGTTAAGGTTAGTCTCCTTAGTTAAATCATTTTTTATAATATCATAATTATTTCGTATTTTAGTTATATATTCTAATATTCATATTTTATATTTGTAAGTTCCATCTCTTTAAGATGGTCTCAAAATTAGTGATTATTTAAAATTGTCTTGTTTAAGTTATTTATTTATAACGTAATAGGGACATCGACCTGGGATCATTCCCGTAATGGTTTAACAAAATCCATTGCCGACTATTACCCTCAACTCGAGTAGCAGTTTGTTTTACTAATCCGCTTAGGATTAGCCGACTACAATCACCTTTGTTATCAAGGATATAGTTTTAAAACCTTATTTGGGCTGTTTTAGGACATTAAATTGTTTAATTTAATCAATTTTTTTATGTTCCTCATGAATATTGATAATTAGTCTCTATATTTATAAGTGCTTCACAAAGTATAGCTTTGACCCGTGAAAGTGTCTATTCTGCTAGGACTTGTTAAAAGCGGCATGTCCCTAGTCAGTGCTAATAGTGACACTAAAATATTGTGAGTGCACAGTTTTCTGGTGCTTGGAATTCAACGAATAGGCCAGTGCTAGTGACCTAAAGAAGCCATCACTGTTGCCTTAGCCAAAATACAGGGTAAGTATCTTTTATTTTATTCTTTATATTTTCTACATTTATATATTTTTTTTATCATTTTATTACTAACTACAAATATATACAAAGCTGAAGAGTAGTCGTGACTAATTAAAATGAAAACGTAAAATATTGAGGATACAGTCAGTAACGCAGATTGGCCTAGGTAAGGAAAGCTCTTTAGTATTGTCAAGCAGCCGGAAATGTTTATTTCGGTTATTGAAGAATTGGGCCACAATCAACACCAGGTTAGCATCGTTAAAAAATAGAGGAATATTCCTCCTGAAGTGTAGAAAAGAAAGAATCTTCCCTAACCACATCATAGACAGTATAGGAAATGTGACGAACCAATCCACCGAAATGTAACGAAATGTGACGAATCATCCACCACCAAGAAGGGAGGACGGGACGGCGGATTTTAAACTCAACTTGGTTAAGACAGAAAATATTAAACCTTGAGATTAACGTCACTCACAGTGAACTAAAGAAGGCTGAAATAGAACTAATGACATAAAAACAAAATTAACGATCCCTAATCATATTATTAATGAATATCAACATAGACAAAATATTGCTTACAACAGAAAATATCACAGAACTAAAACAAAAAACTTAAATAAATTTACAATTTGAAAAAAGAACAAGTAAACAAAATCAAAATTCAAGATAAATGGCTACTAAAATATCTAACTACCGTAGATGTTCCTTCAGAAGTAAAATTTTTACTGTCATTAGATCCAAAATTCAGTATTTTTCCATCTATTAACGATTTCAAATTTCATACTTATTTTATCTGATTTAGAATATATTATAAAAGATGAACTCGAAGACAATAAAAATTGCTTTAGATCACAGTATGCAAATATCGTTATTAATTATTTATATAAAAATTGCGTAACAAAAGACCATTTAAACAATATGTTCGCTAAGGTAAGAATTTTCTCAAAAACCATCCAGAATTATACGTTGTACGCAGCGACAAAGGTAATGTAACTGTAATAATGTATAAAAATTAGTACATTCAAAAAAGTTTCGAGCTCCTACAAGACGAAACTTATTATTCAAAATTAAACAGAGAATCAACCAGCACTTTACAACAAAAAGCAAATAAACTTGTAGTATCACAATTAAAATTAAATTATTTTATACTCTCCGAAACAGCTAAAACTTTGACAATTTATAATACAACCGCACCTTGCTTCTAACCCTAACACGTTATTCAAACTACACAAACCTGTGTTATCAATGAGACCGATAGTGTTCTCGATTAATTGTCCCAATGGCAACCTTTAAAATTTTTTTACTAATATTTCAACAATCTCATATAAAGTAGAAAAATTTCCAAGTTAAAGATTCTTTCACCTTCAGTGATTTCATAAACAATTATCAACTACCACAGGGCTTAGTTAGCTTTCAAGTTAGCCGCAAGGGTACGCTGCGCTGATCGCTGAGTCCCGTTAGGCTTGCCATAGACATAGAACCCTTAATATTGGTTCTAGGAAAAAAGTTGTAGAAATCATAATTGAAATTTAATTCTATACAACTTTGTTCAAGTACATTTATGTCAAAAAGTTAATAAGAAATGCGATAATTTCATAATTATACTTTGTCACTCTTTTTTCGTTTAATTCGAAAAATATGGATCGGACGAAAAAAATTGTAAGGACTAAGTTGTAGAGAAGCAAATTTACAACAACTTAGAGCCATATTATTTTTATTGAAAAGTAGAAAATGGCCGAGATATTGAGCAAAAACCATTCATCGTAAAATTCAAGATGGCGGCTAACGTAGTCGTACTTAGTCGTAGTCGCAGATAAAGACATATTTCTTGTATTACTTTATTTTGTATTTAATTGGGAGGAATACAATGCCAATTTACTATGAAGTAGGCCAGTATATTAATAATTCCCATAAATATGTAGAATCAAATAATATGATATCGCTACTTAAACCTATATTCCTCCAGATTATTTATAATAAATTATTTAGCCAGTAAGTACTTGATTATTATTATAATTATATCTGCGTAAGTACTACAAAATATTCTCGAACAGGACAAGAATCATAATAAAATATATGTCTCCTTTATCTAGACGCCTTTTTATGACAGCACAAAGACTTACTGTGAAAATTAAAAGCTTTAATGGTAGCAAATTTATCTGGAGTTCGTATATTTAATTATTATCTGTGTATACATTTTTTACGTTGCCGTTGGATGAGCGTTCACGTAGTCCCCATCAAAATAATAAATAAACTTTAAGCCCCATGTCAAATAATAATTATTATTTCGAGGCCGGGGCATTCTTTTCTTGTTACCGGATCAATTAACGTCTCTGTGTTTCTTATAATTAGACTTTTTTCGCAATTAAGAAGAGGTCCATTTTTAAAATTGCCAGCGAGCTGGCATTTCTCGAAGGGTAATTTTGATTGTGTCTTGAAAACAGCTTTTTTCCTAAATGAGGGAGGAAGATTCGCGCGGAATTCGGCTTTTTTAATTGCGAAACCCCTGCATGCGGAGTGTCACTTTTTTCCGTTCCCATTCCCGAGCCAATTACGGAGGGCGGGCCGTCGCACTTTCATTTGTTTCTGAGTCTCGACGGATTTTTATATCACTAATTACTTTCCTGGCACGTAGCGAGGCTCCAGCGGAAAAAGGTTTTTTTCAGCTCTCTGGTTCTGGGGTTGTTTTAATGGCGCTGCGATCCTACTCCACCTACATTAGTAGGAAAATCTGTTTATCCTTACACAAATTACAACTAGTCTGAGTATATGATTACTGCGAGTCTCCGGGAAAATATTTTGTTTAGGAATGTTTTGCTAATAACTGCTTATAACTAAGAAATATTTACTTATATCCTAAGTTATATCCATTGGCGTCTCATAGATTTTTTTCACTGGGTTACACTTCGAAAAAAGAATCTATTTCGCTATAGATTTTTTTTTCTGTAATAAGTTCTGTTGCCCCCATATTTTCTGGTTGTAGGAACATATAAGAATATATTTTTTGTTAGCTCCAAGTAGAGACTTCTAAAATTTAAGTTTTAAAATTATGGGCGGATTCCAATTTCATATATAAACGTCGATCTTCTTCTCAATGGTCTATGAAAATTTAATAGATTTGATATTAAAAATTAGACCTAATGAAATTATTGAAATGGTTTATGCACAAAGAAGAGAAAATTAAGAGATTCCACTCGAGTTTTAGTTACATTAAGCCCGACTCTGTTGTAGTGAAAAATTTATTGTCACTTAAAATAGGGAACATTCCCATTTTTTTATTCTATAAAAATGTTCTACCATACTAAAAAATAAGATATGCAAAATATGACACCTTAATAGCCAATAATAAATTTGTTATAAATTATTAAAGTCTGGCGCGCCAGCGAACCCTTTCAAACAGGTTCAAAGTCGTGACGCCACATACTACAATTTACAAACGACGAGAAGACCGATTCGGTCGGCTACGGGAGATCCCAACACTAGACCGCTTGTTTTCATAGTTCATTCGGCCGCTTTCCGGGGCAACGCCTACCGAATATAGAAGACTGTCACAGTCTACAATTTTATCGTTGTTTAGATCCTTTAGACTGATCGCGCGGAATTAGAAATCTTGTGCTGTACCCGTTTTATTACGTTACGCTATGTTTTTTAGTATTGTTTTTATATTTAAAATTTTAGTCATGTTCCCAAGAGGTTTGTATTTTACTGGATAAACTTGGATTATTTAATGAGAAACTTTTGTCTAATAATTAAACGAGAAAAAGTGTCAAAAGTGCCTATTAAAAACGCGACACCGAAGGTGGAGCGTTTTTAGGTTGATAGTTTTGCAAGTCAAATTGCTAAAGGAAACACTTTAACATTTAAACAATATAAATTTACCCGGTATGAATATAAACATCGGCAGTGTAAATCGGCAGGACAATTTAATATAGAATAATCCTTTCTCATTCTGAATTGCGACTAGAATTGCCGATTAATACTGTTTTTGCATGAGTTTTAATCGTCTCCGGATGATGCCAACTTGGTTGGCGAAACGCGCGTCGGGCGAAGTGAAAGTGTTTTGGTGTTTGTGGAAACTATTCCGAGTGTTATAGTTACATCAAAGGTTCCAGCCCTATCCAGTAGTAAATAAAAAAATGGTGGGATAATAATTATGACATATCACAAAATTGAAACAAATGCAATTCTTATCTTATCTTAATATGTTGCAAGTACGTTTTATGTTCCACATTTTAATTAATTTGAAATGCATTTTTTTTTAATTATAAAGTTTAATATATTATAAATAAACAAAAACAACCTATACTCTAGTCTAATATATTCACTATATCTATTCCAAACTACCTAGTCATGCCCTGAAAATAAAATCAATATTAAGATGTACCTGGTATCAAGCTAGCATCAATGTTCAATTCACGCAATTCAATTCACGCGCCCTTACCAAAAAGATAATGAATTTTAATCAAGCTACTTATATTTTCGATGCTTTAAACCAAAGTAAACGGCATTCTAAAATCGTGATTTAGCGTCACTTCCGGCAAAACCGGAAGTTGTGGCACAGCAATCTTACACCAAATGATGGTAAATATTCTGGTTACTCATTTCCAGCAGTTATCATTTTAATACCTGAAGTACGTTTTGATAAATCATTGATATAGTATCGAGGAGTAGGTCCAGTTTCTGGAGCCATCTACCGGAGAAACTGTTCATAATTTGAAGTTTCATGACATTTTGACAAAGTCATATGAAATTTTGACATTTTGACGTATTAGACATTTGTCACTGTAAAAGTTGCAGGTAACTTTTGTCGCTGTCAAAGTGATAATTGCTCTCTGGCATATGCGATTTTTATTCGCATTATTTATAGACTGACTAGTAAATATTGCTCTTTATGAATGGCTGCAAGGTCAGATAGTATAACATACTTCAAATTTTAGAGGCCAAGTTTTATGTTTAATTCGGATTAACCGTTGAGTGAGAAATTATACACTCAAACACTTAAACGTTCAATATTTCTGTTGGCCCTGAAAGTGAGCCTTGTTCTGCATCTAATATAAGAACATCTTCTTGGAGAAACAGGTCAAACATGGACCTGTTTTGTTTACAACCGACACGAAATATAGTATCGGAAATCAATTCCCATCCTGCAACAAGAGCAGATAAATAGTTAAACTCCGGCTCCTATTAGGAGTTTATTAAATTTCTGGATAGTTCCGATTGACATCCGAGAGTCGAGCAATCATAATATAATTGGAGTGAAGCGTGAGAATCAGCTGCGGAGTGTCGTCGGCGGATTACAATTCAATACTAATATAATTATCATTATTGGCTTTCCTAATCCCGCCAGCTAATGTCGGGGGGTGATGCTATCGGTAACTCGACACCGCGGGGCCCTCCGGCCACCACCCGATGCTCTTTTGTTCGGGAGCGTGCCTGTAATGGGCTGGAGAGGGCCCTGCACTTCAGGGGGCTACTCGATGTGTGTGTGTGTGTTTGCGCCGCACGAAGCGGAACTACCGGCTAACGCAAAGTTATATGTCGAGTGCTTAAATGGATTGTTTTGATAATTTTTTAGGCGGGCAATAGTCGTCCTCTGGTGTAGACCATTATCCTAAGAAACTAGATATCGTGATATCGAAATTACCATACACTTGGAATTGTTCGGACACTGAAGGGTAAAAAGTAAGGATTAATGGAAATATGATATTATATTTATAAACTAGTAATCGAAGTTTCCTTTAGATAATATAGCTAATTAATATGTTTTCGGGATATGTTCAAATCGGCTTACAAAAATTTATGAAAAATGCATTTCCTATTGTCCTTTTTGAAAGTCGTTTTTGAGATTAACTTGCAATTAAATTTTCAATAATTGATTCTCCAGATCTAAGTAATGAGGTTTTCCAGGTTTGCATCATTTCTTCGCTGAATGGTGGACAGAATTTATCAACATAAGTCGATCCTGGGCGTACATGCGGCCCGCCCATAATAATATACCACCCCCTCCCACGCACAAGTCTCTGACTACTGGGCTAACCATTGTGGTTAGAATGATGGGTAGACGATGGGAGATATTATTATTATTGTTATAACTACATTGCACGATTCATTGCACTTATTGCACTATTCATTAATTACACACATTGCATTATTCATTGAACGATATATTTTATTGAGGAATTTTACTAATCTGTCAATATTTCCCTAATTGCGTTTTCAGTTGCCAAAATTTGAACATATATCTTTTTCTGGTTACTTTTTCTGTATTTTTTGGAGTACTACAGGACTGAAACCTTTGATGTAGTACTAACATCGAAGTAGTAGAATTAAAAACTATTTTTAATAATCTCCAGATGATGCTAATATCGATAGCGAAACGCGCGTCGTGCCGTCATCTGCCGATGACATTCAGCCGATGACATGCCGGTATAACTCTCAATTCTGAAATCAGTGATTCCTACTCCTCAAATTATATTGAGTCGTCTCAAAATTGACGAGAAGAGTGGATTTTAACGACTTGTCAACGAGCCTACTAAACATTCTGAACCTGTTCTAAAAATTATTTGGTATCAATTATTATCTAAGCAAAATTTTGTAAAAATCTGGAGGGAAATTTTACCCGACAAAATTTCAGGTCTCGGGATATATCAGTATCAATATAGTATCAACATTAAGACATTAAAACAGGTGTAGGTAATATTTTTTCGATCTAACACTAATTTTTCCTGTGAAGGTATGAAGGTATCTATGTAGCAACATCGATCTTTCTAATTTTTCGGTCTACGAACGTATTCCTTAATTTTTTCTGAGGATACGCTTCAGAATCCCGTTTTACTAGTGTAAGGGGTCCGAAGCGGCCATAAACACTGTCTACTCTACCCGTTCGCTTTCATCCCACTTTGTTTTAGCACCAGCTTTGCTTTCCGCCAAGCCTTACAGCCCTAAAGTGCTTGATAGTTAACAGAAGTCCTACATTATTCATGTATCAATACACAAGTTCTCCAGCAACCTCCTATACTTTATCAGCTAAATACATTTGAAATTCTCCTACCATATATACAGACTGCAATTTGTAATACCAGGAAACCTTTTTTGTTATTTTAGTCCTTATAACAGTCGATAATCTAGCAGGAAATATAGGAAATATAGGTACGGTATGTTGGTAGATAATTTAGCAAGAACTTTTGCTCGATTTCAAATTGTCTGATCTCAGAATTTGCATTTGCAATTTTTGTAAAATATGATATTTATTGTCTGTCTGTCTGTGTGCCTGTCTGTCTGTCTGTCTCTCTGTCTGTCTGTCTGTCTGTCTGTCTGTCTGTATGTCTGTCTGTCTGTCTGTCTGTATGTCTGTCTGTCTGTCTGTATGTATGTCTGTCTGTCTGTATGTCTGTCTATCGGCCTGTCTGTCTGTCGGTCCGACCGTCCGTCCGTCCATCTGTATGTTTGTCTATCTGTCTGGATGCCTATCCGTCTGTCTGTCTGTCTGGCTGCCTGCCTGTCTGCCTGCCTGCCGGGCTGCCCGCCCGCCTTAATAATAATAATAATAATAAAACAAATATATTATTTATAATATTTCGCAAGTTTGTCCCTTTTCTATAAGCTTTATTACTCTCACGGTCTCACGTACATAATATATTATATCAATTTAATGTTTTTTTGATCTTAGATCACAAAGAACATCACGGTTTAGAATATGTTTCCCTTAAAATCTACGTATAGTATATCCGATATGATACTGTAAGTAGCGTTACGAAGCGCAATTTAAGGAAGGGAACGCTATCTAAGCCACACGGATGTTAACAGTGTAAAGTTATAGCCCTATGCCTTGTCTAATTAGTAAATAATTCACTGGTAAGCCACGTCGGCAATTAATAACGCGCCTACAGCTAAGACGTTGCAACGCGAAAGGGTTGAGGGGTGAATACGATATTGCCTCTCGGTCCTCTACAGAATTAGTTAGAATACTGGAATTAAAATACGCTTAATGAACGCCAATCTTAATTAAACTGCATGAAATCTGTAAAGGTTTAACGCATTAAGGAAACACATAACGACTGATTCAGCCTAAATAAGTACCTTATTTTTAGCCAATGGCAGGAAACTCCTTAAGTGCCAAACAACGAAACGTGGATTCAGTAAATATTAAAAATAGTTTTCGGTGGACATAACAGAAAATCGCGACTTGATTGTGTCCAATGCGAGCAAGGCGAAGATTACAACATTATAATAAATATAATGATTACGGAGAACGCTAAGAAAGTTCATGTGTAAATTTAAGTTTTGTATTGTATAATAAATAATGTGACTGAATAATTACAATGATTTTCTGTTTTGCATTCGCCATTTTTTTAAATATTCATAATGTTTACATGTTTGCTTAACAAAACGTCAGTAGGGGCGAAAAAAACTCGAGCTACGGCGCTGCCTGTAGGTAGAGCATCTATTTTAAAAACTGTGGTATATACATAGGTACGTCGATATTTCTGTTGGATTTTCCTGTTTTGGAATTAATATGGAAATCATATCCCTGAATGGACGTGAATCACAAGATGCTTAAGTCATGTTCATATCTTGTTGAATCCTCGGCTTACACAATGAAATTTCATATGAATTAGAAACATATAAGCGGTAAAAATATTCGAATCGCTGACAAGAAAAACATCCGGAAAAATTCGACTACTCTATTGTACGTTTCTTTAGCATATGGCATGATGGTACGCAGGGTCTTAATTTTATTAGCACCCTCATATGAAACATCGCCCGCTACTAGAATATATCAGATAGACATTATACAGTATCAAATGGCAAATCATTAAATGTGGAGTTCCAAATAGGATTTTATAAGTGCATCAGTTATCACCGTTAAAGTAATTGGTTCTACTGTGCGTTATTTTTCTCCGGCTTCATATTATTTCTTATTTTGTTAGTTAAATACCTTGAATAATATATGAAGGCTAGGAATATCAGTAAATAAGCTACCTATTTTATTTCGACCGATTTCCAGGAAAACAATATATATATATATATATATATATATATATATATATATATATATATATATATATATATATATATATATATATATATATATATATAAGAATAACAAGAAGAAAAGCAAAACTTACCAGTATGAATATAGGTGTGCTTCTTCATGTCAGATTTTTGATGAAACCTCTTCCCACAGTACTGGCACGGATACGGTCTGGTATCGGAATGTATGAGGAGGTGCGTAGACAGCGTTGATGATCTCTTGAACGACTTACCGCATTGCTTGCACTCAAAAACTTTTTCCACGTTATGAACAGCTCTACAAACAAATCTCTGTTAGAGAACAATATCATTGGCGTATAGCATATAGTTACCTGTGTTGGCTTAAGCTAATTTCATGGCCAAAAGTTTTATTGCACAGTTCACAAGCGAATGGTCTCTTGCCATGATGAGACCTCCTAGAGTGGACCTCGAGCCCGTGAGACGTGGAGAACATTTTCTCACACTTAAGACAAGGAAATACGTCCCCTATTGGCATCATTCCAGGCCTCATTAATAAGTGGTGGTGGTGAGGATGAATTGCAGACGGATTACTCATGAAGTGATGCCTTAGCCTATAAAGTTCCTCCGTGGTCGGTGGTGCTGGATATTGTCCAGGCTGTGACTGCCCACTTGCCATTGCTGCTGCCATAGCGCTAAAGTACAGTGATGTAGGCGTTGGAAGGAAGCTTCTTTCTTCACCTTCCTTATGATGATACAACGCAGGCGGAAAGAACCCTGGATGAACGAAATTCCTCGGTAAGAATTGGGCATTGTACTCTTGTGCAGACTTAATCTGAGCATCCTTCATTAAATCTACGAACGGTGGGTAAAGATACGACCTCGTCACCGATATAGTTTCCTGAAAACAAGGATTTTCTTGCTTCTTGGGGTTGTCCGGCCGAAGTAACGCACTAACTGAAAACGCGTCTGACTTCTTACTAGGCGACTCACTCTTCTGTATATCCGTCACGGATGCGGGCCTCGGGGACGGGGAGTTTGTTCTGGAGTGTGGTGGTGAGTCTACTTCAAGTTCTGGTGACGTACTAGGAGACGGCCTGGGCGATTGATTGTCCCATCTATTATCGCTGCTATATCTTGACGACATTCGTTCGTCGCCGCTGAAACAGTGATTTTCTTCTTTTTGGTAACACTTGGAGTTGTTGTTGTTAGAATGCTCGTCTTCATCGTCTGATTTCGAGACCAGCCTGTTGATTCCAAATTTAATAGGTTCTGAAACAAAAACAGATTTTACGATTAGTGTATAATTTATACTACAGCAACGTTAGAATATTTTGGAAGTGAGAGCGACAACGCCGTTTATTAGTACAAGCGGTTTCATGTCTATTCTTGGAGAACCTGAATCATAGATACGAGTGTATCAGGGATATAAGGCTTCTGATGGATGTACCGCTCCACTGATACCAGTTTATATAGGATCAATCTGCCAGATCACGTGAAATAAGAATTCATAATCTTATACATATGACATATAACCCTTAGATCATAGAACCTAACTTTTCTTGGAACTTTAGCTTTACTAAATAATCTATTGAACTGCATGGATCCGATCAACATGTTAGTCACAAATGTATATAGATCTGTGACTGCTGATCTGGGTCGTCCACAAGTTGTCCCTCCTCACCTTCTGTGTCGCCTTGTTAATAACCATTCGCTATTCAGACGGAAGTACTTCGTGAAAGATGTCAGATGCAGATGGAATAATCAGATGTGTTACAACTAGCCCAATATCGATGACAGATAATTTACTCAATAGTGTCCAACAACTAATGCATCTCAAACTTAGTATTAATAACGATATATACCGAGCCCATCAGATAAGAGCGTGGCCCGAACCTTAGGCATACAACACAGCGATAATATTATCTTACAAACCACTAAGTAGACAGCAAAACTACTATAGAATAGTAAGAAATTACCAAATGACGTATTGGCGTAGCTAGGGGCTCAAAAATATCGATGCGAAATCCCAAGCCATAAACTGCTGTTTCCCAAATCACGGCATGGTTTGAAAAGCCGGATTATAACCACTGGTTACTTAGGTGAGCATAAGAGATCGATGTATCGATGTTCAGTGCGTTAGGGACAAGGACAGCTAGCCTGGTATCGAGTCTTTATATCCCAACCTAGGTAGATATGTATTCAAATGTATTCAAGAGCTTTCACAATACGATCATATGTGAGCTTGCTTGTCATACTTCTACCTATCAATGGAAAATAAAATGTAAATGGCTTTAAATAATAAATCGTACATAATTTCCACGGAACTCCAATAAGAGGGAATGAACTTGTATAATCTCTAAAATTATTCGGTTCACTGTATATTCAAGTATACATGTGGTAAGACAGTTTGTCTTGTATATGAAATAATGAAGGAATAAAGGATTAAGTATTGTACATACTTATACTGGAACTAACAAGTTAATTATTTGGCATTCTTACTTTGCTCAGTAGAGAATATGTTGCATTTTCATACTTTTAAGACCTCTACTAGGCTCATTAGCCGATAATTCCCGGATTTGCTTTGCAATATCTCCGAATTTCGCAGCATCCGCGCCTCGTGCATTATACCAGAGTGCCGGTCGGAATGATAAACGACTCCAATTATTCACAGTTACACTACACACAATATTAAATCTAAAAAACATCCCCCAGCAAAGCAAGTGCCAGCCATAAACCTGTATCTGTGCCGGAACCGAATGTGCAATGAGCTGAATCATGTTTCTCGAAGTGTAAATTGTTTGCGACCCCCGGGGCACGACCAGCAATCCTGCCCTTTCAATTAATGCAACAGCGTTACCCCTCCTCCTCATCTAGAATTCAACCGCGATTAATACTGTCATTTATTAAACAGTGATAAATAACTGCAGCTCCGTTTTGCATATACATTGACCTGTCACCTGAAGATTATTGCCACCCCCATAGATAAAATAAGAGGCAAGTAGAAGTTTTCCCATAGCCCAGTCAAAATAAACATTTGTGAGGAGCAAAAATTTGAGTTGTGAATTGGTACAGATCATAAACGCTATAAGAAATGAAATATCAAAAGTCCCTACTTCTGCACTGATCCTACTGCTGATTTTATTCAAGGTCAATAGTAAAAAATATCGATTTTGTGCATATCTCTCTTAAACGGTAAGTGCTATCATAAAAATAGATGTTGATTTGTCAATGACAACTCCAATTGATATTTTTTTCCAATTTGAAAATCTAGGAAAGCTCAAGTACAAACAAAAATATATTTATCACAGAGTTACTTGCATAATGCAAGTAACTGCAAGTAATATGCAAAATGTCAAGTCGAGCCCATACTTTATTTTATTTTTACATACAATAACTGGTTGCGATACTACATCAGGAAAAGGGTTAAACAACAAGTGTTTAAATTCTTCGAAAATCGTAATGACTTAATTGATTGCGAAAATTATTTACAAAGATTGTCTTCCACACGACATCCTTACAAGTATAATACATTTTCTTTTTGCTATATATGGAGCTCCTAAAAAATTGCTTCTCTATTGAATTACATGGAACAATAAAACGGTGCAGTTATCTTGTCTTCCTCCTCCACCTGCTGCTGCTTTTCAACACATATCGTGTGTACTATTAAGTTCAAGTGTGACTAGTCAATGAACTGGACCCAGGAAGCTGGGATTGGAAATTAATAGATAATAGTTTGGAGCCAACTGAAACTCTACTGCCGCCTGATCCACAAAACATGTTAATACTATTTTTTGTAATTGCAAGAAGGGATGAAGTAAACAGTGTGGCTATAACAAGTCAGATTATTTTGTTCACCAGTACGTATCAATTGTCAAGGTCAATCTTGCTCCAATGTTGAATAAAATTCAGCAGATGAAGATACTTATGATATCAATGAAGTCAATGACAACTGTTGATCGTTTTTCTAAAAACAATGGACAGTAATCTAGCCAGGAGAGCAAGAAGAAAGTGAAAATGATGACATGACTGTTGAAGTAGATTTAAAATATTATCCATCATGATAAAATTTTATAGAAAAACTTATATGGATATCTCAGGAATGGCGATTCGTAGAAAAAAAAATTTTTGTCACACAATTACATGATCTACAATATTTATCTAGCTTATTTTTACGTTAACTCTTTAAGAGAAACATATTTTAATTTTTACTGGACGATCAATATCTCGAAGAGTTTTCTTTTTGGGAGGAAGTCTAATACAAGAACGTTATTCAAAAGCAAATGATAAAATGTACATCGAAAATGCAGTTACCTTGGAAAGTGAACCAAGCATTGCTACATTATCGACAAGATTTTTTCGTCATATACAATTAACAGTAGACACCGTTATTTTTGAAAATCGTAATCGATATTTCTAGTAGCAATGACTTTTGCTGCATTGGAAAATTCCACAATTTTTCCATAATTCCTTTGTTAAGTATAGCTAAAACCTATATTGTGATAAATGGTGATCATAGGCTTTACTTAATCCGGTATTAAATCTCAAAACAATAAGCATTTTTACGGACTTATTTGCTTGACATTATAGACTTCTTTTACAAAATTTTGAGGAAATAACAAGAGATTGATTGATCGCGGTGTTAAAACATTGTAAATTATAGTTCTAAATTTACCCGTAAAGATAATGAGTATTTTTAGTTATCACTCAAAATATATAATCATTTCACTATATCCCCAGATACTGTAGAATTAGTTACCTAATAGAATAATACACAGCCTACTTATTTGGAGGATACTCCATGGTCTACTGAAGAATATACTAAATTTGAATAGAGAATATTTAAGATGCAATTATTTTAAAACTCTTGCATTATAGGATAGGTAAATGAAATTTTATGGTTCATAATGTAATATTGGTAGCTTCGTTCAACTCAAAGCTTACTGCGATACTATTGAGGAATTGATATATGATGGCTACCAATAAGGATATGTGGGTATAATTGCAGGTAGGTAAGGCCTAGGGTAGGTAGGGAGTTGTTCTTTCTGCAAATCCATCAATAACGTATGATATGAATAACACATAATGACGTGAGCTTGAGGTGTTTGACATATAACTTAACAGTTATATGTTTTATGTCATACTGTTAAAAATATTAGTTAAAATATTGTTATATCAGAAGTTAAGTTATATATAATATAATGTAAGGTTTCAAGTAACTCAATTCATCGTACATGTTTCTTTTCCATTCTCAGGAAATGATTAATGAACGATCGCGCCTTTATTTAAATTCCAATTATATCATTTGATTGATTATATTTACATAATTAGTAGAATGAGGCGTGCCGGAAATTCTGGATTAAATAGAGCCATTTATACCTACTATTTGTTTCGACAAATTACCATGGTGAGCGCAATACGGCAAAGAAACTGGTAATGTATTCTTTTGATAGTTTCACGAATCATTAGGTTATGACCGAATAGTTTAACGGGGGTAATTCTTATGGGGACACCTACCCCTGTTCAGTAAATAGAGCCCTGTTCATTTATTCCAACACGATAAGCGTACAACATAAAGAATGAGGGTGTAATATGTTCAAGGGGTAACTCTTGAATATTTCATGACCTCCACAGTGACAGCTGCTATACTATACTTCTCTATATTGGCATTATTTTTGCACTTGCTGCCGCTTTTGGGGCACTATTTTATTTGTTCATTTCACGCGCGACAACAATAACACTGGTTGATTGAAATTTTGATGAGCACTGAACACCTGCTATTTCCGGATATTTCACGACTGTTTTCATGGCGGGAACCATTATTTGCTCAAATTGATTTACTGGTGATTTTGCACATTCCCATATTGACATATAAATATGTTCCATAACTATTGCTGTTAAAATAATAAATATTTTTACCGAAATGATGATATATATAGGTACTTATTTAATAAACGAATCCTGATTTCAGTCAGTTTGGTATAAATTGTCGTGTAATTTGTATTGAATTTAAAATACGTAGTTGGAATTTTACAATATGAATTTTAATAAAGCGGAACTTGTAGACATGACTTTTGTTTTGCGCGAGCCAGACAGAAATTGTTTACTTGCCACTAGAATTAATCACCAGCGTTATACTGGAAGAAGGATTTCTGATGTCAGCAGCTTCCAAAACCTTCTCTCTAGATTTCTGGAAACCGGAAATATAAAAAAAGTGAACGAATGAAACGTGTTGTGAACGAAGAAAATGAGTTTTTAGTGGTGCTGGCAACGGTTGAGAATCACCATATTAGTCAAAGAGAACTGAGCTCATTAGTAGGAATAAGTAGGCGGTCTGTGAGTCGAATCTTAAAAAAAAATAAGTTGCATCCATATCATTTTCAATTGCACCAGGAATTATCTGATGACGATTTCCAAAGCGCCTACAATTTTGTGATTGGGCCAGAGATAAAATGCATTATTTACGGATGAGTCAACTTTTCATAAAAATGGATTTGTTAATAGGTTCAGTTTCCATTATTATGCTTCGGAAAATCCTCACTTTTTTATGCAAGTTGATAACCAACACAGATGGTCTATAATCGTTTAGGGAGGAATTATTGGAGAATATGTAATAAGACCACATTCCTTTGATGGTACATTGGTTGATTGGAGCTATTTATCTTGATTTTTTGGAATACTATCTGCAATCTCCCTGAAGTAAATATCTCCCAAGTAGGATGTGGTTTCAGCAAGATGTTGCTCCACCACATGATTTAAATGCAGTTATAGACCACTTAAATAATACTAGTGGATTGGAAGTAAGGGACCCATTAAATGGCCTGCTAGATGCCCAGATCTTACAATAATGGATTTCTTTTTATGGGGATACGTGAAGGAAATTGTTAATAGAGACACACCAATAACAGTACAAAATATGAAGGAAAGATTAATAACTGCCTTTAGATCTATCACACCGGCAGTTTAGAATCTCATTTCAAAAGCGCAGAGAGATGTGTGTCAATCAAAATGGGCAACATGTGGAACATTTATTATTCTTTCTAACGAGTTATTTGAAGAAACCTGCTTTTTGAAGTGTATTTTTGATTTTTTTAATTATTGCTCAATAAAACAATTCTCTAGGGAAGTACAAAAAATGTTCGGTTTTCATTTCTAAAAGTTGTTGATTGAAAAATAAACACTAATTTATTTATAAAATGAAAATGGTTACAATTAGCCATAAGGAAGTACTTACTAGGAAGTACTACTGTTCGTTTTCATTTGTACCTCACATCGTTGAAAAATATACAGGGAGTTCAATTTGAAAAAATTGAAAAAATTCAATTTAAAAAGTTCTTAATTGAAAAATAATGTTTGGCCACTCTGTACATTTTTAGGAAATGAAAATGATTCAAAAACATTAACAGATATCTCGTAACTGATGTTCATATAAGTTTTTATTAAAACCCATAATTGTGGCTGTAGTGATTTTTTTAATATCCATCTGCAGATTGCATTGTTGCAACCAAAAAATTCATTACCTATATCCAAGTGGTTGGGAGATTGTCAATAATAATATAGGAGGGAGAGGAGACTAGAAAAGGGCTTCAAAAATATACTGATATACATAGCATGCCATTTAAAAAAAGGCACTTGGTCCTGTAATTTTTTCTTGGCTCACCCTGTATGTTCGAAAATAATTTCCAGTTATACACTTTTTTATTAAGTCAATCAACTTTAAAAATTCTCTTTTTGTTGGAAAGGGGTATTTTCTAGTGGGTGCCATTTTAGTTTTATTGGCATTGGACCTTGGTTCCGAAGATATACCGGGGAATTCACCAGATATGTCAGAGAAAATGGCGAGTGCGCCCGTCACAACCCTGATTTATATATATATATATATATATATATATATCTATATATATATATATATATATATATATATATATATATATATATATATATATATATATATATATATATATATATATATATATATCTAAATTAATTTTAAAAAAATCATGGGCGTATTGGCGTGATGCAGGACACGGCTAGGTATCGCCAAGTATGCTCAATAGTCTACGGGCTGCTGCTTCGCGTACAACTCGGGTTCGCATAAACGTGTGAATTGCCTGGGCACCATTTGACCGCTCTGCAGTATGCTGATTACAGTAAAACTCAGGCCGTTTACACTTGTAAGGCCTAGCTAGCATATAGGAGGCCTCCATGTACCAAGGAGAGTTCAAGGTCACAGCTGTAAATACTGTAGGTTACTGCACTAAAAAGTAAAAAATAATTACGTTATTCATTCTTACTTAGAATATAATAAATTTATTAGGCCAATAATATACAACTCTTGTTATTTTTGGAGTCGGTGCCAGCCAAGGTTACCTAACGTGTTCACTTACAATTGAATAGAACTGCTTAAAGCGACACCACAATTACAAATAAACCTAAATTCAAACTTCTAGTCGAAGACTATTAGGGTATATATACATCTCTAATTGTCTTCGACTAGACTCGGTTTATTTGTAATTGTGGTGTCGCTTTAAGCAGTTGTATTCAAACCTACACTACTTCGTTATACGTTTGTAAACACTGGCTGGCACAAATGTCCATCTGTTGACGAGTAGATTTTGATTCCAATAGATGGCGGCTGTTAAATTTGTAGGTTGTTTAATTCAAATATAATAACACAATTTATCCTAAAACTAGTACACTCCTATGAACAATCAATGAACAATAGTATTTATCGTGTTATGAATTAGTTTTGCTTGATATAATATAAGAATATTTCACAAAATATTGAAAGAGCCACTTTCTCTTGTTGCCAACATTGGATTTTTAGAAGTACTCTTAAAAATGGAATTAGTTACCTACTGAGTTAAATTTTTAATATCAAATAAATCTCATGAGCAGATAGGTACCTATAATAATAATTTGTGATTGGTTCGTTTTTGCTGGTTTCCGGTGCAGAACCGGCTCGATTATCGCAAATATATACTGTAACTACATATAGGCGTTGATAGGTTGTTGATAGGCGTTGGAGTCTGAAACCTTCAATCAACGATATAGGCTTACACCAGACAGAATAAAATAAAATTTTATTCTGACATTAAAAGACATTATTTGCAGTAAAAAAAATAAGTAAGAACAGATAAATCGGAAACTTCTAAAAGCAACAATTTATGTAAATTTAGAAAAATGTTGTTCCAGATTAAAAAATATTACTACAGTTGGAATTATTTAACTGATTTAATGGACGATTGTAGCCAATACCTGCTACAGAATGGCTTGTTTAATAAAATTCAAAAAAGTCTACACATATATCCGTGAAATATGTTAATATTCCTAGAGGACAACTGAATAAAATTGTTTCCAAGTAGCTATTATAATACGTAGTAAAACACAGACAGGCATCTAATAAACTTTCATCTTTCACCTTGCTTTTCGATGTTAAGGATGATGTACTAGAATAAAATTCAAGAAATACTAAAATTTTGTTATGTATGTTATAGAGAACGTGCGCGTAACTTGCATCAGCGCCAGTGTGCCCACTAGCGATTGAAGTTTGACCTAGCGGCAGGAGATAATTTGTGTAGGTATAATTGCCGTATCGTGCGGTAATAAAAAATCATATTCAACACTCAATAGTGCTTATAAATTTAATAATTATTAGTGAAACTGCTAAAAAATGAAAACCATATTATATGTGATTTTAAAAAGATATTTGTCTGAAACCAACGTTAAGAATCGTAAAAATCTAGAAGGGATCAACCATGTTTTCAATGTGCAGGAAACGAAAAAATCTTGTGAAAATATAATCACGGCAAATATGTTAAAGCCAACATCGATTAACTGATCGATTAAAAAAGTGCCAAAATTTCGAGGTTTTTCGCCTACCAAAAGTTCTCCCCAGGGCTTTGAAGTCGCAAACTTTGTTTTATGCTCCTCTTACTATACAAAACAATCTTTTACCCTAATTAATGTAAGCTGGATCCCTCTGAGGCTACCTATATATTGGCCTATGTGTCAAATATTATTATTTGTGCCAAGATTACAAAAACTATATATATTTTTATTTACTCATAAATACCCTTAAAAGTTGACGTAATCAGAGACGACAATTTTTTTAAATCTCTAATAGCAAAATTGGAGAATTTTTATTTCAGATTTGATTTGCCAGTTTTAGTGGGAAAATGCGAAAATTAATATTTAACAAATTTCGACTTAATTTATAACAAATTTGTCTTTTTTGATCTCTTCTGCTAAATAAATTAAGCAATTCGTAATTTATATTTAGTATGTTATTTTGTAGTACCTACTAAGTGAAACTTTGTAACACATTAAATAGAAATATATAAAATGATATACCTATAGCCATGGCTACATCTGAATTATTTATGGTTATTTGGTACTTTTCAACTGTCATCAATATATTTGTAAAATACAATAATTTGCTCTTATATATACCTAGCCAGGATATATGTATTTTTACGTGTTTCAATTATTAATGTACATTAATTATTATTAATTAAATAGGTATATACGAGTATTATATTAAATAAACTAAGGAATTAATATCGAAGTGGTCAACATTTTGTTAAAGCTTAACATACAAAACAAAAGTAAGTAGTAGCACCATAAATAAAAATACTGGACTAACTTTAAGAGCACTTTCTTGGAAAGAATTGTCTAATCCAAATATATGGTCTTCGCCAATAAATCAATAAATAACCAGAGCAATAAGATAATTCCTTAATAGGCTGCTTAAGTAGAAATACAATCTATAAATTCACTAGCAAAATAAGCGCCTACTTGTATATCATGCGTTTTATTATTTTAACTCCATACCGAGCAAACAATCATAAACTCACTGAAAGAGAATATATGAATCATGTCCTTATTCAAACAGTATTACGAAAACAAACCCATGCCGCAGTATATTATACCAATCAAATATTCTGTATTTGCTCTTAGTTATGTTGTCGTGATACAAAACATTAATGTCGAACTGAGTACAATCAAAAATTCCCACTGTCCCGCAACAAATACAAAAAGCAAACATTAAACCAATAATTTACAAACTCACGAAACCGACATGCATCATGATATTTTCCGACCACAGTAAAAGCCACGGGGACTGTGATTGGTCAATATAGTTGCATAATTTGGCGGTCAAATTATGTCAAATACCCACTTGAGTGTTACTCAGCTATTTACTATTTACCCCGCCTAACTATATTTGTATTATATTTATGTCTTCAATGCTTATTTTTAATTGTAATTGCGAAAACGGCAATATTATTATTTGCAGGGTATGACAAAGTATTAGGATGAATTAAAATCTCAATCAAAGAAATCAACCAGAAAATATATTTTGTTAGTTCTGAAATAATTCTAATATATATATATATATATATATATATATATATATATATATATATATATATATATATATATATATATATATATATATATATATATATATATATATATATATATATATATATATATATATATATATATATATATATATATATATATATATATATATATATATATATATATATATATATATACATATATATATATATATATATATATATATATATATATATATATATATATATATATATATATATATATATATATATATATATATATATATATATATATATATATATATATATATATATATGAAGCTTAAAGTATTATTATTATTATATATTATGTACTATACAGTATTTTTTTATAAATAATATTTTTATGAATAATTCAAAGTATCTATTAAATGCTAAGGTAAACGGAAAACTGAAAGCCACTTTTACAGAGTAAAAGACGTCTGGAGTATCTTAATTTGACGTCAAAATGTCACAGCACAAAATACGTCACTTAAATGACGTTAGATGACGTCCTGGTTCTGACCTTACTGTCGTCAAAATGACATAATTTGTACCTTATGCTGACAATATTGCGGGCAATAAGCAATGTTGTGCCTATTGTGTTTGTTTCGAACCGCATGTTTCCCTTCAGACGTTTCCGTAAAATATGACAAGTTCATTTATTGAGTCTTTCGTATGACGAACTTTTTACTATGACTATGATTATGCTGTGGTCAAGCTGTCAAACTTCATATACAGAACGTTATTCAATCACCAAGTAACATTAACGAGCCAATTAGGAGACGCCCCTGTGCCTTTTAGTGAGGTCTGATATTTTCCAATCGATTTCTGGGATTAAGTAATCGATGAATTTAAAGATAACAGATAAAGGTGTAAGCATTTCATTCTCTCATTGAGGATTAGATGTTACGTATACAGGAATTACGACATATTTGTCTTTCCTTAAGTCCTTTATACTGGATTAAATAAATTGTATATTGAGTTAAAGGAAGTTCGCTTCTGCTATAAATTATCACGACTGCCATATATTTCGGGAGATTAGATCGGGTAGGAAACTATAGCCATTGGAAATGTGTGATAATGATTATATTTGTGTGTTCAATTTGCCAATTCTGAGAAATCCTCAATTTCTAAGATGTAAACGAAATGTGTTATTACTTAATTAATATGTCATTTGAGTCTGAAAGGCTTTCCAAAACCATTTTACTAATTATCGTGATATTAAGATGGTTCTGTATATAGATTACAAGACAATTTAATATTCAGTATGGTGAAGGTGATTTGAAGAATCATTTTCAACTTTGTTTTCGTCGTATATTACAAGAAATTTTCCATTCAAATCAATTAGTTACAGCATCAGATAACAGGTTTCGAAATGGATGGAAAGAGGAAATTATTTAAGCTTTACTAGGATACTTTACTGGAAATATGTGATGAATATCGATATATAGGACTCATTATGGTAAGTGAAGACAAAATTCAGAAGCATATCAATCTTCGCATAATGGAGGATATAGGGTGAACGTCTGCTATTGGTCGATTCTCATATTAGTCCATTCTCATATTGACATTCGCTTGGATGCTCTACCAATTTTAAGAAACGTCCAGAGCACGAAAGTACAGTAGTAAAAAAGCCATTTTAACTACATATTTTATTAAAGAAAATAGTACTGTCATATTATTATAAAGTCATGATATTTTGTAAATTTCTTAGGTAAATGAAAGTATGAGATTTAATTTACTTTTAGCGGAAGATCCATTATAGAACATGAAAAACTCCTTAAATATAATTCGTATAGAATTTAATGCTGAATTTAAATATGTCCTCACTTTTGCTTTTACTTTAAATAATAATAGTTTTAAATGTCAAAAACCTTGCGCGTGTCGCTTTTTGATCGAAAGAACCTAATAATTGTGATGGATATGCTCTAAAAAAACTATAAATAATATTAGTAGTACGTAATTATGTGGCAGTTTAGTTAAATTTTCGACTTTCTGTATACTGCAAAGGTACAGATTAATGGAATACAAGTCACAACAAATTGTTGAACCATAATGGTTTTTACATGGGCCTATGAATTTTCCTGATTCATATTACATCGAGCTTACTTATCGAGCATTTCTGATTATTTACCTTTTTATTTACCGATTTATAATCAGGGAAGAGACTACATAAAATGGCGGATGAATGAGAAATGCAAAGGAGGTAACTAGAAATATATGTACAGTGGGTATACTTAATAGATGCGGTATTTAAGAAACGACTGATTTGAAACGAAATTTTTAGGCACAAGCATATATTTAATAAAATGATCAATTCACTTATGTATTGTTTTACAAATAACGTTATGTGCCTACTTACGTAAAACACGTACATAAGGCATAAGAAATATATAACAGTTTTGACAAATTGTGTTCTCTGCAACAGACCTTGATATTGTCTTGCATAGCTAATTTACTTTTACACTCATATGTGATTTTACTCATACACACACGAGTATATATCTTTAAAAATAGAACAAGCTATTCAAATGTACGGTTATTATCTCAAATTGTTGGTAATATTTTAACATAAAGGCATTAAAAATGTTATACTTATATTATGCTATTTAAGTATTTCTAATGAATATCGAAAATGGTAAATTGTCTCTGACTGTTAAATATTTAGACCGGGAGCAGTTTATTTTCTCCAATTTCACGTATCATGCCTTTGGAGGAGTGAAAGTATTCCTTATGTAATAAAGCAATGCATAGCCCACTTTAATTTTTCCTATGAGCGGAAGGCGCCCGATCATATGAAAAATTGCATTTTCAACTTTTTTTTACACTTGCACAAAACTTTTCTCTGACATTATAATGATAGAAAATTATATTTTTTACGACAAGAACTTTCATTCTAATCTTGGTCCACTACTTTTATTATGTACCTATATTGTTAATAAACAATGTTACTGAAATTATTGAATGTGACAGTTTTTTGTAAAATATTCTGAAAAATTATGCCATAAATAACATATAAGCAAAAACCCGCATTTTTACCAGTTTATGAATAAAAAATCATAAAAAAAGAAACATGTTGGTTTAGCAGAGGATCATCTTATTAGTATCCTATCGTCATCGTCGCATAGTGAGCGATTTATTGGCAAATATCGAAACGACAGCCGAACCCAAACACAATAAAACCAAACAGAAAAATGTCGCAACGCAATAAAATTGAGAAGAAATGACATATAACCGCAATTTATTGCTAATTTTAATTTATTATCGTCAAACAACAATGGCCTAAAATAATTCCCACCAATAAAACCGAAACCTTAATTTATAACAAACACAAAATGTGGAATTATTTGTTGTTGTAAGCTATAAATCAATTTTATCAATTATTATTATCGGGATAATCTCAGTATTAGCGCTTTGATCTGAACCGTATCTCAAGTATTATATTTCCTGTGCCGTTGCAGGTTTATCAGTATTATCTTTTTGTATTAGTTAGAAAATATTATTGCTTCGTGCTTAGATAGCTTACCGCACATTTTGTTTAAACGTAATCCTTGATGTTGCGATAGCTGGTTTAGATTTTAAAATTTGTCCCGTGATATATTAAATTCGGATGTCAAACATTAATGGTATGAATGTTGTGTGTATATTTTTACCGTCTAACAGAGGTTCAGAAGAGGACACAAATCACGAGGAAAAACTAACATAATTGGACATTATTATACAGGGTATTTCAAACTCTTAGGCCTATTATACATTTATGGAGAACATTTTTTTCTTTTTGAAAATTTGATACCGTAGATAGGCGTCATACATTTGGAAAATATTTTCAACTTCCTGTCACTATTTAAAAGAACAGCCTTTGATTATATTCCGGCCACACCAGTGGCAGGAAGTTGAACATATTTTACAAACGTAGAACTATGACACCTATTTACGAGATTTTCAAATAGCCAAAATGTTTTGTTCTCCACATACGTCTAATAGGCCATCGAATTTGATTAGGCAGGGGACAGACGCGATATTTAACACCACCACCATGCTGAGCATCCTCGAAAACGGGGGCGAAATGTTTTTTTTCGCGAAACCTTTTCGAGAAACCTTTTAAAGCGAGTTTAACCCCTGTAGGGAGTGGTTTTTTGCCGTTTTGATCGTGCTCAGCATCCTCGCAAACGGGGCGAAGGGTGGTAATCTTGTTCCGGCTGAAAATATTTACAATTTTCAGGTTTTTTCCGACTCGCAAACGCTACTAGATGGTAATTTTGATCTGGTATTTTTTATACAATCAATGTTCTAATTGTTTTAACTGTTTTATACAAAAGTGAAGAACTTACAAACTTATAAACTTTAATTCTAAAGTTAAGCTCATTACGACAAGAATTGACCTGAAAATTCAAAATACTGAATTTACCTACTAATAACATAATAATATATTAAATTAAATTTTCCCTATCGCCCCCATTTTATGTGTGACCTCATAAAATGCATCCGTATAAAGTTTATATTTATACAGCGGCGATTACAATCACTTTAATACACGGAAGAAGGGCAAATAGAACTTCGACATTCATATGTAAACAGATATGACCCGTGATGTATAAAAAGTATAATAATATGCTACAATGATTACAAACACAACAAAGACACTTTGCGCCGCAACATTGTATAATTCCTTGTCGATATCAGATTGAAAAGGCGGACGACAGTGTATGGTTAACGTTTACATCGATATCAGAAAAAAAGAAAATTAATATGCATGTCCCCAAACAAATTTACTACATGTACTACAAGCTTTTATAATTTTTTCGATACCTCTCGACATATTTATGTGACCATTATACTTGTCTTGCCTTATTTTAGATCATTTCTGCCTGTCAACAGAGTAAGTAGGTATCAAATTAACATATTGTAGTATAAAATCAATTTGAGTAATACTGTTACTCAAGGGTCTGCTTTAGGCCTGTTATTATTTATTATATGTTTATAAATGACAAGTTAGGTTATGAAAACAGTAAGCTACTTTATGTTGATGGCTACAAGTTACAACCTTAAGAAACATTAATAAGATATAATATTGATCTATAAACTAAACCATAAAACAGTAATTTGTTCAAAGATAGTGGGTAATATATGATGTCTACATTTAACGAGGATGAAGTGTCATATCATCATACCATTTTAAGTTAATTCGCTACTGTGTAGAAATTAAATCATTCCATTCAATTTAAGAACCTTCCTGAATCCACCATTTCAATTAATAGGATGAGCAGGCGATTCTAACTACTCATTCTGTGGATTCTGATAAAAACAGAATATATATATCTACACGTCCATTCTGTATAAAATTCCCTATAAAAACAACTGCTCTATTACCTTCGAACGCTCTCGTTATTTAAACTTATAAAATCAACAATCAAACAATAATTTGTGTTAGATTATATGTGATTTACAATCCGGAGAGCAATCCATCAAGCTGCCATCGATATCTGAAATCCCTGCATTATCGGTCCTTTCATCAGACCGCTATCTCTTCACGTCTGTACGGTAATCCCTGGGTATACATCGCACATAAACAGTAAGGGAACGTATACACCACAGCTGTTACTAATAACGATTTTAAATCATTCTCTATTGCCAAACAGCGTTATTGTAACACGCGCAATTCGTGAGATGACTGGGAAGGTAAAAACTCATCCATTTCACTAGAATCTAGATCGGTACAAGTGGTGGTGTTGGCACTGCGATAGCATCTCAGATAAAAAAATATGTGGCTGAATATATTTCTAAATAAAAAGCTGGAAATCCACTATCAAACTCCTCCCGTTCATCTATTGACCTTGTAATGGGTTTATTTATTATTTATATGAATTTTCGTTAATTTTTATAGCACTTAAGTATGATATTACGACAGAGTGGGGCCCGACGTTTCACCATCAGTCAATAAGACCATATTCAGGAAGGAAGCCGAAGAATCAGGTTGTAGGTACAGATACTCAGGAGACTAAAACTTTCATTACTAGTGACAAGAGCCAATTGCAGAATTATTTTCTGTTAGAAATGAATTTTTTCCGACAAAAATGGGGCAGTTGAATGAAAATTGAATTGAAAGACTTTCAACCTATGACCTATGATCAACAACAACAAGAAGATTTCATTGACAATATTACTGATGTACCTATAGTTGTGTTTAATAAAGTATTGTAGACGATTTTAATAAATAAATATTATAAAACCAACAATGAATCTTACCAATCTTAAAATAAATATAATATCATTGCTAAGCTGAGACTACCAAAGTTTGCGACTTGACGTGGTATACGTGACGTGACGTATTGAGAAAGGAACATCAACTGATCTAATAATTGCATACAATGATTTGCTTTTAGCCTCAGTCATGAACATTGAACAGCGGAAAGAATTTAAGGAATTTCATGCGAATGAGACGCCTAGATTCTAGACTTTATTCAGTCTTTCTCACCCTTTCGCACTGATCTGATACTCGCGTGGTAGACTAGAGTATTAAAAGTAACCAAAAGTAACGTCCTGGAATTGCCTCGACCAAATCAAATATGGAATTGTTACGACTTAACAGCCTCAGTCAATTTAAATCTTGATTTTTCTAGTGGTACAACGATGTCATCCTATTTACTTTCCAATAAATATAAACGCTGTCTGTTGAAACAAGCAATTTTTTATTAATCCAAGACAGTTAACTTGATTGAAAGATTAAATCGTTTCAGCGGAGTGCAGTTTATCAGCTGTCTTGTTGTTGGTAGTTAGGTCACTGTTCAAACAATTAATTAGATGGAGGGCTAATAGAAGGGTCACCGCTTGGGTAGTCGCTACCGGTTCGGAAATGACGTAATGACCGACTTGTGGGGTCTTCAATGCTGTGCACGAGCCGCCTATTTAATATCGGATGCAATTACATATTTAACAAATTCACATCGCTTCGGGTCTTTGTCGGTATCATGAAGGCCCTGTTTTAAGAATTGTATCAATTCTTCAGTTATCACCGGAGACAATGGTAACGAATGGTAACCTTAAATTTTGCGCCTCTTGAACTTTTTTAATAAACACAAGTTCTTGTCGTATTATTCTAAAACTGTTATTCGTAGATGCATATGAAATTAATATTAGTGTATTTTGGATCCATTTAAATAATCTTGTTATATTTTCCACCTTGTATATTTTAGATTTTTTATATGCGTTTTCAGAATATAAAAAATCCTCAATAAGCGGGTCGACTACTTTTTTGAATGAGTTAAAACGGCATGGGATAAGTGAGATAAAGATGATGTCAATTTTACGACTTACCCTGTAGTTCCCCTTTCTCAGAAAGTATATGATTTTGTACACGTACAGAATGTTTAGAATATACAGAGACATTGAAGAGATAAAATATGTAAACCATAAACCATACATTGTTTTTGTATGGGAGGATAATTATCTTTCTAAGCGATCTTACCTGGAGATTTTAACTTATTCTGCGCATTGGAAAATGCTGACAGGTATCTAGGACCACCAGGCAAAAGTGGTGATCCCCACAGATTTCGACAGTATGTAACAAATCCAGGCGAAGGAAACTGCGGAGGAGATCCATTTCGTTCAGGTAGGTTACCTGAAAGGAATTTGAAAATTACTACAATACTCATAATAATTATTTTAGTACAAATTCTTTAATCTGTTGAGTAAACTGTTTTGTAATGTACAGTTTATGATTTTTGGTGTAGTTCTAGTAAGTCGTAGTTTTAGTAAAGCACATGTAGTTCTAGTAAATCTGACTGTAGTACTAATTAACATATTAGTTGCACTAACAGATTAATTAAACTACTTCTGATGTACATACAGACTGAAGTTAAATATTTGATTTTATCAGGCTGATTGGAATATTGGATTTCTATAGGATTTTTATAATCTTGTCACTTATCACTAATACGTACGACGATATACACTGAGCTCGTAAAGTTTGGAATAAATTCAATTAATCGTTATTGAAGGATTTTCACAGGAAATCCTCGGACACGTCAACTTTATTTTATAAAATGTCACTTTTTTCAGCAATCGATTTTTTTTTGTTTTGTTCGTTTTTGAGCTATGACGTCATCGACAATTTTTTTAAATGACAACCCATATTTTTTTTCACGGATTTCGATAGAGCATATTTTTCTGAGTGCGAATATGTCAAAAACATAGTACCTTTAACATTAAAGTGTTCGAGATATTCGGTTGCAAAGTTTTACGAATGAATTATACAAGCGATGACCAAATGCTAATCATTTATCAAGAAAGCGCAGGAAAAACAACAGTTTTGACAGTTGTCACAATTTTGAAGTTTTTCCTCGCAAGTTTGTGTTTTAATCAGTTGAATAATATCATTAAGTAAGTTGATTAATCATCATTCCATCATAATTCATTTTATTTAAAAATGGTCCGTCGTTTGAGTGAAAGGGAAAGAATCGAAATTTTGATGATGATCGGTTACGGGGACAGAGCTCGCACACAAGTAGAAGTTTGCCGTTTATTTAACAACAAATATCCAAACAGAGAACCAATTACACAGTCCACCGTTAGCAAAATAGAACAAAAGTTTTTAGAAGTGGGTCATACGAGAGATCGCCCTAGAACGGGTCGTCCACCAGTGCAACAAAATGTTAAATTGAATGTTCTACTAGAGCTTCAAGAAAATCCCCATTTACCCACCCGCCAAGTGGCGGCAAACAACGGAATAGTTCAAAGCTCCGTCTTGAAATATTTGAAATTGAACAAATGGCATCCGTATAAAGTGGTTTTGGTCCAAGAGTTAAACGAAGATGATCCTGACCGTAGGTTACAGTTTTGCCAAACCATGTTGCAACGCCTGATTGATGACGACGGATTTTTACGCAATATTGTTTTTTCTGATGAGGCTACCTTTTATCTCGACGGCACAGTTAACCGGCAAAACTGTAGATATTGGTCTCCTGAAAATCCACACTGGAAAATGGAAACTCGTAGTCAGTTTCCACAAAAAGTTAACGTTTGGGCTGGTATTGTAGGTAATCGTATTTTGGGCCCATTTTTCTTTGAAGGCGTATTAACAGGTGAAATATATTTAGAATTTTTAAGAGACGACTTAGTCCCTGCACTTGCGGTACTTTACCCAAATGACGTAGATCCAGATCTGCCCCATCACACGATATGGTACCAACAAGACGGTGCACCACCCCATTTTGCAGTGATCGTTCGCGATTATTTAAACCATGTATTTCCTAACCATTGGATTGGTCGCAGGGGAACTATCGAATGGCCCCCTAGATCTCTAGATCTCACTCCCCTAGACTACTTTTTATGGGGCTATTTAAAGAGCAAAGTCTATTTCAATAGACCAAATACCATCGAAGAATTAAAGGACAGAATTCGCAATGAAATTCGAACCATTCAACCCGATACTGTTGGTAAGGTTCTGCAGGAGTTTCAGTGGCGGATGGGATATTGCCAGGAAGTGAATGGAGGTCACTTTGAAAATTTACTCTGATTTTATTTTTTACTTTAATTATTTATCATTTATTTGTTAAAATATTTTTTTATTTGTTTAAATTGTTGTTAAAAAATTAAACAGATTACTCCCAAATCCTTCAAAATGTTCGATAAGCTACCAAAATAAATAATATTACTCCTTAATCTTTTAAAATGTAATAAGCTATAAGCTATTAGAATCAATAAGCTATTAAAAATCTTGACCCGCCCGATAGCTTATGCATAGTGCCATGGTACATTTTATAAACTTTGCAACCGAATATCTCGAAAACTTTAATGTTAAAGGTACTATGTTTTTGACATATTCGCACTCAGAAAAATGTGCTCTATCGAAATCCGTGAAAAAAAATATGGATTGTCATTTAAAAAAATTGTCGATGACGTCATAGCTCAAAAACGAACAAAACAAAAAAAAAATCGATGGCTGAAAAAAGTGACATTTTATAAAATAAGGTTGACGTGTCCGAGGATTTCCTGTGAAAATCCTTCAATAACGATTAATTGAATTTATTCCAAACTTTACGAGCTCAGTGTATAGCTATATATGAAACCAGTTAGGAAATGAATGATTTTGTGCGACGAATGAAAATTTGAAGTTACACAAAATAACGAGTTACACAAAATAACATTTAGTAACGTGTTTAATGCATGATTTTTTCTAATTTTGAAAAAAGAGTGATCATAAACAAATAGAAGAAACGAAAAAACTATTAACTTTGTAAATGTCTGTTTTGCCTACATCAATATCTGCCACAAGTTGATACTAACGATATATGCATTGCAACAAAATGCATGTATTGTTGTTACATCAGAATGTAACAACATGACGTCTTAAACATGTTGTTTAAGACGTCAATTTATCTATATCGTCGCTTTACTTATAAAATTCAGCAGATATTTGTCTAGTTGTTCAGTAATTTAAAGCAAAAATGTGCAATTCGGCACCCTATATATAATAAGAAGTATTCCTTGGCGTCATCAGATATGTTTGTTGCAGTTATTTAATTCCATTACACATAAAAAGCATGGTTCTCACGAGGCAATTTAAGTTGAACGATTTTTATTAATCAACACAAAATGGCAAGCGATTTATGTTCACACGGCCGAAATAATCGGCCCGATGTGACAGTTACTTCAAAATGACGCCAAGCAAAGTTGCAAAGGTGCAAGGTTGTCTCCGTGAAATAAAAAATATTTTAATTGGCGAATTAAGAATAATTTTCTCTTGCGGCTTATAAGGGTATAAAAACTTGTAGGTTACAGCATTAGTCCATTTAAAACCTTTTTTATAGGAAGACATGGTGCTCGCGTGCACTTTTACACAAACAAAATACTCCAACTAAACAAATTTATCGTTTTTGAGTTCACTAGTACACGGAAATTAATCAAATTTATGCGTAATAGAAGAAAAAAATTATAATAAGCTGAAATTTATAGGATAGTTGCTTATGTGTGTAAGAATACATATAAAAAAAAGTTCCCACCCCTAAGTGGTAAGCTTCATCCCTATCTCACCCCCTTTAAGGACACCGCATTGGTTTTTTGACAATATTTTGTAAACTCTTTATAGAAGGGAAAAAACATAAGTATAGAAAAAGATTTATAACAAAATTATCTATGAAAAGGTTCTATGGTATATATCGATTTTTCTATTACTTTTCATAGTATTAAATCTTAAACTGTAGGATTAAACAAAAATGACAGCCTCATTATATTGAATACGGTACTTAATCGAATACAACGCAGGCAAATAATATTTCAAATGATCCAACATAATCCTAACCGCCATAAGGTAATATAAAAGCAAGAATTTATAGTTCTAAAGATTTACAGTTGCCAAATGTCCTTAAGAACTCAAGAGAAATAGTTCTTTTTGCTCATGCATTTAGTGGTAGTGACACAACGTCTGCTTTTTTTGGAAAAGGCAAGCTGCAAATTATGAATTTATTACACTCAGGAAGAAATTTACAGGAAGTTGTTAAAACCTTTAACAAACCAAATGCTACAACACAGGATATTACTGAGGCTGGGGAAATATTTACTCTTGCACTATATAAAGCACAAAAAAATTAAACATCAATAAATCATCAGAGGTATGTTCTGTTTAACACATCGGTTGACAATTCTAGTCGAACGGTTACTTACTTTGGCAAGGCTACCCCCGACGTTCGCAGCTTTGCAACAACATTCGTTGCGGGTTTACCACCAAATTCAGGCTTGGCATGGAAATGATTTAGAGCTAGAAGAATGGGGATGGAAGAAATCAGGTGATATTTTATCAATTTTAGAGTTAATTTCTTGTGCCTGCAAAAAGGGTTGCGGAAAGTGCTGTGGATATTTTTGTCGAAGAACATTACATTTTCAAGATATTATTGACAAACCAACGCGGTGTCAGTATAAGGGTTGAAGCTCACCAGTTGGGGATGGGAACTTTTCGATCCTGTATTGCTACTCCTATCAACTGTCGATTCAGAAAATATCAGCTTATTACAATTTTTTTCTTCTATTTTTGCTAATTTTCGTGTACCTACTACACGGGCCGTTCTCACGTCAACAAAAGCTGGTAAACTTTTATTGAAAGCGTGTTCTCACGAAGCGTCTATCGTTCAATTCGGATCCGATTTTAAGTTGACCGATAATAATTGCCACGTGAGAACCGTGCTTACCCGTTCTAATATCTACAGGGAAATCGGTCTGATATGACAGTCATATTAATACACGTTAAAATATACTGCGCAACTTATTTAACGCACAACCAAAAAGTTAACTCAAATTTGACGTTATGTATTTTCGACAATTTTTGTTCGTTTTGGTCGATTATTTTTTCAAATTGTAGGTTTTTCTCTTAGGAATATCACTGTCTCAGTTGTTTTGGTAAAACGAATGATTTTGATATTATACCAGGTGCTATAAAAATGTTATGTTTTTTTCCGAAATTTCAAAACGTCCTGTGGGCTATACAAGGTATTGCAAGTTATTGCAATTATAGCCAATTTAAAGCCTCATGTTTTTTCTACATTTTCTTTTTTTATTCATTTGTTTATCTCTGTTACTTCATGAAATACACCGTTTTGAAACACCATATGTTTTTATTCACATGAAATGCATTTATCGGACAACTCAAACAGCTAGCAAGCTATGGAAATCGAAGATTACAGGTCATAAACTGACAACTGTGTCATTAGTTTTTTGTTGACAGTCCAGCAATAATTAGTGAATAATGGAACGCCAAACCAGAAATTTAACTCGTGATGAATGTATTGAGGCAGCTACATTACATGGTGAAGGGTGGAGTTACAACCGCATAGCTGGAAGGTTGGGAGTGTCTCACACAACTATAGCGAGAGCAATTCAAAGGTACGCGGAACCAGGAGAACATTCCAGACGGGCCGGTCAAGGTAGATCTCGTGTTACCTCTGCTATCCAGGATCGCTTTTTAAGAGTAAATACTGTAAGACGATTTATAACTGCAACACATTTAAGAGCACAACTTCAAGACGCAGGTGGTCCACTCATATGCGTTCAAACTGTACGCCGACGACTGAGGGAGGCAAATTTAAGACCCCGGATTGCTGCTCGAGGACCCGCATTAACAGTAGATCATCGAAGAGCCAGATTGAATTTTGCCAATGAGCATGTTAATTGGATGGAAGCAGATTGGGAACGTATTCTTTGGACTGATGAGTCAAGGTTCAGTTTGTATAATTGTGACAGACGTAATCGCGACCCGATGAGCGATACAGTCAATGCAATTTTTTGCACACAACTTTATATGGAGGTGGATCCGTCATGGCGTGGGGCGGAATATCTTTGACTGGGCGAACGGACTTGGTAACTGTGAATGGAAATCTCAATTCTGACAGATACATCACAGACATTCTTGAAGCACATGTTTTGCCTTATGCCCCCTATATAGGACCCAATTTTTTACTTATGCAAGACAATGCGCGTCCCCACACGAGTCTTATCGTGAGAAATTATCTTGAAGAAGTAGGAATTGATCACATAGACTGGCCAGCCCGTAGCCCCGACCTTAACCCCATTGAACATGTTTGGGATTTTATCGGTCGGCGGTTACGAAGTGAGGGACGACAACCCCAAAATTTACAAGAATTGGAAGGACGCCTAGTCGATTTATGGAATGGCCTAAATCAGAATCTAATCAGAACTTTGGTTTTAAGTATTAACCAAAGATGTCGGGAGGTCTCTCGCGGAAGGGGTGGAAACACCAGATACTAATTCTCTATTTACTTTTGTTTTGTTTCCTGTTATTCGTTGTGTTATTGATTAAAGCAATCCATTTTTCTAGGTATGTTTTTTGAGTTTTTGTCCTTTTAAGACCTTTTTCTCTTCTAAAACACCTTGCATCTCTCAATAAATTATAAGATATCAAGGAAAACAGAACGCAAAATGAGGCATTGAACCAGTATAATGAGTAATAAATAATGAGCACTTGACAAAAAAGAAAGTTAATAAATTTAATAAAAATCACGTCAACTCAAAAATTGGATATTTTATGAAGTAACAGAGATAAACAAATGAATAAAAAAAGAAAATGTAGAAAAAACATGAGGCTTTAAATTGGCTATAATTGCAATAACTTGCAATACCTTGTATAGCCCACAGGACGTTTTGAAATTTCGGAAAAAAACATAACATTTTTATAGCACCTGGTATAATATCAAAATCATTCGTTTTACCAAAACAACTAAGACAGTGATATTCCTAAGAGAAAAACCTACAATTTGAAAAAAAAATCGACCAAAACGAACAAAAATTGTCGGAAATACATAACGTCAAATTTGAGTTAACTTTTTGGTTGTGCGTTAAATAAGTTGCGCAGTGTATGATCATTTTTTCGACTATTTTCCACCCTCCGATCTAATGATTGAAATTTATAATACAGATTAAATTTTATTTTTATAATTCCTTCGATCCGATTGTATTTCTCGCCGAACCATTTTAACGACGATCAACTGGAGCAAACTCAAGGGAAGGCATATTTTCCATTAATCCATCATCTTCACCACTGATATTAGATGGTTCGTATGCAAGGCCTTAGAAATATACCTGCAAATTTTGAATATAGGCTAGGTACTTGTGTAGAAACTCTTTATCGAAAAATTCTGGCGACTATAACCAAGGCATTATTTCCACAAGTATTATCACGATTAATGGAGAATTATTGGGTGGCAACGATGTTTCACCCTTGCACAAAATTATTAATGCGTAAATCGCCGTTCAGATTAACGTGATCTTACGTGTTTACTAAAAATAGAAATTCAGTTAAAATTCCTACTAGGTATTAAAGGATTAGAGATTACGCTGATAATACTTTTCGCTATAACTTTATATTCTGTTATTTATATTTGCCACTCTCAGCAACCAAAAAGTGAGATTTACAACAATCATCTCATATCATATCACGTGACCTGGCTACCATGACTTTCTATTTGATTAGGAACCATACAGTCCTTAAGCTATTCCACTAAATATTTATCACCACCAATTTGTTTGCTTCTTATCACCAATTTCTGGTAATTGATTTAATTAATCGTGAGATTTGTCGGCATACATTTTACCTCACGGGATATTGAGGGTGATATGATTGCAGTCTTATTTATAGTATTGGCTTAGTTGGTGTGGTCAATTGGTAATCCGCTTAGGTACCAAACTCCCTTTTAGCGATTTGTGCCATTTTGAAGAGCTTTGATATTTTATTATTTATGAAAGATTTGTATGACGGTTGTATCAAAGAAAAGCGGATTAGTAGCAAATATATAATTAATGGGAAAGTGGCACAGTGAATTACACTGCTTATTAAATATTCAGGCAGCTAACATATCCAGAACAAAACCGAAAGATCCTTGATATTTGGGTGATAAATACATATTCTAGCTACATATTTGAAACATGTTTTACGTTTCAAATATGTTCACCACACTGTTTGTAAGTTGTAATGTTTCGTAAAATTATAGTGGGCTAGAACAAATAATAGTTATTTATGTACTAAGGATATTAAGTAGATGTTTACGCCCCGAGGGCGACGATCTTATAAACCTGAGGGCCTCTGGCCCAAGCATTTTTGTTGTTGCTAGCTATTCGTTATAATACTTGAGATTAGCCCAAGCTGATTTTCTATATTTTGTTTTTTTTACTGACTTTCGAGCTGTACGAAATTGAATTTATTAGTCAGACTATGATTACTTCAGGATATTCCAGGTTAATCCAAGCCGACTTTGTATAGGGTTAGGAAAAGAACGCCACCTTTTTCTCGTTTACTGGGCCACAGAAGTGCTTCCTTCATTGATATTTCATAATAATATTGTTGAGGGAATCGATAAAGCTGGGTGGGGTTCGAAGTGATCAATATCAGTAAAGTCAATAGGTTCAATATTCCTCCATAAAAGTCAAATCAACGCTAATCTAGGTAGGATCTTTGTTAAACTCGAGATCGGAAATAGTAAATTAGCGTGTAATTGGCTGCAGTTGTATGATTTGTTTCATTAATCAGAACAATGACGTAATTGGAGGCGCCAGTCACACAACGACGTCTCGTTTATGTTTACCCTCCGCATATATAGTTTTCCTATAACCGAATTATATATATATATATATATATATATATATATATATATATATATATATATATATATATATATATATATATATATATATATATATATATATATATATATGCTACAAACCCAAGATTACTTTTCACAAAACAAATATGAATAGCAAATAATTTCAAAGCTAATATATATATATATATATATATATATATATATATATATATATATATATATATATATATATATATATATATACATATATATATATATATATATATATATATATATATATATATATATATATATATATATATATATATATATATATATATATATATATTAGCTTTGAAATTCTTTGCTATTCATATTTATTTTGTGAAAAGTAATCTTGGGTTTGTAGCATTTCATTACATAGAAATAAGCAACTAGACGAATAAGAAATAAAACACACTTACCAGTATATCTGGACACACATACGGAAATGAATCACTATGCATATGAAAACGAACCACTTAGAAGTTGTACAAGTTCTTTCACCTTTCTTGAGGATCTTCAGAGCAGTATACGATTTATTTCATTGATCATTCATACTTGAATTTAAATTACCAATGAAATAAATCGTATACTGCTCTGAAGATCCTCAAGAAAGGTGAAAGAACTTGTACAACTTCTAAGTGGTTCGTTTTCATATGCATAGTGATTCATTTCCGTATGTGTGTCCAGATATAGTACTGGTAAGTGTGTTTTCTTTCTTATTCGTCTAGTTGCTTATTTCTATGTAATGAAATGCTACAAACCCAAGATTACTTTTCACAAAATAAATATGAATAGCAAAGAATTTCAAAGCTAATAAATATATCCAGGGTGAAAATTGGATTTTTTTCGAGAATTTTCGAAGAAACAATTAATACATACAACCAACAAATGATTTTAGTTTTGACTAAGCAAGCAATTTCTGTATCACTCCCTCTTTGAATGCTTCAGAACTCTATTGTATATATAATTCAATATTTTCCCGCATATAGTTGGAAAAAGTAGTTGTTTTTCAATAGGTTCAACAAGATTTTATGCATTTTAAAGTTTAACATCTTCTGGATAACTGTATGCCTAATGCTTTTATATATAATATGTTCAAATAGAACAAATATAAATAGTAGACTAGGTTTGTGTATTCTAAGAATGAGTTCCGTCAAAAACTAATGTCATAAAATGTCACTGCAAGTGTTGGTGTATTGGTAATTTAAATTCAAGTATGAATGATCAATGAAATAAATCGTATACTGCTCTGAAGATCCTCAAGAAAGGTGAAAGAACTTGTACAACTTCTAAGTGGTTCGTTTTCATATGCATAGTGATTCATTTCCGTATGTGTGTCCAGATATAGTACTGGTAAGTGTGTTTTCTTTCTTATTCGTCTAGTTGCTTATTTCTATGTAATGAAATGCTACAAACCCAAGATTACTTTTCACAAAATATATATATATATATATATATATATATATATATATATATATATATATATATATATATATATATATATATATATATATATATATATATATATAACGTCGGTAAGATATAGATCCAGGAATTCTAGTGTTTTAAGAAAATCAGAAGATGAAAATTTTTTTAAAGAAGCAGATGATAAAACCTACTTGATGTTGAAGGTAAAGTGTAATTTTAACACTCCCCTCAAAGTATTGAAATAGTTTCTTATTTTAGATAGTGTTGATATCAGTGGCGCATGCTATCGAGAAGAACTAACATTTCTTCAGCTTGAATATAAAAGACATGGGAGAATATATATTGATAGAGATTGCCAACACCAAGACGAACGTGAGAAGATAATTTACTATTTCTAGCAGGAACATCGAAATATTCGAAAATATCTCTCTCTTTGTCCGTCATCAATTGAACATTCAAGATTATTTCTACGATATAGAAATGGAAAATGTACAAGACAATGCTTTAGTATAAATTCTATGGGGGGTTCCCTACTCCTGCTACTGTTTCCAGATAACGTCTGCTACGATACTGGCCGATGCAGGAGCAGACATCACCACTCTTACATGGTCGTTGGATAGCTTGAAGTAGTTCAAAAATATTGGGTCAAAGAAGATCAATATGAATACAAACTCGGTATCTACTTCATAAAATACATGCTCAGGGTTTTCCTGAACTAATTGTAAAAATGTTATAGTTAAAACGTATAATAATGATAAGAAATTATTTCAGTTGACAATAAATTATTAATTCAAGAATTATAAATACTTTTTGGGGTGCTAAATAGTTACTAAACTTTGGATGCTAATTAGTTACTAAATGTATAGCTTTTAAAAACATTATTAAAAAAAATATATACCTTCTCAAAATTAATATTTAATTCATCATTCTTATCTAGCCCCGAAAACACCCAATACACGTATATTAGCCGATGAGACAGGTTGTCTGTTAAGTAAAGCCATGGGAAAATTGGGGCGTGCTATAGGTCACGTTTCAAATAATTTTGAGAAAGCTTTACGTACTATATAAGATGATCGCTTTATTTTAGCCGTTCAGATTTTTTTGATTGATTACACAGATAAGAGATTACAGAAATATTGTTACTGCTAATATGAGTAATCCTGCTGAACGTACCTGACGAATCACCAGGTGATTCAATAGGTACAGGCTTGGTGCTACTTTATACTGTTTATATTGCATCACTTCGATTGCATACTGTTTATACTGCATCACTTCGATTATAATAATTATTATCTCAGAAGTATCGATTTGCGATATAACACCTTCATCCGCTGACCTCTTCAATTGTTTAAATATGCGATTAACTGGGAAATCATGAAGATGTTTCAATTAAAGAAGTTCGTGAATAATGTAGATGTACCGATCAATAGTATGAATAGAACAATCGAATAAACGTAAATGTGCATAAATTACGGTAAAATTTCTTCCCAGTATGGATCGGGTATCGTTGGCATATACCAGGTTGATGTTCTATAGTATAGCATAGGCCGCCATATTGAATTTAATAAATTCGGTAAATTTCTAATTTTCTACTCTAAATTTGAGAACTAAATTTGTGATTTTCGAAATTCCCTGATATTTTATTCACCACGTGAGAGGTGCTACCCCATGCCGTGAGCTTTGACTACAATAAAAATATGCAACCAAAAATAGTTCAACAGATGTTTTCAACCGTTTTACCAATAAATTTGATCAGCTGGTGTAGAGCATGAATGCATTTAAAACCACGTAAGATATGATCTTCGTTTCCGCCTCCTCCTGGGCACATGAAAGACTCGATACATCAGCACCATGTGATGTGATGTGATGAAACTGCTTTGTCCTTCCAACTGACCACGAGCTTCTACCCATAGGTCACACCGAATTGTAGAATCAGGTTGGAAAGGGACTCTGTCAGTTCATCCTTTGTCATTAATTCATTATTGTTTCTGGTCCGATTTTATACTGGATACGATCTGAGTCTTTTTTCCGAATTACTCTCGTGTCTATTTTCAATGAGTTCTCTTTTAAAAGTCTAAAACCACATAAACCTCACTATAATTGCTCAATTTTTGACTAATCTATTTTCTGAAGCATACGCCGAGGTCATGGCATATTTTTACAGAGTTCGGTTTATGGTAGGTATGAAAAAGTGCCATGCCCATGGCAGTTTTGTCTTATAGTTATTCATGCCCTTCTAAATTTGTGGCATTATGATTATCATTTTCTTGGGCAGAGTTTGTTGGTAATGATTAATGTAAATTTTATTATTAATGTAAGTTTTTAATATAATAATCATTATTATTTATTTTAATTTAATAATTAATGTAATAATTATGGAATTTAATGATTAATGTAAACAAATGTAAATTGTGTAGCAAAAATAAAGCAAGTTATGGGTTCCTTTCAACCACTAATCTATTCAGAAGAAATGTTCAGGAAATATCATAAAGAAATCTTAAAAATTAATTTCTTGAGAAAATGGTAGGTCCTACATAAAAATATGCAATAACATTTTTTATGTATAAGTAAAGAGAAAACAATTTCTGTATAATATATTTTTGAAACAACGGACGCTTACTTAGATAAATGGGAAAAGTATTTGCGATGATGGCCATTTTGTTTTCGCGTGCAGCACCCGAACGCACAATTTTCGAGGCATTTTCATCGAAATTATGTTTCGTCCAGCTCAAACGCAGAGATTGAGACCACTACCAAACTTGCATCATCAAGGAGCCCACGGGAGCCTTTTTTGTAAATTTGATAGCCGACTATATATAAAAATACAAATATCACTTTTCTTTCAAATGATTGAGTGGAGATGATTACTTTGGAGTGTCCTGAGACCCCTTGACAGTCCACTGAGAGGGTGGCATAGGGTTTTCAAATAATATACTAGGCCTTCAGAAATTTTAATGGTATTTAAAATGAAATTTTGCTAAAAATCGTGTAACTTGAAAAATTGGCCAAATTTTTAAAAGTCGTATCTCCGAAACTACTGGATCTACAATAACCATTCAGGTCTCATATTATTATAAATTTAATATACTTCTAAAACGATTACAATTAACAGTCTCTGATGAAATACCAGAACTTACGGCTCAAAATCAACAAAAACTGAAAAAAGGTCAAAGAATCTGAGACTTTCTTGATTTTTGACAATATCCGACGTCCGGTCGTCCGCCGAGGTCGAAAACTTGGATTTAACATTGCCTTTCCATCATAAAAAATATATCAGAGAATCAAAAATACCTGAGCGATGCATCAACTCAATGTATAATCTGACTGCATTACCATATTATTTTCCAGTGTGAAATGGCATGTAATTTGTTACTATATATGACATTTTTAATTTTTTATATAATTTCAAGATGGCGACCAGAAAAACGCATTTTGCACACTCAGGTCTTTCTAGACCTTTAGTATATCAAAAAAATACCAACAACGAACTAAAAAAATCAAACCTCAAACCTAAGGTTTTATTAACCTCACCACATTAGACATTAGTATGGACAAAGGTCCATGCTAAAAAATATCTCTCCACGACCCCTTGCATATTAAAATGTATCTATACCTTGGACTATATTGCCTGGGTAGGTACTTGTTGTGCTTTGTTTGGGTGGAACTACAATTAACTTTTCACACGGCAAATCAAAGAACCCTAAATATTTCTGCTGCTCCGATTGCCCGTTATAAAAATCAATCATCCACAATCAGACAGCAACAGCCATAAAGCGTTAAATTAAAAAAGCGTCCTGCACAAAAGCGTAAAAGCCGATAAGGTGAATATTTACATAAGGCGGTCAATTTATAACGTGTATCAATATTGTTCGAGTTCCATCCGATTGGTTAGTAATTTTGATATCAAATATATGCGCCGGCTTTGTAAACACCCCAGCCATATGTTTGCAGATCTCCATGCTGAAAATGAGGTTCATAAATATAACAAAAAGGTGATTGTTATGCCGGTTATGTGAATATGTAGACACAACAACTAAATTCTTGCTTCCATTTACATAAATGGAAGCAAGAATTTAGTTGTTGCAATATCCAAATACATGTTTTGACATAAATTGGACCTCAATGGCGTGACAAGCATAGCATTTAAAATGGTTTCGCCATTTTAATAATAATTTATTTAATATTTAAATATAATAAATAAAAATAATCATTGTGTTGGATGTCAATCTAAAAGACGTTCATCTTATTCGGCAAATGGTAATTAACATTAGTTCCTCGAGCGAAATTTTGATACCGGGGATATACAAACTGTGAGCTGATAAACACCGTTAAAAATACCTGAAATGCCAGGTAAGAATAATGTTCATCTGGACTGATTCAACCAAGGATCTTACTAATAATAATAGATGAGATTCAACAACTCTCCCATAGGTAATGAACCAAAGCTGAAACCTGAAGAAATGCCTGAAAAAGGAAATTTGTGGCCCGTTACAAAAACTAACAAATACCTCGAACTGGTTTTGGGTTTTCTTCAAATTTATATAAAATCTAGCTAGAGGAATTTGTGGCAAAACAGGGTAACGAATTTGGGGATATTGTTTCAAAGAAATTTCTATGAAATCGTAACGAAACTAAGTATGGACGAAATTGGAATATTGACCTCAAAAGAAATTAAAATGTGAATAACAGAATTTGAGCAAGAAATATAATGTATGACAGCAGTTCTTTAAGAGATGTGATATAGATCAGATCTAGCAAGATGTCTGAGATTTTTCACGATTTTGATAATTAGTAAATTACATTTAAAAGTTATAGGAACTCTAAGACCTAGATAGTAAAATGGGATGGATTAGTCAGGGTCAACAAAGTTGTTCTGCTGTAGAACTATTATTTATTCTTAACCCAGGATCCCCTTATCTAACATTTTTCTTTTCACCAAGGAGCTTTCCTTAATTAACTTTGCAAATAATGTCTTACTATAGAAATTCGTTTTTGCACTTATTTTATGTCAATTGTAACAAGGGGAGTCTGAAATATACCCAAAACTAGATATATATTAGAAGTGGATGCATGCTGAAATATGTAGAAGACGACCAATTGAAAAATATATACCGACGGTGGTACAAACTTCCAAAGAGCTTTTGAGGAATCGCGTAACGTAGTCTCAAAGGAAACCTGAGAAAGAAATTAAATTAATTAAAATGCACACCACCACCAGGAGTGCCTTATAAGAGTTATCCATATAAGGCGCCACTTGTACGTTCAGTAGAGCATATTTTACGTGCCATTTTAAAGATAAACTTTTGTTTACATTATTTTCATAACCAGGACATAATATCTCGTCAGTTAAGAGTATATTCTGATTATGCAAATAATGTTGTATCAGTCGAAGATTGCAATAACGTATTGAATGCGTGTGAAAGAGATGAGGGAGCAAGTACCCTTTCGATGGGAAATCCCTGAAACCAGCGGACGAATGAATCATGTAGAGCAGGAAGAGTTCAGATATGTTTTCCTAGTCCTCATGGTAAAACCAGAATAGCAGAAATTATGCCGAATTGTCATTTACTTTAGCGGTGAGATGGAGGTGAGCCATCAGTCAGCGTTACTGCGGGGATACTATAAGGTAGCGAAGGCAAATATGGCCCCGTGGGTAATATGGCCCTAAATCCCTAGCGCAAAGAGGCCCCGTGCTTTCTCTTAGGCTCTCTCTCCATGAGACACCGCGCTTTTACATGCAGCGGCTAGTTGGGTTCTGACTGCCGATACCGTGTTGGTTTTACACTTTACAGCTGCTTCTAAATTTTGGTCTAATTTTTTTACCACGTTTTTGTGTCAAGGACCGAAATGAACGCAATTAAGAGAGGTAATGTATGTTGTTAGGTATGTCTGCACGGAATATTTATTCGATAACGCAAATCTGTAATTTTGATTCGCTGATAATGTTTGGGAAAGGTTTGGTTAATATGGCCCAATAAGATAACAGGTTATTTTACCTTGGGCCATATAACCCGCCAGTGGAAAAGTTTTTAATTACAGAGCTAGTAACAAAAGACCTATTCTCTTCAGTTTTTCTAATTTTAAAGATTTTTTATTGCGTGTACCATATAATCATGTTCGACCTATATAACATTTTTTTTAAACAACAATTCTTACGGCTCGCCTGCGCCACCCAGTATAATATATACGAGTCAGCTTAGACCAGTGAGCTTAGCCATTATATTGATGTATGAGTGTAATCCCTTTTTAAGTATATATTAAATCATATTTATTGAATACAATTAATTTTATACGGTACTTATAAATAGCAGATACCTAATTTCTATTTTTAAATAAAAAATACTTCCCTATCAGTTATTAACATTAAATCTGATATTTACAACTCAATAACAATCTATTGCAGGACAATGTATACGTTTATAGATAGAAATATTGGCGTAGAGTCTCTTATATGAACCCACTTGACTACTGATTACGATTTAAATTTTAAAATTTGCCACATCAAATAAATTTTAGTAGGGGAAACTTGGGCGGGCAAAGCAGCAAAAAATCGTAGACGATAAAATATTTTCATCCGTCTAAAGAATACGGTACATATATTTTTTTTTTGCTCTCCAAAAGGCATTGGATATTTTCCATCAGCTTACACATATACCTATACGCAAACAAGCGACAGGAGTTAGGAATATAAATATGGATCATGCGCTTCACGACCAGGGGTCGATCAAGGCGACTAATAAAATTACATGGGATTATCCATGGTCTCATGGATAACAGATTAGACCCACAAAGGGAAGGACGACGAATATAACGAATGTTCATTGTTGACCACCCATCTACTAACCGAAACAACATGATAAAACTAACGGATGATCTTTCCTCTTAGATAACTATGTTACATTTGATTGTAAAATTATGTATAAGTTTATATTCTTCAAGAGTTTTACGTTCTAGTACGCAGTTCATATATAGGAAATAATGAAAACGTTCCCAATCTCCAATTATCGCAGCAGGGATTCTCTGATTCAACGCTGTGCAATGAACAATCAAAAAACACGTGGTCAATTGACTCTGACCACGTGTTTTCTGACCTCTCTGACCACGTGTTTTCTGACCTCTCTGACCACAATTGTTGAATTTACAGGTATTTTAATACATTACAACACCTATTTTAATACATTAAGATTAAGAAAACACTTGTTCTTTCTTATAACATGCTTACGGCGCGGCGTGTTCTATTGTGGATTCGAGATGTATTACCGAACAGCAGTGTCCGAAATATGGTTGGTTCCGACATATGTCAATGTATTCAATGTAACAGTTATGTAGTGAATGTAATAGTTGACAGACCGACAACTCTCGAATACAAATAAAAAGCCTCTAGTGTAAAACAGTGAGTAACGAAAGGTCAAACGTGAAGGACTATATTCCTTGTCTGAACTTAAGAATATTTTCTCCAATAAAGACTTATTAAGAGCGTTCTATATCTATTCACTTAATCTATGGTATTACCAACGTGTTTTATTTACTAAAAAAATCGAATCTGAGGTAAAAATTTATTTTAACGTGGATCAGAGAAAACAACCAATCCGTCAATAGTTATCTAAAACCCGAAGTTATTTGTAAATTTAACCTAATCCCTGAATCAAGAGTGTTCGTTTTATGTCATTAAATGAGACAGCTAGTCTAGTTAAACTGATCTATGAGCGGGCAAAAATTACATTTCTCCTTTAAAGGTCACGGCTTAAGAATTGTTTTTCTTACCGTCAGATTTTGTTGATTGATTGTATTGACAAGAGGATAAACACTCCGATCGGATCAAAAGGAACGTTATTTATTTTTATAATATTTTGACACACTAAATAAATTGTATAACCGTTTACAGCGAAGATTGTAGTTCTTAAAATTTGAGATATGTACCTAGGTACATTATTCTGATCGAGGAGAGATTCAAAGAAACGAATCTCTTGCTAAACGAAAATAAAATATAAACGTAGCTGCTACAATGGTCCCTGTATGTTTCACAGTATTCATAAATTCATAGAACCTCGTCGTTTATCCTGTTTTTCACATAGTTATTTCACTTTCAAAATAACAGGCCCAAGCATCTATAAATAGACAGAATTCTAAATGAGAGAATTAGGTCTACATTACGTCTTTTAAACAAACAATATTGAAGTATTTCTATCAGCGTTGCTTTAAGTTTTACCGAACGTCTACTAATAGCCTCACAGAAAAAGAAACAAAAGAAAAAAATAAAAACAAAAAACCCAAAAAAATATCAGAAGAAAACGTTAGTAAAGTACATAAAATGGTATAAAAAAAATAAAAAAGAAAATAGCTAATTAAATTATTCAACGACCAACTAATAATAACTATTATTAACGCAAGCGACGTTAGTATCACGAGCCGAAGGCGAGTGGCGCAAACCGCACGATTTAATAAAGGCAATTAATTGCAAGTTGAATACTATGACTGGTTCACGACTATTATACATGTTTTATGTTGAAGACGTCAATGTCATCAGTTGGCACTAGGCGGCGGTCATATAGCCACCTTACTTTTTGTTCTCAGTACAAATACTCGGGATGTTGTATGTACGTTGCCATGCCAACATTTGTAATTATAAAAGGTGGTGTAATGATTATCAGCTGTTATTATTCAATACTATGCCATAATAATAATAATAACCCTTTAATAACTCTTTTATACTTTAACTCTTTTATAATGGTATCCATTATACACTAGTTAGGAAATATATTATTGGGATATTATTTAACGGTCTTGGGTAAAAGAACCTATTTACATTGGTTACGTCAACCATGAGTCAATTTAAGTGAAAATGAGAGCAAGATAATATATTTGAATATATTATAATGTAAGTTTGTACATTTGTTCCTGCTTGTAGTTTACCAGTTAATGACAGCTACTTCTAATATACAGGGTGTTTGGTAAGGCGATGCCGACCTGGAACGAGGTGGTAGAGATATATATAAAAAATAAATATAAAATATATATATTATATAAAAAATTATACTTTCCTTTTATATTACCAATTTTGTGCTTTTTAAAAAAAATTAAAAAAGTATTACGCACTAAATTTTGCTTTTGATATACTGAAGGATTTTTTTTCTTTATCCGAAATACCTACATAAACTTACGAACAAAAAATTATAAGGTTCTGTCGCCTACAAAAAAATAAAATATTTATTAGAAAGTAATTATAATGGTAATTAAAAGTGTCAATTTTGACATTAGAAAAGTGACATTTATAATTACTATTATAATTATCTTCTGATACTGTGTAACTCTTTTATAATGGTATCCATTATACACTAGTTAGGAAATATAGAAATATAGTGCGGGAGAGTGAAGCTTTAGAAAATATATAATTTATTTTTTTTTATAGGCGACAGAACCATGTTCTTTTTACGTTGCAGTTTAGGTATATATTTTGATAAAGAAAAAAAAATCAGAATATCAAAAGTTAAATTTAATGCGTAATAATTATCTACTGTTTGTAACATCGAAATATGATATATAAAAAATTTTCAAAGAATACCCACAATTGCCGCAATGCGAGATCGGGGCAGTATAACTTTTCTTACAGCAAACTAAAATCGTCACTATAAAGGCGCTTTAATTCAACAAGTTGTTATGTTTTGATAGAATACTAATAACTAATCAATTTTAACACAAAACTCAACAAAATAATACACTAAATTAAAGAATAACTGTATTAATTCTATTTCAAGAATTATTGTTGACCCCACTTTATCACGAAACGGGGTGGCGGCTCCTTTTATCTATATAATGAGGATTTTTTGCTCGGATTTTTATGTCTTATATTTCGATGTTACAAAAGATACCTAAATGATGAAAAATGAAGATTTCTTTAAACAGCACAAAAGTGGCAAAATAAAGAAAAACGGAGTATTTTTCATATAGGCATGTTTGTTTGGTTTATGTGGTTGCCAAATTACCTCCTCGTTGCACGTCGGCATCACTTTACCAATCACACTGTATAAGCATTATATGACAGGTCATATGGTAAGTAAGATATATTTGTAGTAAAAAAACAGCAAGCAGCAATTGATTGCAGCAAACTGACAATGTTAACTACCGTGGAAAGTATTCCACGGTAGATTTGTCAACAATACGGCCCTGGCGAGCAAAAGAGCAACTTGGCACCGAGTGAAATGGAGAAAACTAATTATTTTTTCGTCAATTTCAATTAACGCTAACTAAATACAATCTAACGCCTCACTTCAAAGGGAATTCGATATAGAAATCAAATTATTTCAACACTCACTCTCGGGCTGATCTGCTTTATCTCTTCATTCATCATTTTTGTAATCGGTGCATGCCTGTTTTAAGCGTAATTATATTTTACAGCCAATCGGAATTATTAAATCAAAAATGCATGCGGATTTAATGGGATTTTGCCGATCCGCCAGCAAATCCATACCTATTATAGAGTCTGCTTTATCAAAAAATTGGACAAACAGAAATTATCAGCATGGTAAATTAAGTACAAGTAAATATGTCATTTTTAAATTGTATCTATATTATCTTAAAATTTTTTTGTAAATAATGATTATTTCTAATTTTTTGTCTTCTTTTGTCCAAAATTACGATAGCATTTTATGATTCCTACATACGTATGTATTTAGGCAACTTCCATAATGCTGCCTGCCTCTTTGCCTATAATTAAAGGTACCACTTGGTAAGTTTTATTTGATACAAATTATTTGTTTTGTTGTTTAGAATCTGCACAACAGATGGGTGGGTAGGTATGCAGTAATAACGTTTTATATGGTTAGTGAACGTTTCCTCTAATGGAATGTCCATATGCTAAAATTTTACTTCGTGGGAGCTAAATTGTTAATTTTTTAACAACAGGAAAAATGTTTTTTAATTGCTTTTAGATATATTTTATGCTTTTAAATAGGTACAAAATGATATTCTGGGTGTATAATATATATGTAAATATATATGTAATATATATATATATATATATATATATATATATATATATATATATATATATATATATATATATATATATATATATATATATATATATATGTAATATATAAATATATATATATATATATATATATATATATATATATATATATATATATATATATATATATATATATATATATATATATATATATATATATATATATTATATATATATATATATATATATATATATATATATATATATATATATATATATATATATATATATATATATATATATATATATATATATATATATATATATATATATATATATATATATATATATATATATATATATATATATATATATATATATATATATATATATATATATATATATATATATATATATATATATATATATACAGTGCGCGACACTTTAAATTAAGCATTATATTAAACATTTTAACAATATTTCTTCAACATTTTGTTTAATACTTTCAAATTCTACAATTGTGGAAATTTTTAAAGCAAATATTGTAATTTATAATGCGACACTAGATTACTCTCATTAACTTTTTGAACTCCTAGATGGCTAGGTACGTACAAAAATAAAAGCATTTCACTTGTCAGGGGATTGACACTAATTGATAATAATTTGCACGTGGTAAAAGCGTTTGATATTAATATGGGACGTGGCAGAACTTTATCTCTGGAAGAAAGAGGACGCATTCAAGCTCTTCAACAGGAGAATTATTCAAATTGAGAAATTGCAAGATAAATCGGACGAAGCCCATGGGTCAATCAACCAATCAAGGAATCAATGCTTATTTAAAAGACAACCAAAACAATGGCAATAATCGACGAGGACGCACTTCAACTGTAACAACCCCAAGGGAACGTCGTGTGCTTCTTCGAAGTTCATCCAATTCTTCGTCTACAGATAGGCAAATTAGGGATCGGAGTGGAAGTAATGCATCCGTTCGAACCATTCAAAGGGTACTAAAGAAGTGTCCAAACTTAAGAAGAAGAAAACTATGCAAGAAACCTTTACTTCTCGCACGTTATATGCAAGTACGTTTAGAATTTTTTTGTAATCATCTTAACTGGAGAGAGGAGTGGCAGAGAGTCGTTTTCAGCGATGAAAAAAAAGTTTAACCTAGCCCTGATGGCTTCCAATATTACTTTCATGACATTAGGATGGAAGAAAACGTTTTGGCACACGCGGTATACAAAAAAGCTTCAAGTAAAACAGATCATAAAACACTACAGCGAAATCCTTCAGAAAAAATGCTGCATGTTAATCGGTACCCTGTCAGATAGGTATTATTTTTAGATTTATTAATGCCGTAGGATATGATGTTTTTTTAACGCAGAAGGTTTAAAAGATATTATCTGTTATTTTACATTCATCTTGAGTTTCATTTTTACTCCGATCCCTAAGTAACAAAAAAGTAACAAATCCGAAACAGCGCCTATGATAATTATTGTGGCTGAGAATTCACATACCATTATTATTTTATTAAAAATAAATCTGAATGGGAGCCACATGTCTATCATACTACGATGCTTATAAAAAAGCCCTTACACATCGCTTCAAATCGACTCAATGAAACATATGCGGGGTATAACTTACAATAATTGTAAAAAATAAAAGATTTGTTGTGGAGAAAACAGGCAGATGGCAGACATAAGTCATTGTTCCCGGATGAAATAATGTACGTACATGTAAAGTAACGTTATACTTATTAGAAAAAACTAAAAAAGATTTGATTTTTATTTTTATATAAGTGCGTCAGAGGATACACTACTTAACTTTTTGCTTTTCGCTGACGGTTTTTGTTTTGGGAGCTTGATTCTTAACGAGCCTGAATCAGGAAGCTGCCTGTCACTATTTCAAATGTTTTTATTGAAATGAGGAAAGCGCCAAATGAAGCGTTCACACATTTTGCTTGAAGAAACCTGTGACACAGTCTGTGCCTGTGACTTAATGTAGCCTATAACATTTGTAATGACGTACATATTGTTCGGGCTAATACATGTGGCTAAGAATAATCTAATTTTTTAACAGTATTTTTCTATGTATCAGAAGATAAACCCTGAACATAATGGAAAATATATTTTTTTGAGGTGACAGAACCATATTAACCACAAACTCACATAAATATCATATAAAAACCATAAATACCATATCATATCATGAATTGTTGCAAATAAAAAGACTGAAGAATACAATTAATAACCGAACTGATATAGATACCTAATTTAAACGAAACTTAACTAATTAAAATAGTCATAATTTATATTTGGGTAAATGAATTTATAATAAATATTATATATCTCTAATATTATTAAAATTAAAGAAAACCCTTTCATAATTCGGATATAAATGAATAAATTGTCACAGAAAATACCCTCTTAAACACCCTCAGATGGTATGCATAGCACTACTTATTACATAGATAACATGAACAAAACTCAAAGCACTTATATTTGAAATTAAGAACATAATTTGTTAACTAATAATTTTGTAGTCCTTGAAAAACTTATTAAACTATGTCTAAATATAAATAAATATGTATTAAAGCATCTCCGAAAGCGAGAGTCTTTTTTCTAGAAGAAAAACACACTAGTGAAACGTAGACTGACCAAGACAAAATGGTATTATACGTCCGTATTGAAAATAAAGTGTACATAACTATTCTAAGAATGCAAAATTAATATGTACATTGTTTTATATCATAGTCATAACCCATAGTGAAATCAAAAGCATAAATAATAACATTACGTGATTGGTTGACAGTTAACTGCAATGTTTAAGGAAATACTAGTAACTAAGGCAGTGTGTTTTGTTTCTGTGAAGGCACTTCCTCAACTACAGATAATAATGCAAGGAGTGTTCGCAAAAGGCACTGAAACCAGTCGCCACGTAAAAATTTCTCTCTGAGAAAGTAAGAATTTGTTCGGTGAAACTCCCCTATTGGTGGCATGCTGCAACTGTAATAGCTTCCTCTTGGGGAAAATTACAATGCGTCTTCTACGCTGTGTGACCTCGATAAACACTCTTACGGCGAAACATGAACAATACTCGTGAAATTACTGCGACGTCTTCTTGAAAATATACTAACTTGTTGATTTGTTGATTTACTGCTTAGAAATCCTTATCTGGACATGACGAAAAGCATTGTATAAGTATTTAGGATACACCCGAGACCTATTAATATCGATAAATATACCGAAACTAATGTAGGATAATAATATAGTTTTATTTATTATGACCTATAATCTCAAGAAAATACTTTCAAATATTTATTAAACTGCCAGGAAAAAGAAGTATATACACTCTTAAGCATACTTATAGGTATGTGTATACACATATAGATATATGTAGTCATGCACCCATTGCGAAATATATTCACAGGCAAAAAGTTTCCTTGAATTTTGAAGTTTAGACTATATTTATTTTACTCTATGGCCTGATGAACTAATGTAAAATACGCAGTGATGCCTAATACAATGTGTTTAGCGTTCCTTCCCTGAACATGGCATGATGACGGTGCAAGGCAGTAATCAAGTCGTTCTGACTAATATTCTTAATTGTCCAAAATACAGCTGCCTAAATAAATCCTTTGGCGGTTAAGTATCTTAACAAAGACTTTGTTCTTTTTATTTTTCCGACAATTCCGTTTGCTCTAGTATTATGATAGATACATATTTAACTCTAATAAATCCAGTTAAACCGCCTTGAGTTTAATTACGATTGATTTTATTTTTCCCTCGATGATACATATAGGATGCCTAAAATAGAAGATGTATCTTTCAAGGTAATCATCATTGATTAAGTGGAAATCATCAAATTGGGTCAGCAGGCATAATATTGCGTTAAACTCAACTCAAGATATAAATTATTAATTTAAAAAAATATGAATATATATAATAGAAAATTTCTCAGAAAAAACTTCTTAAATTTAATGAGAGAAGTGAAAGGTATTAGATTTGGAGATTACACACTCCAGAAGAAGAGTTTTTAAAACCAAAATGGTCCCAAGGGCCAAGTGGTTGCTAGACCCCCAAAATCCACCCATAACAGACGTTGCGGTGGTTTTGACGTTTCCTTCAGAAATAAAAAAGTGAACAAACTACGTGCATCGTGACTTCTAACTAATCTCTGTATGTGAAAACAAAAGTCATCGCATCACAAAACAACGGTGAACGTGAAATATTATCGATGTCAATGTCAGATTGGGAGGATTCTGCCTGAAGATTAGTTGGGCTTTTTATGGCTGACAGTAATCAACCCAGACTTCACAGAAAACGAAAACCGTGAAATAAAAAAGAATGAACCATTATATACAAATACCATGAATTTACCATTATATACAAATACAAACAAAACCCTGCAAATGAGCATGCTAAAACTGCATATAATAGACATCGTAACAAATTACAAAAAAAAATTAAAGTAAAAGGTATTATAAAACACTAATAAAAAATAACAAAAACAGTTCTAAAAACTAACGGGACTTTAGAGCACATAAATTTCTCATCTATAAAAGAACAAATCGAACAAACACGGTTGACGATTAAATACGATTAGGTATAGCAATAAATTAATAATGTATGATCAACAAATTGCTAATAAATTTAATGAACAATAGATACACGTGTGTGGGTGAAATAGGTATATTAGCTAGGGAACCGCAATAGTAAGTCATTGCGGTATTTTTTACCACGTCAGAAATTGTTATATCTTACTATATCGAAAATGAGGAACAAGAATATGGCCATAAGAAATTTCCCTCAGTCGCTTTGCAGAGTCTTAAAAACTTAGTCCTTTAAAGTCCTTTAAAGTCGTGAAACCTGTAAACCTCCCATATGTATAATATTTCTGGACCTTTTGATACTGTATATGATGTACATACAGTTAATGGATGCCTTGGAGGATGTAGGAAAAGAAATCTTTTTTAAAGAAACCAAATTGCGAAAATCAACAATAAATATAGTTCTGAGAAAATAGTCACGTATGGTATACCTCAAGGTACCGTTTTAGGGCCGTTATTCTTCTCATTATATATGAGCAACCTGTTTTTATATAGGTTTTATACAATTTTATAAGGAAAATGTTTTGTAAGTATAAAATTTTCTGTGCCATCAATGGTATCCGAGGAAATCGGCAAAAACCACATCAATGTGTGTTGGTTGGTTGATTCAGATCACGTAGTAATAGCGGCCATATCCAGGCATGTGTCACTAAACTGATTAGTGACATGCAAATTTTCTTTGTTTACGTTTTGTGTTTCTGTCAGATTCTTAAGGGATTTGCTATTATCGTCAGCGTCGATTGTGATTTTATTAGTTATAAGAGATTATTTTGCATTGACATAGGAAGGATTTAGGAACGCTTCTGGAAATTTTAGTCTAGAACTTGAGTAACTTGACAAATTGTTTAGCTGTTCTAAAACTGAGTTTGCGGTTATTTAAATGTTTTCTCCAAAAATAAAAAATAAATTTTTTGAAAATGTATCTTCAATGAAGATACAATTTCAGTAAAACAAAGCTATTACTAAAATACAGATTTCACTGGTAATTGCACCAGAGGTTTATATTTTACCCGATAAATTTGGAAAACTGTCAACTATTAAAAACGTGAGACCGAAGGTGGAGCGTTTTTAGATTTACACTTTTTCGAGTCAATGCTAAAGGATACAGTAGAGTGTAATTCGGCAGGACAATAATTTGACCAATAAAAAATTTAGAAACATATGAATGCAAACCTTTTCTATAAATGAATAAGTGAAAAAAAAACACATTTGTCACTGTAAAAATTGCAGGTAACTTTTGTCGCTGTCAAACTGACAAAAGCACTGTGACATATGCGATTTTTAATATATAAATTAAATTGTCACAGATACATATTGAGTACAGTTATCTCATAAAATTTATTATTGCTTATTTTTGAAAATCAAGTAGGTACAAAACATCTAGAACTTCTACCACGTAATGGGAATACTAGTTTAGTTAACATAAATGTAGTTTCGTTTCGGTTTCAATGCCGTTAATTTACTAAATGAGGGTTACAGTGGTGATCATAGGTTTTAATTACAATAATTCTTGGGCTATCTCTCAATTAAAGGGTGATAAAACTAACAATTGACCCCTAGTAGTTAATACGCCCTTTTAGTACAGTATCACACATAAAGTAAAAAGTATTGCGCGTAGTATTTCATTAATTAATCCCATTGGAATTCTTAAAAATAACCCCTGATATCTCAATGGTATTTGGCAGTTGATATATATTATTAAACAATGATATAATAATTATGGTATTATTTAAGATTTTCAAATGGTTAAACCCCTAAAAAAGTATAAATTCTTGTATTTTTGAATTCTTTGAGCAACATGAATTCGGAAGCCTGATTTAAAAAAAGTAGAGTAAACAGAGACATTTTAATAAGAGACAGAATTGTTTAAATTTTTGGCCGATCCAAGATCGTTCCATCCTTGTCGTCCGTCTTTTTCTCCCGAATTGCACATTTGCCAGGTCTATTGTTAAATTCACTTGAAGTCTTTGAATACCGTAACACAATTTCAAATAATCTAATTCATTTTAATACTAAAATGGTACCTATTTAAAAAAGCTTCTTGGCAAAAGTAATCTATTGTATTGCTTTATTGCGTTAATAATATATAATGAAAACGTACTGTGTAAAATGTACTGTGCCTTGAGATATAAATCTCAACAACGGCAACGTCGTTTGATGAATTTTACTCCAGTTTTACGTAAATGTCGAGGGTGGATCATTTAAGTCCGGAAAATGTTACCTTTCTTCGGTAAGTACTTTTAAGGTTACCTACAAGCTTTGACGGCGTGGCTTGGCCAGGGCCGACGTTGAACCCAAAAATGAACTGTTTATATTGCTGCAATAATTAATCAATAATTATTTAACTAATTTTTATTATATAATTTATATAGTACATAATCAATGTGCGACATTTATTTAAAAATATTTTTATTCTGGTGATGTAAAATACCATTTTCATCTCCAATTAAATTCATATTTCATATTATAATTCAAAAAATTGGATTTTTTGAATTGGTCAAGTTAATATTGAAAATATTTTTCAAAATACGTATTTATTATGAAACAAAAAATAGGCGAAATAGAATAAGAAGTTTGAATACAAAACTCATATTATTTAGGAATTCATAGATGCAATAATTATAGTAGGTTTGATTAACAAAGTTTGATTTACTGTGTTGTATATAAGACATGAGGTTTGTAAATTTAAAAACTTGTGATTTTTTTTTATAGAACTGTCTTTAATATGTTGAGTCTATAGAATTAGAAAACAAAATATTTTATTTTATTATTTATATTTATAGTAGTTCATGTTGATGTTAGGATGATATACATTTATGAATTTTATAAATCCTAAAAGTATGTGATTTTATTTTAGTTATAATATTTTCTTATATTTTTTTAATGAAAAATCTGAACATTTTTCCATTTCTTTGTTTAAATACAGCACTCATATTATTAGGATTGTTATTGCATTCATAATAGGTCGAGTCGAATAGCTTTACTTTATAATAACTTTTAATTTGAATGTATGATTAAAATTCTTAAATATATGATGTCATTTTATTATATGACAGATGTAAGCAATTTTGCCATAAATGTTGTGTTCCCCCTAAACAGCCATGTTCACATTCCAGAAGAAGGTGATCACATGTCTATGTCACATATGCTACAATACAGAAAATGATGAAATTTCAGAGACTGAAGACAGCGACATTGAAAATGAACAACTTGAATTTGACGATAAAAAAATTTAAAATGATGAGGAACAGAAAGAAGAAATAGATAGATTTTATGAGTTGTTTCAACAAACACGCAAGGAAACTTTTTACTAAGTGATCAGATACCTATTAAAGTGTCTTTTTTTATAGAATTTAAATTATATACAATATTTGTACTTTCCGCATTAAAATTATAAATAAATTTCTACAAAACACAGTTTTATTACAGTTACTAAGTTATTAAGTACAACTATATTATCTTAATATACACGAATTAAGTTATGCTCTGAATGTTTTCTATATTCATTTGATTTAATGATTTGATGTAACTATGCAGTTTACCCTAACTCATCCATTAAATATAAGTAGACATGCCACTGGATGGGCTCTGATCACAGAAAGCGGCGTTGCCGAAAGGTCGCCGCCCCAGCAGCTGTCTTCCATTTCCTCTCTCGCACTCATTGCACTTTTTAGAACAATAATAGATCGGCTCTTCACGCGTTTTATGAATGAACTGTTACGTATTAATGACAATGTCGCCTTATACTGGCCAAAAGCCAGACAAATTTAAACACGTGTTGTGTTGTGGATATACAATTCCCCGGGGTGGAGGGGGGTCATGTCAAACAGACGGTCCCACGCCTCTTCAAGTCGCGCCTCCCAAGGCTTACCTATCTTCAAAGAGGGAAAATATATTGACGTTAAGAAATAATTTTATAATTTACTGCGAGAAGACTCACTAAGAATGTCTTTCAAGTAATAATAAAGATGAGAAATTTGATTAATATATTTTAGATAGCACTAAAATTAATCATTAGCACAATGTACGAGTATAAAGGTATAACACAGTTCTAGAAGAAGCATTCATATTATATTAGCTTTCAAATTCTCGTTGAACCTATGCGGCATTGTATTAGTAACGAGAGTAGCAGCAAACTTTTCTAATCCACTTGAAATCTTTCCGATAAGTTTTTCCTTGATTTAGCCTTAAGACAGCCGCGGCCCAGCCAGACTTGATCGTAATTATGATTTGGTGTCAGGTAATACGATATATCTCTGGAGAGACCGACTAGTAAAGCTCCGTTCTCGATATTGGATTTATTATGGGAGATTTCTGGGGTTGGGCCCCCCAACCTCGATGCTAAAAGATTCCGGCTTACTTCCTAAATATATATTGCCAAAGGCTAAAACCACAACGTTGACATTAAATATTTATGTGCCTATTGAAGCGATGGATCTTGTGTTTCTATTTTTTTTAGGACGTGTGCATGATGTGTAATCTCCCCGATGGTATGTATCGCGATATATACAGGGGAACTGATAAATAGATTATATATTTGCCTATATAATTGGAAATTATTATTATCTATTATCAATTATTATTTGAGGTCGATTCTGTTTTGGTGGTCAGTCATAGCTAGTCTCGTCGTCTGGTCCTCTCGTCTCGACTTTTATCTTGAAATTCGAGACGTGACCTCAATATCGTCTCAATTTGATATGAGAGACATAAATTCTTAACTAAACAATCATAGTCGTATGATAATTATTACAATATTTTAGTTATGTCGATGTCGGTTTAAAAAAAAACTCTTTTATTTCCCTAAATGATAGTCTGATTCACAGAAGTTGCAGCTGACAATCATTGTCTTAACATTTCTGCGGTCTACCATATGATACTCCTCTAGTATTGCTGACCAGGCGTCCAAATATTTATTTTTAAATATAAAAATGTAAATTAAAAGTGTAGAGATAATTCAAGTCCGTAATTGTCAAGCTGTGTCTTCTCTATCTAAGATGATATATCTAAGGGTACCTAAGTGCTATGAGAGCCTCTAACTGACCATCTAATCACTTATCTATGCTCTCCGGAGAAATCTTAGCAACTAGTAGGCAAAATTAAAAATCCATAAGTACATCTCCTGGATGACAGGCCGTTAATTCAGGTAATTAGAGGAGGTACTATAGAATGGCCTCCAAGAATGTCTCCTGACAGGACCCCATTAGATTTCTATGGGGTTATTTGAAAAGTACGGTTTATGCCACTCAACCACAGGATATCGAGGAATTGAAAAGAAGAATATTGAATGTTGCTCGTAAAATACCACCTAATGTTATTCGGTCTTCTGTGAACGCTTTTCAAGAATTGATTACTGTCAGATTGTAAATGGTGGCCACATCGAACAGTTATATAAATGTAGCTTACGAGATTTTCCCAAGCAAAGTACTAAATTTTAAAAAACAACTCCATTTTTTAAATAACTTCCTTTTTTTTGCAGAAATCTTCATTTTTTTGTTGAACAATGTGTTTAAATTTGCCAAGAAAATGTTATTTTATGCTGACATCAGCAACACAATCCTTCATAGCGTAATTACAAGATGCACTTTCTTTTGTCAAATGCGATTGATTGACAATTGTTTTAAAGTTCTTATTTTTACCAAAGCATAGGTAGCCTTGGGAACTTTAATTTAGCGAACATCTTCGTTATTTATGATCCAAAATTAAAATTTTTCTTTTTCTGTATTCAGCATAAAAAATCCTTTGAAATAAGGCATCACAAGGGGTCTCGGTTGGTGGGGGTAAAGGAGTTGAGGATGTACGAATGAAAATAAGTACTGTAGGTGAGAATTTCACAACAAAAATCGACGTGTTTGAGATTTTTTCTAAAACATTGCTAATACAAATTTTATGAAATTTATTCCAAACTTTTGGGACATACTGTATATATATATATATATATATATATATATATATATATATATATATATATATATATATATATATATATATATATATATATATATATATAATATAATATATATATATATATATATATATATATATATATATATATATATATATATATATATATATATATATATATATATATAATATAATATATATATATATATATATATATATATATATATATATATATATATATATATATATATATATATATATATATATATATATATATATATATATATATATATATATATATTATATTATATATATATATATATATATATATATATATATATATATATATATATATATATATATATATATATATATATATATATATATATATATATATATATAATATAATATATATATATATATATATATATATATATATATATATATATATATATATATATAATATAATATAATATATATATATATATATATATATATATATATATATATATATATATATATATATATATATATATATATAATATATATTAGCATTTAAGTTCTTTGCTATTCATATTTGTTTTGTGAAAAGAAACTAAACAACCTAAGCAACTTAAAAGGTTTTTTGCTATTCTGCTAAAAAATTGATTTTTTTTTCGAATTTTCGTAATAACAATTAATACATAAGATCCAACAAATTATTTTAGTTTTGACTAAGCAAGCAATTTCTGAATCACTCCCTCTTTAAATGCTTCAGAATTCTATTGTATATGTAATTCAATATTTTCTAGCATATGGCTAGGAAAAGTAGGTAGATGTTTTAATAGATTTTAAAAGATTTTATGCATTTTAAAGTTTAACATCTTTTGGATAACTGTATGCCTAATGCTTTTATATATAATATGTTCAAATACAACAAATATAAATAGTAGAATAGGTCTTTTCTGTGAATATCCGTTCCGTCAAAAACTAATGTCTTAAAATCTCACTGAAAGTGTTGAAGTATTAATATTTGAATTTTAAGTATAAATGATCTGATTAAGTATAAAAGATCTTAAGTATAAATGAAAAACAAATCGTACATCACTCTGAAGATCCTCAATGAAGGTGAAAGAATTTGAACAACTTCTAAGTGGTTCGATTCCGTATATATGTATGTCCAAATCAGTTGTATATCTGGACATACATATATACGGAAGTAAGTGTGTTCTTCCTTATTATTCATCTATTTGGTTATTTCTATGTAATGAATTGCTACAAACCCAAGATTTCTTTTCACAATATATATATATATATATATATATATATATATATATATATATATATATATATATATATATATATATATACACACACAAATATTACCAAGTTTCCAAGAAAATTATCGTACGCGCCCCAATTATGTTCATTGTATATAATTGTGCAACCCTAATTTAAAGTTTTTAAATGATTTATTATTAGTTATTATGATATTCTATTACTATATTCTACAACTTATATACATAACTTACAACAAAGACATTCGATTGATATTATAAAAAAAACACCACAGGGATAAGCGATCGAGCAATCTAACCCGCTTGCTATTCAATTCGATAACATTCTCGCAGTGGGCTCGTATTCCGCTATCTTCGATTTCTTTGCAGTCTCTCTATACGTCTCCCCCTCACTATGTTTAATAAAATCATAATATGCTACACGTCCCTCCACTTCCTGTTTAGCTACGTCTATGGCAGTCTCAGTGATACAATATAAATATAAATCTTAAACAAAATAATGATATTATTACCATAAAATGTTGTATTTAGTAGATCGAAGAGGCGGAGTTATGGCATACCACAATTTTGTGAAAGGTACGAGGGCCCAAAGCCTACAGGTTGGCCCGATACCCTTATTCATCCAAAAATATAATGTAAATAAAATACAGCAAATGCTTTCTCTCATATCTACAAGAGATAAATTATATATGGCAACGTCTATCAACATACTCGTGAGTATCTGAAAGAAGAAGCGTAGCCCGTGCGAATAAATGGGCGGTGGAAGATTTTGAGATGGATCGTCAACACCAAGTCAAAAAGAGGCAAGGAAAAATACTCTTATTAATTGGATATATACTTCCCTATTTGAATCGGTTTTTGTTCACAATTTCATGGATTTTTTTTTGCCGCGGAACACGGCATAATTCTTTTTCTAAAATAAGAGTAGCCTAAGTTCCTCCTTATAACATGATAGCTGATGTTACATGATGATGTCGCGTCAAAATCGGTCATGTCGTTTCGGAGATCGGATTTTATTTTGTTTTAATTTTTTTGCGCTGAAGACTATTTTTTCTAAAATAAAAATTACTACTTATAACATCAGATATCTGCCAGTGAAAGCCCTGTCAAAATCGGTCCAGCCGTTTCGGAGATCGGATTTTGTTCACAATTCCATGGATTTTATTTTTTTTGCTCTAAACATATTCTTTTTCTAAAATAAAAATACCCCAAGTTACTCCTTATAACATCTGTCCGTCAAAATCGATCCAGCCGTTTCGGAGAACGGATTTTGTTCACCACTTCATGGATTTTATTTTTTTTTGCGCGGAACCCTAATTCTTTTTCTAAAATAAAAGTAGCCTAAGTTACTCCTTATAAAATCACTTATCTACCAGTGTAAGTCCGGCCAAAATCGGTCCTGTCCGAAACGACAGAACCGACAGATCGGATTTTGTTCACAATTTCATGGATTTTATTTTTTTTGCGCGGAACCCTACTTCTTTTTCTAAAACAAAAGTACTTTTTATCTGTGACTGTTACTTTTTGGTACTGTTACTCCTTTATCAGTTAATATGCCAGTGAAAGTTCCGTCAAAATCGGTCCAGCCGTTTCGGATATCTAGCCGGAACCAACAGACAGACAGAATTAAAAATTGTTTTTTTGTTATAAGTACCGTATATACTTTCATATGCATTTAGTAAAAAGCTGTTATTTTGAGCGATCGATTTATATATATATATATATATATATATATATATATATATATATATATATATATATATATATATATATATATATATATATATATATATATATATATATATATATATATATATATCGAGCGAACAAACATACACTTAAATTTTATTTACTAAGTGGTAGTAGTTTTAAGATATTGTCTATATTTTGCTTTGTTTTCATACAATACATTTATTTCTTTTCATTAAGCACTTTTAATGTGGCTTTGGGGCCCAAATAATTTTTGTGCAAACAGGCCGTTCTTGCTCCGTCACTGGTAAGTCTTAAGGTACGCACCTGTATGAATCGGAAGTAGGGTATCTCATCAGAAATCTGATGACATTTCTTGACATTGATCATTTTTATACTCACAGGGAACCAGAGATTTATTTGAAATCCGACAAGAGAGGATTTCTTTAATTATTCCACTAAATTATTATTGTTATTATATGGGTAGGTGGAAACATAGACGTATTTTACTAAGTAAAATGTTAATTCTCTGTACAGAATATGATTTATGAATATATTTAACTAGATATAACTGCACATATAATGGGTTATTACCCTAAATTCTAGACAAAAAAACTCGTTTCCAATATAAATCCTCTTATGTATGAGCACCTTACCTTCTCTGCCTTTAGGCGTGACTATGGTGAAGGCGCTAGTGCCCGGCGGACTGGATGGCGCTGAATCTGAAACGTTCACTTCAGGGCTGGAATTGTCTCTGTGCGAGCCACTGCTAAAGTCCAACGGCATAGCCGAATGAGAGCTAAGCTCCAATGCCATTGTACAAGTTAAACCCCAAAATAAAAAGATTACCCAAGTCTTATACTTTCTCTAACATCACAGTACACAATTTTTTAGTGGATCGCAGGTCCAAGACCCCAAAACACATGAGATCGTCGACACTTCCTTAAATCAAATGAGGAATAAAACAGGACTCTAGTTACATTGAGAAATCACTGTACTAGATTTGATGAACATTAGTGTTGCCGCGATTTTTCGGTGTCCTTTTTAAGGATGTGAAGGTAACCGTGTGTTTGCCAAGATTCGACCGAGAGACAACTGTTTGATACTGGAGCATATGAACTGATAAGCTGGAGTTTAGAGCGAGAGGAGGGCCTGGAAAGCGCCCTTCAAGCGATTGTGAACCGTAATCGAAGCGCTGATAGAGAAAAGAGGCGGGAATTGTGCTTGTGGGACCCTCCTCTGCTGACAATTGAATTAATGAATGAAATAGTAAACAGTTTATATAAGGATTTCGATTTTAAATATTGCTGGTTTTGATTAAGTGGCCGCTCCTAAGTAACCGCAATAGGACATATCATCGTAATATTCGTCATATGCCCCATATTAATCAATGAATGCAACTAAGGATAGTTGAAGGTGTTGTAAGATGACTAAGTTAAGTCAATATACCTAGATCCTCCACCATTATCTCTGATTTCCATAATATCTCCTAAAATTAGTTACCTTAATATTAACACAAACTGATGTCGAAGATAAACCTCATAGATTAGTTATCTTTCATAGTAATGAAAGACATGAAATTTTATATTTATTATTTTAAATAAGAATGTTTTTGTTTTATTATTAGCTCAAATCAAATTCTAAGATACCTACCTCAGAGTACCTGTTCTTGCTAATTTAAATGTTCACTGAATAATTGTTTTCCATTCAATACCTGTGCAATTTCTCATTATTTTGAAGGTCAATATCAATATCACATTCATGGAACTATTGCCTGCTCTAAATTGCTCCAATTACCAGGATAATAAGTGATTGCATTATCGTCCTTTGGTCTAGCTTGCTCACTTTCGTAATGCGTAGTAAGGTGGGGGCGCGGCGTCACTTATTGGCTCCAATCTGGGGAACGCCCACTCTACTACCCGCAAGGTTTGAAGTCCTCTTTCAACTATTGTTGCCAACTACATATGAAATTTCCATTAGATGCTTATGCTTATGTAGGATCACGACTGGGTATCATAAAGGAATACGATTTCAGTTGAATAGATATTGTTAGTTGGGTGGTTATCGTTTTCAATATTTAGCCTTGTTCTCGTGCGTGTATAGGCATTGGAAATGTTGATTGTCTGCTACTATCTACTATTATTTTGGTCTCTCATGGAATGGAACAATTTTTGATCGAAATATTAGGGAAAGAGAATATTGAAGATGTAGTCGTATCTGCCCATAATATCTAATAGCTATTTGTGCAATAAGTTAGGAAAAGTTTTCCGCATCAGGCGGAAAAAATATACAATATGCGGAAAATATAACTTTCCTACTAGTTGCACACTGATCTTTTTTAATAGTGCTTTGAAAATAGCTCGAATAACTATAAGTATTTATTATAATTTCTTATTTAAAATTGCGAATATCGTAAATGTGACTCAAGAAAATGAGGGAATGTTGATATAGAAACGAGTTTGTTTATTAGGTTTCCGTTAATATTATTCTGTTAGTGATATATAGTCGAGGAAATAAAGCGAGGAACTTTTTTTTATGGAACCGATTATGGAACCGATTTTTTTATGGAAATGAGTCCAATTTTGCTACTCGGAGGTTTTTTGAGGTCGCTGATACGAATATCACGACGGCAACGGTCTCCGAGGTACCTAGAGCTCAGGGTGGACAGTATGAACGTCGTCTCCTAGAGCTTTATGTGAATTCGTCATATAAAGTCGAAACTCGTTAATTACTCGGAATTTTTTTGGGTCGCTGAACACGAATATCATGACGACAATAGTATTTGACATACCTGGTGCCCAGAGTAGACAGTATGAATGTTGTTTCCTAGAGATTTATGGGAATTTGTAACATAAACTCGAAGCAGGTTACTTACTCGGGGGGTATTTGGGACGCTGAACATGAATATGACGACGGCAATGGTCTTCGAGGTACCTGGTGCCCAGGGTGGACAGTATGAACGTCGTCTCCTGGAATTATCTTGAGTACTATTTATTTTTTACCTGAATTTAAATATATTATTCTTAATTATTTATTTAAATATTATACGAGAGGTGTAGATTCTGGTGACCAGGATTTTTACCGTGATATTATAAACACGTGATATTGGTGTTTAGTGACCCTAAAGACTCCCGAGTACCGAAACTGGACTCATTTCCATCAATATTTACCGAGTTGTATTTTTTTATTTATTGTCTGTTCTAGGTGCATTTCTAAAATATATATTCTATATATAATTCATATTTTTATGTGCAAAAATGCATTTTTTCAAAAGCAATTGATCAATTTAGTTCACAAAGTTTATAGACGCTCTTACGAATCGAGCGCACAAAACCGGATTAAGGTCCATCTTACTTCTCAAAAAATCGATAATTAAGCAGTTTTTAGTGCTTATTTCCTCGACTATCATGAAAAATGTCCGAATCTTCTGGGTCAAACCATAATATGGGAGACAATAGAGAATAATCAGAAAAAAATGCGTTTCAATCATTATAATAATTATAATAATGATAAGAAATTATTTGAGTTGACAATAACTGAATAGGTTATGTAACTTAAGAATTCTGCTTAATTCTGCTGAATTCTGGTTATGAAAAATTTCCCCGCACTAATCAGAAGAAATCGAACTTTTCCTAACTTAAATTAGTATATGTTACAACTTGTGTACAACTTTTCAAAACACTATTTAAAAAATATTTTTTCTGTAACTCAAATGGATATTGCTGAAACATTTTATTGAGGTGATAGGTATCATTATAATCCTATTAAGGCAAGTGTCCCAATTTCAGACACATTAGTGCTTGTTGTACCTTTTAAAAAATTGTTAATTTATTACCAAACTAAATCAAATATAAAAAAACCCGCCTGCAGCCTGAGTACAAGTGGAATACAAGTGAATAAGAGAGAGATATATACAGAGAGAGACAGATAGAGAGGTATTGTACATATTGGCTTTATGGTAACTGTAGTGTGACACATATGTTCGTGGTTCTAAATGGTGTAGATTTCTCGAGAATATCAATCAATCGTTGTTCCTGATTTAGTCGTGGCAATGTTCCGGTCGTTATTCATATATAAACCGAATTTGTCACTAAGAAAGTGAAGTAGTGGTAAGGACGCATCCTCCGCAAAAATCATCATCACCAAATGGATCATCCTCCATTTGGATCAGATTCGAAAGCCCAATCCAGATATATCCAGCAGGATATGCATAAGTAATACTACTGTATTCTGGTTAATTCCGATTCTGTCACGATCGTTTATAAATTATATCAAAATTGCTTTCCGCTTTAGAATACTTGTGGGGAGAACACTTGTTGCCCAAGTCAAAGCTGCATTCGCTATCTCGGTTTCTCATTATATCAAAATTGCTTTCCGCTTTAGAACACTTGTGGGGGGTCGTAGCCCTAGTCAAAGCTGCATTCGATATCTCCATCTCTCTCTCCCCCCCTCTCTATCTCTCTCTGTCTCTCTCTCTCTCTCTCCCTCATATATGTCATATGTTTTATCTCGCTTGCGAGCGAGACGAAGATGTTATAAAATGTGTAGTGACGGGGCCTTGAAAAATCACTTTCATGCGGCTAAAGAAGTAGTCACTTCAAAAACTCTCAAGTAGCGTATTGTTAGGTATTTCTCATTGGATAATTAACGAATATTTACATATACTCTCTATAAGTCCATCATTCATATAAGTATATAAGTAAGTATACTTGCGTTAATTTAATATTAACGCGAGATATTTTTCAATTTTTCATATTCAAACTGTAGTATTTAGGTAAACATTTAATACAACAGTATTATCATCCTAAAAATATAAATGTTTTTTTTTAATACTTGTTTTAACATGTAAATTTTTGATATTTTTCCATTTCCGGAATTGTAAAAAATCCTCTCTTATTTACCTACTGCGTGCGGTGGTTTAATTTTTTCTACTATTTCCTCCTAATCATGCTATATTTCCTCTGTTTCTTGTGGCCATTTCCATCTGTTAAGGCCACTGATCAACATTGTGTCATGAGCTTTATTAATTCCAGGAAAATATTCATCTTCATAATAAACAATAACACAATCATTCACAGAAAGTTTTCTCTATCTAAGTGGTAAGAACTTTTTTCGAGCTCTCACCTTGATCTAACATTAATATTGCTTGTCTTAAATTTTGTGAATATTTTCGATTTTATTTCATCAAATGCAATAATTAGGAAGCATAAATTTAAGGACACTTTGTCATTCTACGGAATTTCAGAAGGACAGAGAATCCAAAATATGTATCCATCCCATAGGAACCCCCGTATTTCGTAATAATTGTAATCAAACATATGTTTTGGGCAAACGAGACGATCAATTAACACCAGGTTTAAAGCGCATATGGCTCATCTAAAATATGGAATAACAAATAACAGACAATTTCCCGACATGCATTTGACAACAGTCATAAAATAGACATTGGTAACATAAGATTAGCTAGAAATAAGATCAATAGTAGGTAGTTGGATGCATATTATTATGAGAGCTAATAATAATAGAGCTCTAATTTATATATTAGAAAATGTAAAAATAATATGAATTGTGATAGTCGTTGTCACCGTCAGTGCAATGAACTGTTAAATAACGTTGATATTTATTTATATACTTAAAATGGTATTTGAATATCATATATTATTAGAATTTTCGGTTAATAGAAACGGCTAAAATTGTAAGAAAATAATCTCGCACATGGAGATGATGGAGTTTAGCGGTCGAACTCCGTTCCATCAACGCAATATGACGTCATTCAGTGTGTATTCACTACTTAGAAAAAATATTAAAGTATTCGATGATTATTTTTTAGTCAACTTATCTGCATAAAAAGGTAAATTGATTGAATAACTCGATCTGAGGACAGCCATATTTTGTTCACAATTGTTTAAATATTATATTTTTCCAATGTTGGTATATCTTATTACATTCAACTAAATAAAAATCCAATTAAGGGTCAGAAAATAAAGGAAATTAATAATTAAAATTGTTCCACACCTTTATTAATAAGAAATACGTTTATTATAATTTAAGAGGTATTTGTAGGATAGTATTCATCTTCGTCGATGGTATCAATTAATATTAGGTACATTAGATTAAGAATTTTCGTTGCAGTTAATACAAACAACTGAGCCGTATCAGCCAGCTCTTCTGCACCCACAAGATTTTCCACTTTTTTTGCATTTGCAAGAAATTAATCTGAGTAAATCGTCTGGTGCTGGATTTATTGTCATTCTGATAGGCTCTAATCCACGATAGGTACATACGTTGCCAGCCCCACTCTTCTAGTTCCAGATATCTTTCACGCCAATATTGAATTTGATAGTCACACCGCAAGGAATGAAAATAGGCAGCATTCGAAGTTGGGGGAAGGGATTCTTTTAAGTTTCAAACAAGTGATGTAGATAATTAAACGGTCAATACTTTTGATAATAAGTGAAATTCAATGAAAGTGAATGGTTAGGGAGATAAAGACAAAAAAGACGAAAATATAGGTAAGTTTGAGCATTTTGAGGTTAAACGAAATAACTCGGAAAATATTAATGCTAGAAAAAAAGTTTCGAATAAAAAAGTTAAGTGTTTTCATTTACAAGAGAAAAGGTTTCTATAGTTTTTTGCGTAAAATATACCGTTCTCGAGATATCAAATTAAACGAGTTTTTTGCCACCGACACTCGGACAACCCCTCAAATCGGGAACATGCTCAGAATACACACCTTTAACAAATAATACTAGACCCGAAATTGTATAATTTAATGCAGATGTCCTTCTTTTTTTTTGCGATATTTTGACTGGGCTATATTAGCCGAGAATAAGGTAGCTGAAAATGACTACTGACATACGGATATCAATCCAGTATCCACGTCTATGTATATGAAGCGACGTGGCGGAAAATTTTAAATCATAAGACTGAATTTATGTAGAAAGGAACGCCCACATACGTTCCTTATTGAATGATTTAATAAAAAAATACAAATCATAAAAAGCTATCGTTTCAGGTTATCATTGGCTTAAGCTAATCTATTCCCAAATCTATATCACGTTAAGTTTGTTAGATATACAATTAATTAGTAATAAATTAAATGATAATGACAAATCATAAAATCATAATAATGTTTCAGTGACATTAATTTATATGTAATATAAATGAAGATTTAAAATCAGACATGGTATCCACATGTTATTAGAATACAATACTGTTATCAGTAGTAAATTAAGAAGTTTATAGGTATTATATATTAGCGGGTATCAATGTGTAATTTTTATTATGCTGTTTTACAAATCAAGTAATTAAATGCTCGTCCTAACATTCCACTACTTTCGAGCAGGAGCGTCACCAGGGACGTAGACATAGGACAATAAATAAGTAATCTTTAAAACATACGTTTTATACCGATACAGGTATCAATATATAGAGTGTCGTATTTATGAAAAGCTCCAGGGAATCTGATCCATTGCAGTGAATCAACGATTCATTTAGTCAAATAGAAGAACAAACATATATTATTATTCAAAAACCAATATCGCGTATTGCCATCAAGTAGAATTGAAATAAACATGAATAATTCACTTTTATAAAACAACGGTGTATGCAATATGCTCACTTGGATTTACGGTGGTTCCATTAATTTGAATATATTTAGTTTCATGCAAAAATTCGATTTCCAAATTTACCGTTGAATACACGTAAAATAGTATGAAAGCATTTTTGAGCCATTTCCTTTACTGTAAGGGTTTTTAGAGGCATCACAATTTTAATTGGGAAGTCAACGTTTAGGAAGTAGTTCAGAGGTCAAGTAGTTTCACCTGAAAATAATTTAGGTTAAATAATTAATTTTAGATTTATATATTTGATAGGATTTAGGGTCCAATCAGTGACTGTTTTATGCTTGGCTTCTGGTTTTATCCTTTGGCTACTTTAGCCGGTTATTATTCTTTAATGAAAATACGGGACGTGCTCTGTGACTATATAATCTGTTGAAATACCTAGCTAGTTTGCATTTACTTGGCTGCTGTGCTGATGCTTTTTTTAAATTATTTTATCTTTTATCTTTTGTGTGTGCCAATTTATTAGGACGGGCGTGGGGGAGGAATTCATTTCACAGGTCATTTTAACTACATAAGCATTTTAACTATACAGTAATTTTAACTACCTATATACCTAAGCCTTATATATCCGTTAGTTTGTGTGGGGCTGTTTTTGGTTTATCTTGATATTATTATTTATAGTGGCCACTTGTTATTGTTGTATTGTTTAATAATTACTTTTATTCTGTGTAGTTCTTTTCTCCACTTTTTTCTATTGTTTAATTTTTGGGTACATTTTGTCCTTTTTTTATTTTTTTATATTATTTTTTTCTTAGTAATATGTTGGTTAGTTAAGAGGTCTAGATATAGTTTAAGGAAAGGTATCTAGGTTGTTGTGGAAATCTGTAGATGAAGGCCTGGGTTGGGTGAGGCCCTTTCATGTTCTATTACTATTGTCATAATACTAGAGATAAGTCTGTGTTCTACGTGTTTTTTTCTGAAAATTTGATATGCTGGAGTTCTCGACATCCTGATTAAAAGATCTCATGGACATAACTGAATCCTATGACCAGTTTTTGAGTTATGGCTCGTCAAACTTGTTTTTTTTAATTTAAGATATAATTTTGTTTTCACATATTTGTCTATTTACTAATAAAAATACCAATAAAGGAAACTTTATTAGTACATTTAAAACAAAATTTTTTGTTCTGGGTTGAAGGCTTTATGGTGTCTTCTTAAAATGTTCTGGTCTTACACAAAATAGTGGCGACGAAAAATGTCAATTTAGAGAAAACCGCAAATAACTAAATTCGATCAATTGTGTAGAATGAGAAAACCAACGGCTAGATTTTATTTATTTTTTGATACGTTATTACCAAAAGCAAACTAAATAATTCCTACCATATTTTTGGATTAAAATACTATACCGGGTGTTCATATTGTGTCGGGCGGCCTGCTTGTTGTAGTGTTGGAATATTTTACTTTAGAACTAGGTATCTACTCGAGATACTATTTCTCCTGTACCATTCCATTCCATTCCATATCCTGTTCCATTCCAGTACCATTTATGGGCACAAACGATAAATATTATAATATTTTTGATAAAAAATATTGTAACTAATATGTTTTGTAAAGTTTGTATGCTATTTCAATTGACACCATACATTGTTTTTAGTTTAACGTAGCAAAAAATTAAACAAAGTGGTGATAATAACTAAGTGTACAAAACATGACATAACCTGGCTTTTTTTATATATAACGTAGGAAAAGAGACTTATCTAGTTTTTTTTATATAAGTATTTCGATCGCCATTTCTTTCTATCCCGTCAGTCATCATCTTCGATGGCTCGATCTCGCATATTTTTCCTAATTGCTTCTATCCATTGTGTTGTTGGTCTTCCTTTTCTTCTTCTATTGTATGGTGTATGGTGCAAAGCTTTCTTTGGCCAGCGCGTCTTCTCTATCCTCATTACATGACCATACCACGCCATACCATAGTAACTGTCTGGATTCTACTCTTTATGCTGTTGTAAATACACGCCCCGTTTTCCTTCTTGTTTCTTCGTTCCTCACATGTTACATTCTGGAAATATTACATGATCTTCTTAAGAAGTCCATATCTACCGTTTATATCATGTTTTTCTCTTTCTCGGAAAATTGCCAGCACTCACAGCCATAAGTTAAAATATCCGCAATAGTTGTGTAGATTGTTATTTTCGTTATTTTCGAGTTTCATCTTGTTTGACCAGAGTAATGAATTCAGTAAACAAACAGCCTTTTTTCCTTTTGAGCCCTATTTTTAATATCATTCCTCGTTGTTCCGTTCTCCGAAACAATACTTCCTAAGTACTTAAATTCCCTACATTTCTTTAATCTCTGTACTTGTAGATCCGTGTCATTCTCATGTTCATCTCCTATCTTCAGATATTCCGTTTTACCGATCGATATCCTTAGACCCCATTACTCGTATTCTCCTTCAAGTTTTCTGAACATATAGTCTGCATGGTCCTCGTCACTTGTTATAATTATTTGGTCGTCAGTGAATAAAAGAGTTGTCAAGCATTGGTCGTCCATTTGTACTCCCATTCCTAAAGTTTTCCTTCTCCAGTTATTGATGGCTTCTTGGATATATATTTTAAATAAGGTCGGTGACAGACTACAACCCTGGCTGAGCCCCTTTGTGGTAGGAAAACTATTCCATACCGCGTTGACATAAGTTTTACGCAGACCAAACCTCGTCAAAGTTTCAAATAGTTTCTTTAAAGGTACTGTGTCGTAGGCCTTTTCTAAATCGACAAATACTAAGTGGGTAGACAGGTTACGAGACGTTCGCTTTTCTAATATTTGTTGTAGCACAAATATATTATCAGTACTATCAGTAGTATGACCGTCTTACACGGAAACCCGACCGCTCTTCTATATCCATTTCAATTCCTTATTTGATTACTCTGACGTACAACCTCCCCACTGTACTTGTCACACATCCCCACTTCTACTTAAAACTACAAAAACTAACAATATTCTACATTGCATACCTTTAGGCAATGAATCGACAATCGATGCTACCTGTTGCATTTCTTAAATATTGTATAGAAAGGCGTGGGAAATTGGGAAGTACTTCAGTATTAATAGCATTCCATCTAGCATACCCGCGTTGCCAAGGCTCCTGTTCAATGCGAATTTGCAAATTATTAATATGTTGTAACCTTTGCAACATATATAATATTTGCACACTCATTAGCACCAGGCATACTGATAGGCTCATGATATCTATTTATAATGGTGCCTGCAATCTTTAGAAAGTGTTTAAAATTAATGGCATGGTGAAATGTGTTTTAGAAACAAATTTAAACATTGATTTTAAATGACCATTTCTTGCCTCAACTATCCATCTTGTTTTTGTAACCAGGTGGGACTCATTAGCCTCTTCGGTGGTAAGTTGGTGTTGTCATCGATAACAAATATATCACCATTTTGAAACCAAGCTCTTAAACCAGCTTTATCCTGTTCAAACTCTCTACTTAAAATAGCAGCATCGTTGTTTTGACTGGCAGAAAAATATGGTCCCTGAATATCTAAAATATAACCATCTGGTGCAACTGTTAGAGTAAGCTTCAATAAATGTTTGCCTTTGTACACACAGTAAGTTCCGTCTACATAAGCAATTTCTCTTAATATTTCCGGATTAGGGTTGTAAAGTTGATTAGAGAAGATTAGAATAAATTACATGTCTGTTAATATATTCCTGTCACCCGATAGCCTCAAATCCTATATTTTATGACACAAAATTTTCGAAAAGACTGTCGCATTGTTGAAATAGCCATACTTGAATGTTGCCTATATACTTTTGTAGTTGAACAAAACATACAAAAACTCATCCGATAAACCATGGCGAAATTTACATAAAAAGGATAGAAGTTCTTTTTGCTTATTGACTTTTTATTTACAATAATGACTGTCACATACATGTCACCACATTTAAAACTTAGAAGCCTGCTCCAAAATATGTTTTTTTAGTTTTTTATTTCACACGCAATAAAATTGTCTCTCATAAGAAAAAACGCGCTGGTATTTACTATTTTTTAGCCGCTTTATTCACTGAATAAGCACATATAACTTACCATTCTGTTAGATCTTCAGTAGGAATATGATGACAAAATGTATATAAATCGGTAAAAGTTGATCATGGTAAGTTGTGTCTTGGTTGCGTTCACATGAAACCCCTAGTTGTGGTAATGGGAAATGAGTCTTTGCCTCTGTGTGTGGGCAATGGTTGTTTTATTGTCGGAAGGATAAGGATAAGGGAGGTCGTTGGTGTATAGGATAAAAAATAAAGGACCTAAGGATGAGCCTGGGGGACGCCAGAGTTCATGGGGCAGAATTTTGTAAAACAAGCAGAATTTTGCGAAATGAGCACTAGCGGGTTCCGCAAAAGGATTCGAGTTACACAAAATGGTGTTTCCCAAAGTATTTCATATAATATTTTTTCTAATGTTGATGATGAACTTTACTAAACCAATTAGGTACAATTTTAGTTTTCGCAACTGGTTATGAAAAGTAAGACCTTTGCTAACGTCAAAGGGTTTTGAAAAGTGTTACTTTAAATGCCAAAATTAGAAAAACATGGTTTTTTATTTACGACCCTAAATCCAATAAACCCGAATTCAATTCTCTGAATTATTTAAAGGACCTCTTTTATCGATTTGCCGACTAGATTATAAGCAAAATCAATGATCATCTAGTGGGACCTATTTCTTTCAATAATCTTACTAGGTAAATATATTTGGAACTTCTCAGAAACGAGCTTATACCAGCTTTAGCAGTTTCATACCCCATTTTCTTGCTTTCTTTTGTTTGCTTCTATCATAAGACTACTTTTAAGTTTCGTTTTAATTTAATAAATGGTCTAGGAAGACTTGGATTCTGTGACATAAAAGTACATCCAGTCTTGTACATGAAACGAGTAGATGTAGAATGTCTTGTTTGCTGTTAAAATAGAAATGTTAAATAATATCACAACAAGAAAAAAATGTATTGATCATTTAATAAAAAAATGGGAATTTCAAAAACAGTGTATTTACTTTGTATACTTTGCAAAGTTAGCTTAATTTTAATATAGGTATCTACAAGAGCACAAAAAAAATAAGAGGTGTCGAGTGTCATGCGGAAACGATGCCCATTATACATATAATACGGTGCTACATTAATTCAAGTTTTCAGTAATTTAAGGATATAAAATTATACTGAAATACACTTTGTAGCGCATTGCGAAAGAATTCGAGCGTTGTGGGTGACATTTATGACATTTTACGAGCGGGGGAATACATTAAATACGCATTGTGCGATGACAGTTTTGATGATATTTTAGTTCGGCGAAGACAATAATACGGATTAAATATAACAATTAGACGGCGGAGTAAGATAGACAAAGGAACTGGTGTTCCTTTCCCACAGGATTACATGCTGATTCACGACGTCACAACTCGATGCCAGGATTACCACACTATTATGCCAGATATTTATGTTTCGAGCTTTGACTGCTCGTACTAGTTCACTTAATCCCTGGTTCAGCTGGATTCCGATGCACGTGGACACATGAACACTCGAATACTGATACATAATCCTATAGAAATCATATAACAACATATAATTAATCATAACATTATTAATATATGTTAGAAATATGCAGAGATTCACTAAAAGGATACTGTTAACCTTTTAACTGCTCAAAGGCGCACAGTAAAGTGGTACAAAAAAGTGTTCTTTCACTTATTGGATATTTCCTTTTTAAATGCCCATGCTTTATATATGACTGCAAAGGGTAAGAAAATAAGCCTGGAAGCATTTCAACTGAATGTTGTAAACCAAATCCTGGAAAAATATCATACACCTATAGGCGTCTATAAAACAGGACGGAGGGGATTAGACGAAGACAATCCCCTACGTTTGACAGGCCGTCATTTCCCTTCTCAAGTTCCACCGACGCAGAAGAAGAAAGAAGCCCAAAAGCGGTGTGTTGTGTGTGCGAAAAGTGGGCTTAGGAAAGACACACGTTATATGTGTAACGAATGCATTGCGCCACTTTGCATAATTAGTTGTTTTGAACGATACCATACAGTAAAAAACTATTAATAGCTGTGTTTAAAAAAATCAGTTCTTCAGTTACCTGTATTATTGATTTTTTTTTTATTTTGTTCATTCATTTTGAAATATATTTTATTTTGTTTGTTCATTTTGAAAGATATTCTATTTTGTTTATTCATTTTGAAAGATATTTTATTTTATTATGCTAAATATAAAATCTAAACAGATCACTACTGGCTGTTTTATTCTACCTTTGAGAAAAGTAAACAAATCCGGCCCTGAACATAACCGTAAAATCGGCTTGTTTTACAGCTAACTGCTCCGGACGTATATATACGCTATGGAACTATGCTGCTCCAGACGTATAAAAACGCAGGGCTTACATTTGTGCGCACTCGGGAGAGTACCAAAACTCAAGGCTTAGCAGTTAAAGGGTTAAAATCCTATATTTTATTTTTATAATAAAATTAAAAATTCTAGGATAATGTTAAAATCCTATAATAGTGAACTTTTCAATATAAGTGCTGGAAGGATACTGTTAAAATCCTATGAACGTGAATTTTATTTTTATATTTAAAGTTACCGAATATATCCTTGTTTTTCTGGAGGGATACTGTTAAAATCTTTTGAGCGTTAATCTCATCTTTATAATGAAGTGCTGAAATGATATTGCTAAAATCCTATAGGCGATAATTTAATATTCATGATTAAAGTGCTGGAAAGATCCAGCCACATCACGTGCCTCATTTCCGAAAGAAATATTAAAATCTCGTTTCGTCGTCCATGCAGGCGGCTTCCTCACTAATTATTACTAAGTTAATATCCTGTTAAGTTAATATCCTGTCTAAAAATTTGCACAAATTCAACTACTGTTTTTAGGAACCAGGTGAATATATCAGAATATCTCATCAAGAAAACAGTAATTTAATGTACATGACGTTAAAATCATCAATTTATATCACGTAATTTATTTAGTGGAAAGAAAGTTAGGAAAGAACATCTATTTTTTGAATTCCCTATAGCAGAATTATATTAGTTAAAGATCTTGCAATCTATTTAATTTTTAGACATACGAGTATATAAACTGTACTTATTTATATATTATTATCTTAATACTCACTTTTATAATGATCAGTGTTTAATACTTCAGCTCCTTCATATATAGAGAGCAACCAATAAAAAGTCACATTTGATTTTTATAATCATCATATCATATTTCTTGTAAAAATCTTAACTTTAAATTGTGCAAAGCGAACTCCTGCACAAAAATTTCCGTCCGGTAAAGGATTTCGAAAGAATTAGTTTAAAGCTGCCGTCTCAAACAAATCCTTCGACGTTCAAAGAACACTTTAACACCTCTTGATTTCTCTCTTAAAGTCTGAAACGTTATAATTTTTCAGCTTCTTTGAGGAGCTTTTAAGCTCAAGCTGAAAACTTTCAGTCCCGAGCTTTAATTAAAAATGATTTATCCCTATAGAGGATGCCGAACCGACTGAACCTTTTTTAATTTGAATTCAACAATATAAGTTGTAGATTCATTCGGTCTTAGCATTTTTCAATAAATAAGTGCAACGGAATTTTGCAAAAAGAAACGGTTTCCATATAAATAATTATGCTCAAGCATATTTGACATATTATGTAAATTCTTCAGTTATGTCTAGAATATATCATACTTTTATACATTTTTTAGCAGGTATTTTGTTATTATAAACGGGTATTTAATGTACCTATACCATTTTAAAGTAGTAATTTCATGTTATTTTATACGATCATTATCAAGTTCATGTGAAGACTAAACAACTTACATGCTTTATTTTCACTAATAAAGAAATATTACAATAAATATTACATATTCTTAGATCGTGGAAACTCAATTCCATAGGCCTTTCCATTTCTAGCCACGCATTCAACCACCTTCTTAGCAGCTTGGCAGTTCACATACTCCTTCGTTCCTATTTCTCTTTCACAAACCTCAGACAACTCTTTCAGTTGCCCCATCTTGGTCAAATCTCCCTTCATGGTTGGCGAGAAAGCTATCACCATTCCATACTTGTTAAATTTCCCATCGTTCATTATTTTGGTAGAGTTGAAAAGGCATTGGAGAAAGCAAAGACCAGATTTAGTTTCAGGTAGTTTTCTCATTTTTAACGTTTCAATGTCTGCCCTAGTTGCTCCTGATTCAGCCTGGCAACTCTTAAAGAAGGGCATAGTAGTTTCTTTGTTAGGTTCATGGGTTACCTTACTTTTTACGTTGCCTGCTGCAAAAGTTGGTATTATGGGAACAGCCAAAAAGAATGCTGAAAAAATTAAAAGTTTAAAAGCTATTATAACGAAAAATGTGTATGTTTTGTTGTACACTTGACCTTGAGAAGAAATATTTTCTTATATATGAAAGCCATATATTGAAATTAAATTTAAAAAAATGAATTAGTCACTTGGACACTAAGTGTATAGTAAATTTTACATTATTGGTAGTAAATACGTTGGGCAATACCTTAACCGTTAAACCGTTAAACTGTTATGTCTTCAACATTTAGGAAAATAGATAATTATACCACAGTAAATATTTTACCACTCATTCTAACCATACATATTCACCAAGAAGTGCGACACTTGTGTAGGAAGAGACAAAAACAAGGGACAAAAGATAAGAGACAAAAAACAAGACACAAAAGACGAGAGACGAGAGACGAGACGAGAGACGAGAAACGAGAGACGAAAGCAGATAGATCCTTCAGAAAAAAATATTTCGTGATCATAAACTTGAATAATGCTTGCAGACGAATGCTTCTGTCTATTATTTTTCTCTTATGGGTACTTCAGGTACAAAATACATTGTTGCAAATGTATTTTCTCATATCTGTATCTGGCGAGATAAGAGACCTCGTTTATAAATGCAGGTGATTTTTATTAACTGCTAACGACATAGACGCCCATGGATTAACTACGTATGTATTCACTAAAACAACATTTCCTCAAAATGTTATCAAGCGTAAGTTAATATTATTCTCACAAAAAATTTCATATATAGGTATTTCGACATTATCGATCTTATAGCTTAATCGTTGTAAGATAACCAGGAACATAAATATAATCAGTTTTATCCGACGGCCTTTTGATGTGACTCAGTACTGAGGATTTGTGTGCAATTGTAAATTATTATGAGATATGCTACTCTACCTTGCTAAAAAAATATCTATCAGATTTACAACTAAACTCATGGCAAATAATGAATCATCTTGTGAAGGATGCCTGTCCATCATCATGATACTCCGAAAAAGGGAGACACAAAATAGTCCTTAAATAGCAGTACCTGCTTCGTAAGGAGGGGAGGAATACTCACATTAAGAAAGGTTTATGTAAGCATCTCCTACGGCAAATAAGGAATACTTATTGGGAATAATATCTTAGATAGTTAATTTGTGTAAAATTTAACAAATAATGGAACGTAATGAAATGCAATAATTTCCCTCTCATTATGTTAATTTCGTTACATTAATACGTTAATACGTTAATTAATACGTATAATTTTCAATATTTCGATATTACTCATCATTCCGAATAAAACAGCAATAAAACTTTTAATTTCCATTTCAAATAATGATGACAAAAATAATGGACAAAAAGACAAAATTCTGAATTCAACGGTATATATTTTTCGCCTCGTATATTTTTAAAACACATAGGTTAATTTTGACAGCAAAATTACAAGAAAAAATTAAATTCTTTTTTGAAAAATTCAAATATGTTGAGAATTAACAAGATAAGAGCCAGTCTTACGTGAACCACCTTGTATATTATAATGTAATAGACAATACCTATATGTAATAGAGTCGTAATCATTCTGAATATAATAATATGTTTTTTGTTTTCAAAATTCCGCCATTCCCATTCAATTTCATTATTTTAAATATCATTGACATTCTTCTTATGCATCTAATATAAATATATTTATATTTAAAGTAACTTATTTCTCCTAAAGCATCGTAAAATTATAATTACTAAAATAGTATCAGTTGAAATGCGATAAATAAACATAAGTAATATTGTAAATAATAAATATTAATTATAAATAAACATTATATGTAACATATAATATATAACATATAATAATATATAACATATAATATAATTATAAATAAACATAATTCTATAGTAATATTGCCTTAAATTCAAATTTTAAGCTCCGCGTGACGTCATGCGCGAACTGAACGCATTTGGAACGGCGATCTATCATATCTTTGTTAGTTGGAAGAAAAGGAAAAAATTGGAAATGGATCAAATGGAAAAAATTGGATCCGAGAAAGACGGAGACAGTGTGAAACCTTAACTAGCAGTTTGGTACCTTTAGTACCTTCAACTTCAAATATATCGAAACTAATGTAATGCATTGAGAGAGAATGACAGCATTAAAAGTAAGTTAACCAAATAAATAAAAAGTAGAAATTTGTAATTTAAAAATTGATAATAAATTGATTTTCTTAAACTTTTGGTAATTTAAATGTTTGCTAATTAAACTCGTAACTTAATTCCAAAATTGATAATTATTGTAGGCATTTACATAAACTAATTAAACATATTAGCGAGTATAAAGTGCTTGAATTCCCCAGCATATAGCTCCAAAAATATTGAAACTACGTACGTAAAAATTGTTCTGAACCTTTTTGATAGAGATTTTACTTATAATTCTGAACAGCTTTTTTTTTCGTATGACCGTTCAGAACCGAGATATTTTTGAGGGATATTTGCCCCAAAGTTAATTGGGGTAAAATTAGTATGTCTAAAGGGGGCTTATATGAACTGGATCCTATTGGGGTAAAATTAGTATGTCTAAAGGGGGCTTATATGAACTGGATCCTATATAGTAAAATCTTTTTCCCAACTTAAAACGATGTTAATCTACCTGACGCCTGTCCGTAAAGCAGATGAAAATAATATAAATATCGTTATTATAAAATTGACATTAAAATTGAAAAAAAATATGGTATATGGCTGTTCCAGTGTCAACATCCGATATGACCGGAAATTCTAGAAATATGGAATTAATTTAGATAGAAATAAAATAGATTTGTTAAAAAATCATCAAATTTTCAAAATCAAATTCCAATTTGTTTACGAGATATGTATAATATTTATCTTTCATTAAAAACCCTATATACCTTCATATTGTAAATAGTTAAAATGCTAGGTATAAATAAGTTGGATTTTTAAATAATTTTTGGTTTTAAATGTCCCCGAGTATACTAACTTGGTTAGCGATACAATTAAATGCGAATAAGAAGAAATGACTGAATTAGAGAAAAAAATATCACAAAATATCAGTTCTTATAATATTCAATAAAATTTCGTCATTAAAAATTTTCCAATATTTTACAAGCGTTAAATTCTTACATAATAATTCGAAGCTTGAATACGCTATTAGGAGTAATGGTATTATTGTTTTTAGTTATCATAAAAAGGATTTATTTTTACAGGGTATTTTGTACCATATCTTCTTTTAAATTAGGTTCTAAAGCATGATATTGGCACTATTTTTAGTAGGTATTCTCATTGTTATCCCTAATTAGTTACTCAGAATAAAAAATGGAAATGAAATATGCGAAAAATTAACATTCTAAAAAGGTTAAGTACCATTTCATATGTCCTTCTGTTTGAAGATATAGTGAATTTCCGTATATTTATAGAAGTAATGCATTGATTAATGTTTTTATGGAACCAGATAAAGTTGCTACATACGCCGATTAGTCAGTGCTAGGAAATAAAAAAGACAAAGCAGCTAATTGGCGGTATTAATTTTTATGATGTAAAAATATTTGACTTAGTTTTATATGGCCATAATGTTACTGATGCAACAAATCCGACCGTTTCCGTGGATTATCTATATAATTCACTGGATTTAATAACATTTCGGACAACTACGAACAACATGTTTTACAAGACATATTTCAGTCTTAATCGAGCCCAAGAATAAGTGACTTTTTGAAATGGAGGACAAAACATCATTGAATTTTAAAACCAAGTTTGCAGATATATTCTAATTGTAATTATGCCAAAGTTCCAACACTCGTATTACCTACTCAAATATAGATATTTTCTATACATTACTATGAAACTGACTATAACAATTTGATTTTTACAGTACCTATGTACATAAACAAACCTTCAGTGAAGCGGAAATGAATGTTTGCTGCCAAGATTTTTTTTCAGAAAATGATATTTTTATGTAGCTACAATAAAGTTGAGAGAGGTTTGATAAAATCGTACTTAATATCTAAGTACATTATATTTGATACAAATTATTAAATTTTATATATAAATATCTTGAAAGTATGGGATCTTAGAAAAAGTTTAGCCTAATAATTAACTCACCAAAAATAATAACATACATCACGTACAGAATTTGTGTAAATTTTAGATAGGTACAACAATAACGCTGTTGCACGTAAATAAATATAATTATTTAGCCATAATGTTCTTTATGTTTACTCTCAATGAACGGCATTGACTATTTCCGGTCTTTATTACAATTTATAATTTTATCAAACATAATATTTGATAGATCCTATTATTATGTGCGATACCCATCTAGTCAAATCAAACACTAGCAGGTATATTATGAATTCTATTATATTGCTCCCATACTCGTCTCTGTTACAACGGTACACTAATTTGATTCAGGCATATTAATACACCAATTTTGCTTAAAGATATCCTTGCTAGTACAAACACCAAGAAAAATATGCATCAATCTTGTCGTCGAATGCATACACTGAGAAAATAGTGTATTTGGAATTGCGTAAAATAAGTATCAGCTTAAAAAAATAGCGTCCTCTTGAAGCACTTGTTAGTATATACAATGAAGGAGGTGGCCTTCTACTTCAGGCAATAATACATATACATACAATAATACATCCTAAGATAAAAATTAGGCTATTCGAAATTAGCCCACTCCCCACTCTTCACTCTCATCTAAACCAAGGAATATAAATAGAAGATCATTATCATCAACTGTGTTGACTGGTTCTCCATACAAAAGTGAGCTTTAAGGTATAATCAACACAAACCACACTCAATTTAACTAACGACTAATTTTATAATAAAATTATATAGTTTGACCAAATATTGGTATGACCCTGATGTAGTGTTACGCCTGATACAGTGTTATGGGCGAAATTGGAGGGTACTTGGTAGTTACCACGAGCCAAAGTGGAAGGAGAGCTGTCAATCGACAGACGCCTAGAAGCAGGAGTGCCCCAGGGGACCGTACTCTCCCCACATCGGGGACAGTACGGTCATGCCGGACATGCTGAGGACGAACAACACCACCATAGCCCTCTACGCAGACGACACCGCCATCCTCGCTAGATCCTGGCAAGCGAGGCAGGCCACCCGCTATCTGCAGGAAGCCGCATCGCTTCTCGAGGACTGGTGCAACCGATGGAAGGTGGAGATCAACGCGGAGAAGAGCCAAGCAGCGCTGTCCCGGAGGGTTCGCAAGCAGAGGCCAACAGGACACGTCGTCATGAACGACGTCAACATCCAGTGGGAGAACACCGTCACGTACCTTGGCGTGACCCTGGATCGAGCCCTGACATGCAAGGATCATATAGATGCCACTACGAAAAAGGCAAAGTTCACCCGATCCCTGCTGTATCCGATGTTAGCCAGCGACAAGAGGCTTAGGCGCCCCATGGTATGTAACCAACGAGGTTATGCGTAGGGACCACAAGTACAAGACGGCCACGGAGATGATCGAGGACCACGCCAAGAAGCTCTACGTCATCGCAGAGGACCACAGGAACCCGCTGATCCGGCTGGCCTCACAAGCGGCCAAAGATCCAGATCCTGGACAACGGGTAAGTATAAGATAATCACGATCTTATGTTTCAGCACGACTGATGCGAGAAGAAGCAGACGACACCGAAGAAAAGAACAGGACCAAAGAAAACGGATCGAGAAGACACTAATACAGCCCAATCCAGTGGACGGCGAGTCCGACTGCCTTGCCAAACCACACACCCTTAGCTTACCTGACGGAGCCAGCGAGCTGATAGTTGAGCTCCGTCATCCTGAGCTACAATGCTCATCCTCCCATACCAACCTGATTATCGCCCAGCCGGGCTCTAGCAAACCCGGCGAGAGGCAGGAAGGATCCCCCAAACACCTGACACGACACCCCCGGAGGTAATACACACCGGCGAAGAAAGTCAAGAGCGCCAAAAGCCGGTGGGGCCCATCAGCCAGGACCGGGAGGGGCTGCGTAACTGTACGTGACACTGATCACATTTGTGGGGTGGGTTACGTGAAGTGAGCGGCCTGCCCCTTACGAGGCGGTCTCGGCCTACATAGATATAAGTGGTAAAGAGCGATGGTACCGCTCGGCCTCCTCCTATAGAGGTCACATCTTTAGCTAAGAATATTAGCGCGGTAGTTACCGCCAACGTCGCCATTGCCGACGTCGTAACTAATATCATACTAACATACATACTAACCCTGTATCGCCTTAATCCACGTGATGCGAAACTACAGCGGAACTATGACATATATTTATTTAAAAAGTTTACTACTTATAAACCCGCGAACATAAAGATACTGTATATCTTTATTGGCGGATAATTCCTTGAAAATGTACGCTTACCGAATTTTTCCGTTTTTATTGCGCATTAATACCATTTTATTTTCCGTTACAGCCGAATGAAATAAAACATGTGTGGCTGGATTAGCTACTGATTTGTAATCAATTACAGATTATGCGCAATATGGGGAATAAAATGCACTCCCATTTTCCAAATTAATTGCATAATACCATAAAGGGTTGATGTAAACACATTGCGTGCTTGCAATATACACGATGTGGGAAACGATAAGGGCCTTAGATATTACTCGAGGTCAGATTAGGGGGTTGAAACAGAACAATGTCTGTTTACCCTTTGGGTTTGCTCCGTGCAATGTATTTTACTTTAACGCAATTGGTGTTAAATGATAAATTTTAATTTAGTAGCGTCAATGATAATTAGTGTGCAGTGTACATTATCTTCGGCATCTATTACACTACATACAGTTGATGAGCAAAAGCACCTAAGCACAACACAGTTGAAAGTTTAAATTAAAAATGAGAATGTCGCCACTACAACTTCCCCGCATGTATTACAATCCTAATGCAAAAATAACAAAAAATATTAATAACCTGATCAAATGGTGTTCTAAAGTGCCTGTTTCGTAACATGAGTCCGGTAGAAGATTTTTCAACGGAATTATATGTTTCTTGGAGTGCTGAACATGAATCTGTTTGCTGCCTGGTGCAATACAGGCTCAAACCTAGTTTTTCAGGTTTTCCGGTCGTTCGTATGTTGTAAACGAAGCACCGTACGGAAAATATGAATGTAATCAAAGTTTAAGAGCATCAAATTCTACGTCTAATGATTTCTCTAACATCCAAATTAGACCGATTTATAAGGTCGCCATCGTCAATCGAAAAAGGCAATTTTTGTGACTGGCCCATCGACTAAGAGGAGAACTTTATTATCCTGAGAGGGATTCGAATCTTCTTTGAAATGATGCATCCACCTAAGGAAGACCTCATCAGTCATCCAACCCGTTTCCTGTGCTATTCCGAGCGTTCTTAATGGTGCTTCATCTGTCCATTCTTTTTTCCAATTTTTCCTAGGGAATATCAATGTGGGTGGAATATAATTACCAGATCGGCTCATGCAGGCAACCATTGTTATGTGCTGTCCTCTTTCTGCATTAGTAGTCAGTCCGACTTTCTTTCGACCTTTAGTGGCAAACACTCTGCCTGGTTTTTGAACTATAGATAGACCTGATTCGTCTACATTCCAGAAACGTGTAGGACTAATATTATTTTTGAAGTAAATACTTCTTTAGCTGCATGAGAGTGATTCTTCAAGGTCGCGTCACGACACATGTTATAACATTTTCGTCTCGAAATCGTGATAGAATCAAAATTAACCAGAATACAATATTATTTATGTATATCCTGCTGGATATATCTGGATTGGGCTTTCGAATCTGATCCATATGGATGATGATATTTTTGCGGAGGATGCATCCTTGCCACTACTTCTCTTTCTTCGTGAGAAATTCGGTTTAGATGTGAATAATGAACGGAACATTGCCACGACTAAATCAGGAACAACGATTGATGCTATATTCTCGAGAAATCTACACCATTTAGCATTTAGAATCACGAACATATTGTGTCACTTCAGTTACCATAAAGTCAATATGTACAATACCCCTCTCTCTCTCTCCCCTCTCTCTGTATCTTTCTATCTCTCTCACTCTCTCTAGAGACTAGTATTCACTTCTATCACGTGTAGGTACTGTGCTGCAAGCGGATTTTTTTAAAAATAGTTTCCTCCAATATTTCGAAAAATCGTGCAACCTGCAGTTTGTTGAAGGACTGTGCCCTTGCAGTCGAAGTGGCTTCTGGTTTTCTGAGGAATATATCTGGGTTTCTAGATCTAAATCCACGCAACCAATCCCAACCAACCAGCAGCTTAGTGTCTTTATTAAAACGATGTGTTTTTCTGTTCTGTTCTGCCAGTTGATACGCCAGAGAGCGGACGATATCACAAGATAAGCCAAAGAGACTTGACTATTATTTTTTTATATTCTGGACAAGGTCCCTTTCTAGTTCTGTGGAGAACGTGGTTTCGTTGCGACCAAGGCCCTTTATAATACCATGTATTTGTTTCTTTCCGTTGGACCCTTCTTCGCAAAGTAGATTGAGGCACATTAAATATTCGTGATGCTATCAACCATCCTATTTCCCCATTTTGTCTGTCGTCAATGGCTCTCTGCATTTGCTGTGAATCCCACGACTAACGCGTGCTTTTTCTTTTGTGGTTTCCTACCATACTAAAACAATAACACTTATTTTACTTCACAAGATATGTGAACTCGGGTAAAATGACATACTATGCTATTTTAACCAAGTTAACAGTGTGTCGTTTTATCCAAATGTAAACAATAGAAAGTTTTTAAACACAATATAATCTTGTACGGTGCTGAAGCGCTTAAACTTTGTTTTCCCATCAATAATAAGAATAATAATTAACTGGATCAAAACTAGGATGTTTTGTAAGAAATATTTAATAAAGCAATAATGCAGTAGACCATATTAGTTAGGTTAGGATCTCAAATTGGCGGGGGTTCCTATTTTAAAAATCAATGTATTGTTGTTTTATGGGGACTCAAGTTTAAGAGCGTCTGTAGGCGTGATAGAGTGTTAGTGAAATAAGTTGTATAAATAAATTTCTGGATATTTTAGTTGAGGCTTTTCAAAAATTAATTAAACATTATTGAAATAAAAATATGTTGTTGCTTGATCCTATGGTTCAGAATGGAAGGGGTTTGACATGGTCCTTAAATTTTGCGATGCTGTCGGATGGTAACTTATGACAGTTATTATAGAGGATTGTAAAATTTAGATAAAAATATATTTTAATAAGAATGAAATCTCTATCATTAAAATAGCAAGAAAAAATTAAAACTTGAGAGGTACTATTTAATTATTAACTTATTTAATAACAGTTTCTTACATAATAAATTATAAATTCATTGTGTTAATTTAAAAATCGGCAATATTTGTGGCAACATCGCTGAATTTGTATTTATATTCGTTAGGTAGGTAACTTCTAATTTCTAATCTCATTTTATTTTGATTTCCTATTTCACGTTTTACTGTTTTCATCACAAACTTATCTATTTTTGGCCAGACGTGGCCAGAATATACGTAGCGTAAGCTTTGGTCACTTAAAATCTTTTCAGTTTGATTACTCGTAGTACTTAAATTTATTAAAAGCACATCATCATTCAGTATCAGGATCAACTGATGTATTTTGTTCTTGGTTGCCCCGACCTGAACAGAGTATTCATATGTAAGGAATAAGTGCAAAAAACTGTTCGATCGAAAGGTGTAATACACAATACCATTGTTTTTCCGAGCCTTTTCCATCAGTATCAGCAAGTTTTCTGTGCGGTATCTGTTTAGTTAAAAATATGTCCATATAAATAATAAACCGGTATTTACCGCATTATTATTTATATTGAGAATTCCACATTTGGGCCCATTTTTCCATTACTCTTTTATAAAAGTACATAGTAGGTATATTGTTCCATCACTAATATAAAAAAATCGATAAACATTGACCAAAATAGTAATAAACAAATAAATATATAAACAATCCACCGACAATCCATAACATAACCCTTAACCCGACTTTTTAATTTTTAAAGTTCAGCTGACCTGGCGATCTTGCGTAAGATCGACTTTTAAACTAATACGCGACGTACGGCCATGAAAAACGGACATTTTAATTTTAAATCTTTTGTATATTCAACTCATAGGTCTAAAAAAATTATTTGGGGTGAATTGTAGAGAAATATGTTTAAAGTTTGACGTATATCTGTGACTCTTTTGAATCTCCCATAAGAAATACATGGCAGTCAAATTTGCTGAAGGGTATTTAGGAACCCATTTCAAATTTCGCGTCCGGATTTTCCTAACCTAACTAATATGGTCAATAGTAAATATTTAACCCTCGGTTAATTCACTACCATTGTTAATGCACGAATCGCACTATTTACAGGAGCTCGACTAAGAACTATGCTCTTACACTAGATGGCGCATCTTCTTCGCAAACCGTAATAGCTCGAAAACCTTCCTCAAAAAAAGTGCATATATGTCATTACCCCGGGTGTGATAAAGTGTACGGGAAAACCTCCCATCTCCAAGCTCACTTAAGATGGCATACTGGTGAGAGACCCTTCGTATGCAACTGGTTGTTTTGTGGAAAGAGATTCACTAGATCCGACGAGCTACAAAGGCATTTGCGGACACACACCGGAGAAAAGCGATTTTCCTGCACCATCTGCTCCAAGAGGTTCATGCGGTCTGATCACCTTGCGAAACACGTGAAAACTCATAAGAATGGTAAGAAAAGTGAAGGTTCCACGCCACCTCCTAAAGCTGAAGAAGTCACCAGGGCAGAACCAGCAACAAAAAGTGAGTCGCATCCGCAAATTTTTTCGCATTATAAAACTCAAAGCGTGCCATCTAATTTACCGTCAAGTATACCTCAATATAATACTCAAATTTTACACTCGACCACGCCTGCGTTGTATAGTGGTTACCATGGACTCTATTTGCCGAATATCAATGAACAATAAGCGAGCTATTACCAGTTTAGCTATTATTACCAGTTTAGCTATTTAGAGTTATTACCAGGCGCAGCTATTACCAATTTAGAGAAAACCTAGATGTGTCATTTTGCCTTAGTATGTCATTTTCGTGCAGGTTCTCCTACCTATATTTAAGCTATTCCGTTCGGATTTCTTTAATTTACTTGAAAAATTAATAGGCGAACTTGAAAACTGACCATAAAAATCAATACTGATTTCTTGTAGAAGAGGCTCTTCTATAAACCTTGGGAGAGAATTATGTAATCTATATTTGCTGTAGCATTAAAATATTACATTAGCTTATATGCGTAGTCTTTTAATCGACGTGGAAGTGTTTATCTCTAGAAGCAACAGATCATAGTAACGTATAATTATTGTTGTAATAAAATTTATTTTATTTTCAGTCACTTTCATTTTTCAAATTACATTATTGTGGTGTGATAAAAATTGAGAATGGTCATTCTTTGAGGATCATTGGTTGTGAGGTATATTCGATTTAGTGTTCCGATCATGTCACATCACTTCAGCGCGTGAATATCTATCCATTGAGAGATAAAACAAACGTTTTAATTAAAAGGCCAATTTAGCCGAGCAATCTATAAAAATTAATACCTAACCCTGCCGCCTCAATCAGCTGAAAATTTGCATCATTGAGGAATTTCCGATAATATTTATTTTTATCTTACGCAATAAATCATAGATGATTCCCAATAAACAGTGAAAAAGCGTACACCTAATAAAATTATAACATTGACATTTCGTTAGGCTTTAGATTTTATTGCACGATATCCCTGCAATAAAATTAATCTTACTTTGTATATTAGGTTGACATAATTGATGACACAACCCCATATTACAATGTGTTTCTATTTATTTTCTGATAGAAATACCATAAAACTTAACCGTTCCTAAATAAAGGTAATAAAAGGGTCAATTAATTATAGAACTGTATGTGGAACTGTTATAAATCAATTTAAAAACGATTAATAATCACGAATAAATACAAGAAACTCTAATTAATAAACCCATTGCCTGTTATTATACGAAATTGAGCCATCAATTTCTATCGCAACTGTTTTTTAACAATTGAATTATTTCTATCGAACGGTGGTCGGCGTACTGGAAAAAAAGCAAACTAATTGGACGTGTATTTATAAATCAATAACTAAATACAGTAGTCGCTTTCTTGGTAGTTTAACCGAAAGAACTCCCAAAAAGTGTCTATATGGACGACAATGAGTGTTAATTTTAACTTAACATCAATAAAATATCACCACCGGTTTATTAATCAATACTACATTTTCTTAGATACTTCTAGATTTTGTTAGATGTAGTCCTATTCATTGACTGAAGGTACTAGTGCTACACAAGAACCCAAAGGCCTTCCTTCTCGTTGCCAATATTTCTGTAAATAAATTCTGTGCTGTTGCTATATTGTAATTGATTTTATGAAGCTCGGACGTTATTCTATATGACATATTAGTTGTAAAGTTTCAGAACTGTGCCATTTATTATGATTGATATTATTTTTTTTTCGCATTTTTTGGACGCCGCTGTCTGAACATTTGTTACTGGAATTGGCTCAAAAACAATAGACATTTATAGACAATAGACAAATTTATAGACATAGACAAAACATTTTTCTGCCAAATCTTACTTTGTTTGAACATTTCGTTCTTGAGATGCGAGTTAATAAAAAACGTGGCATCGGGACGGACGGACGAACAGACAGACGGATAGACAAACGGACGGACCTTTTGGTTGTTGAAAACAAGTGGCTGAAAATTTGGTGACGAACACATGCTACAATACGGTACAATTTTTTTTGCTCTCCGACGAATATTGGCGATTTAATTTTTACCGAACACAACGAATATTATGCAATATACTAAGTATTTGATTTTTGCAAAAATCAAACGATCTTGGACAAACAAAACAATGCATAAAACAGTAATGTCACTACTTCCTTTACCAACATAAGATCTAAATATCGTACTTACTATCGTATTTACTTAGAACCGATTTATAGATCGCCGTCAGTAGAAAAAAGGCAATTCTTGTACTAATCGCAGAATTTGATGGTTTACAAATTTTATGCGAGTATACGAGTTTTTCACGTGCTGGTTTTCACAAAAGTTGGCCTTTTCGACTGACGATAGCAACCTTATAAATCGGTCTGATTTGTAATTTAGGAAGGTCATTCGACGCAGAATTTAATTCTCTTTAACTTCGAATACAATGATATTTTCCGTGTGATGAGTCGTTTGCGACTGCGACAGCGGAAAATCTGAAAAATTCCGAAAATTTCGAGTTTCCTTGTGTTTTTCGACCTGAGCCGGTACTGCTACGAGGCAGAAAACTTCAGATTCGTATTCAATACCCTAAAAAATATTGAGAAACCTTCTACCGGACTCATGTTACCCAAAAACTACCATTTGGTCAGAGGTCAGACTATATCCCGCGGGGTGTTGTAACTAAATATATAAATATAAACTACTTTGGAAACTACTTCGAGTGTTATCATTACATCAAAGGTTCCAGCCCTACCCACATATAAATATAAAACAAAAAACAAATAACTGAATTATTGATGAGGATAACTTAAGCCTTATTATCTGTAGATAAATAAAAAATAATAGGAAATATAGACGTTTTTCTTTAAGATACGTCACTGTGCCCCGAATTGTATAATAAAATTTATGATGTTACTTATTAAGTCGGTTTTAATTAAAAAAATGGAATAATCTAACTTGTCAATGACTAACCTCTGGAACTCGTGGCGTGTTATAACATATCAATTAATTATTAGATATTATATTGCTAGAACCGTAGGTACATGAATGTTGTCATGTATCATTTCAAAAATCCTCATGTTGTTTTTGCATGAAGGCTTTTAATATAATCACATCTATGGTTTTTGAAATCATGGAAGGGTTGAGCCTTCCAGTTTGATTTACGTCCAGTTTGAAAAAAAGGTAAAATTAAATTTTAACATTTCTTACTTTAGATTAAAGAGCTCACGCGGTTTGCATAATGTGAGCGAGGGTCACGAAAGAAAAATAATTATCTATTTCGCGTATAATGACAGTGTTAATTTAAAAGTGTCTCTTCCAACATGGGGTGCATTTCATTGCGTCGCCTCTTGTGTATTGCATGAAATACGACCCTCTCATAATTACACCTATATGATTTAATCTCGTCTAAATTAATTAGATGAATCTTATAATTGAGCTGTGGTCGTTAATCTAGGAGTAGTTTTTATGCTTTTTATTATTTTCTCAGAGAGTGCGTCGTAAAGTGGTATCAGGTTATAACGTTACGTTGTAAAAACTGGTTGCTGAATACTGGATATAAATATAGTGTTTTCGTTTGATATACAAACTAGAGCAAAGAAAACCCACACCAATTACTAGAATTGGTGTAGGAATTGGCAAAGGATATTTAGTGTAAAATTGTATACCGCCATAATTTCTTGTGAATAGAACTAGGGTCTCCAATCCGCAGCTTACCTATCGGTGGCTATCCGTTTTCACCTCATATAAATCCCATTTCCTTTCTCGCTCACTTAGAAGACATCTGCATGCACAAGCCGGCGATTTACTGGCTCTACTGCTCAGTGGCGTATCATCATGCGCAACCAAGGTGAAGTGACTTCAAAAGATGTCTTATTATGTCATATTCATATATGTGCAAAACTATAAGCCAAAAAAATACTTAGTTTTGAATGTATTTAAAATATATTGTAAAAAATTTGCATGCTGCGTGTACAACTTAGTGCTCAATTTAGCCAATAACAATTTAAAATAAAAGAAAGAAACTAAATTGCTATACCAACTTAAACCGGATCGCTATACCAACACTTTTTATTGAGTAAAATAATTGTTTTTCAACAAAATGAGAATGAAAACAATATTTTCGTAAGAGGGATAAAAAAATGAAAGGGATTATAAAAGCTATATTAGAGTGGCCATATTTCGGCCAATTTTTAACCCAAAAAATTTTTCGGCTCTCCAATTTAAAGGAAATTTTTTATATTTTTTTTCTGTAAAGCAATGCCTATACGAAAATTTCAGACCCAAAAAAAGTTGTAAGCAAAAAAAATAATAAAAATCGAAATAGTTAGGGTAAGTCTAGGATTATTGGCCATAGTTTTTTTGGAAGGTAATATTTTCAACTCTACAACAAAATAAATCAGCGTATTAATGTTTAATCAAATATTTATTCATTATTCTTTCAATTTAACGATAGAATACCTTCCTAAACAACATCCTAAAGAACTCAAAAAATTACATTTCTAAAATATTGCGGTGGCCAACTCTCCTATAGTAGTGCTGGTGAGATGGCCATAGCGGTTGAGGTAAGATAACCATATCATTTAGGGCATGCTTCTTTTGTCCTTGTCTTTCCATTTCCTTTCACTATTGATTGCGTTACTCAAATGTTTGTTTTTTTCATCATGTTTTGTCTTGATGCCACATGTAACAGTTTTTATCAAATCCGTGCAGTTTTCATGCACCCAACACATGCAAATGAAGCACTGTATCCGTAGTGGAATCTTGTTTGTTATATTTTTTTTTATTATTATTTTTTCTATTTTTATTATTTTTTTTAACAATTTTTTGATATATTTTTTTACAAAACCTTAGTCAGTGACAAACACGCCTTTAAAAATTCTAATAACAGTAATGGATATATGGCCATCAGTCTTAAAATGTATTGAAGAGATGGCCCACCCGGAATCTTCAACACAAATGAACAAAAGCAACTCAGTTTGAGGTTATGCTATAGCCAATTACTTACCCTAGTTGACTTAGCCCCAAGTAGCAGAAAAAAACTATGTCTATACATGCCAACAGTTTCGTAACCAATTCCCGATAGATGTTTTCGGTCATGCTCAAAAAATAAAATTACTTACTATTTTACATTTATTAGCAACAGATTCCTTCACGGCGTCGCTTCCTCGATGACAGCTATCAGACTGACAGGAAGCGCACTGCCCCGTAGCTGTAAAAGTTGGAAATATTTCAAAGGGCCATCTCTTATATATGGCCATCTATCCTAGACGTACCCTACTAATTTTCTTTTTGTTACATTTTCGGCAAAAAATTTTGTTTCAGAATTTTTTCAATAAGTCAATGAAAAATTCAATTCTATACAGAAAGTTTCATATAAAGTATATCGAAATAATTCTATTGGATTATATTGGCAATGGTAAGGTGTTAATTTCAATACTTCTAAAAAAAACATGTTCATCAATGTTTTTTTAGAAGGTCGTCTATTGGATATCTCGGGGTCTGTTTGTGCTGGTTGCATAAATTTCAATTTTCAGATCATCTTTCGAAAATATTATGACTTTACACGAAGCCATTCTTTTAGTCTTGTGTTATTCCAGCAAGTAGTAGGAAATGGCTCTTTCAAAAAACTATGGTAGGACGCATTATCCATGACCCCTATCGAGATCTCAGTAAGATTTGGAATAAGTTTTTCCGAGATCCATTTCTTTAAAGAATTTTGGTCCATTGAATCGTGGTAGACGACTTTGCCGACTTTGACTTCGTAGAAAAAAGTAATTTGCAAAAAAAGCATTTTGTATGAATCCACGCCTAGTTCCAGCATGTAGCACAACAAAACGCTTACCATTTCCTCTATGGCATGTTTTACAACTTTTTACGCTGTTATCTTGCCACGTTCTTTTAAATCCTCCGCAAAAATCCATGTTTCGTCAAGGTACACAAATTGCGTCGGATATCCGCTAATAATTTCGTCGAATATTCGTCTTATATTCTTATATTCTGGTCAAAAAGCTATTATCTTACTTGCGAGGTGAGGTTGCTCACAAAGGAAACGTCTGTTATTTTCCTCTGTAACGGAGAAGCCAATATTCTTTAAAATACGCCACACTCGTATCCGAAACATTTATTTAACTATTTCGTTGTTTTAATTTTAATACATGTTTTCTCTTCTTTCACAATATACACAATAGTACGAATTCCTGATTTAACTCCATCATGAACACAATTCGTTTTCAACTTACGTCTGCTGCGTGTTTTTTCTGGAGTACTAAGTTCCTTTATACGGGTTATGCTTCTTAAACTTATTTTTAAGGCATCAGCAACTCTCCGATGGACGGAAGATAATGGTAACAAGGGTCTATTATTTTATTTTTAGTATTAAAAGTATTTTTAGTATTAATTTTAAGTATTCTAGAAGGTTTATTATGAATCTTCAGCTCTGTTTTTCAATAGTACTGTCATTCAATATTTGGACGTTATTGAATAGTTAGGTATTGAATAGTTAGAATAGTTTATGCAACAAGTGCAAAAAGTATGTTTATTGCACGGAACTTGAAATTGACAACACTTGATAACGCGTCGACTGCAATAATAAACACTTTTTGTATAAGTTACATACAATATTTTTTCTACGTTCATGCAAAAACAAAAAAATGTTTAATAATTTAGGTGGCATTAGTCATTACATTAGGTAACATGTTATGGCCTTTATGACAGATGAGTGCAATAAAAATTTTATTGCACTAGTGCACTAAAGAACCAGTTTTTGCATGAAGTATAGTTCAAAATAAAGTTTTGTGTTTTGCATGAACGTAGAAAATAGTTATTTATGCAACAATTGCAAAAAATAAATGTTTAATGCACGCGATGGGAAATTGTCCAAACAGGCCGTCAGGCCGAGTGGGAAAACAGGTCGAGTGCCATAAATACTTTTTGTACTAGTTGCATACAATCTTTTTTCTCCGTTCATGCAAAAACCAAAAAATGTTTAATTTAGGTAGCATTAATGTCATGGTATTAGGTGACATGTCATGATCATTATGTCAAAACACTCTAGTAGAATGACAGATGAGCGCATTAAAAACTTTATTGCACTATTGCAATAAAGAACCAGTTTTTCCATTAAATATAGTTCAATAAAGTTTTGTTTTTTGCATGAACGTAGAAAAAAGCAATTAATATGTAGAACTCAGTGTGACTTTAAATTTGTTTTAAAATATAAAATTGTTTTCAAAACATTTTTACTGAAACCATTTCCGAAAAATCTAAATAAGACGTTAGAAGAAGTTAGTGCTTAACATGGCCGAAATTGTATTGTACTCTTTGAGACGTCAGTCGTTTATTGCATACGTCCGGTGCTGATGCTCCTAGAAATTGACCAAAACCAACAAACGTAAAGCGTAAATTGATGCATACACACGCCAAGATAGAAAAAGACTTATAGCCTTGCACGCTCAGTCTCCTGTCTCTAGTCTTCATGATGTTAACATTCAAATTGTAGAAATGTCTAGAAATGTAATTTGCAAAGGCAAATGCTTTGTAACAAAATGTTGCTAACTAGATAACTATAGCTAAAGGCATTTTTATGATCATATGAGCAAATATATAGCGTGAAGTTGTGGCATTTATCGAGTTACATCAAGCCCCCAGTTCGCAACGAACAAAAATACCAAATGAATAAAGACATACATCCGGGGTGCGCGGCTGATAATGGCCACAGTGATCAGGACAAAAACATAATAGGTAGGGAGGATACGATAGGGATAAATGAAACAAGTAACTGGAGCTTCACGCGACATTAAACTGTTAGAAGGCAGCACCACTTCTAAACTACCCGCGATTAATTCCTGTATATATGACGTCCAAATTTGTCCTAAAGTAAATCTTCGAGCGAGTGCTGTTTGTTTTTACCTTAGGCAATAGAAAGTAGAAGTCGTTCAGGCTTACTATTGTCAAAACCGATAGCAAAATTATATACCTGAAACTGCCTGAATAATAAATATACCTGAACATTAGAATCAACACTTAATATCACAAATAACCCATAGTCCCCCACGCTTGTTACTTTGAGAAGGATTGTGATTTTTTATATATATTTTCGCCGCTAAAATTACCATGATCAGTAAATTAAAAATACTTAAATTAGGCATTTGTACAGCAAAATACTAGCGTTGTATTTCTACGCCGGTTTCGTCATTGTTACCGTCACCAGAAAACTGAAAAAATTATATTAAAAATAGTAAAAGGCCACATTTATATCCCGACGTGGGTATCGGCTATATAATAACCTTTATTACAAAACGGAAAATTGCCTTGTCCCGCAGTCTTTTATATATTTCAACAAAACATTGGTGATCCAAAAAAAAACGAAATACAGATTTTGAATCGAATCGGACAATAAATGGTGAAATGCCATCTTCGAGCAGAAGTTTTGTATATTTATTTTGACAAAAAATCGCGACATGCTACTCCGAAAATCTCCAGATTCCGATCTTGAGGCATATTGGACATAAATGGCAAGAACGTTCGACATCTTAAATATTCTTATTGACAAAAAAATCGTGGTCTACTTACCTCAAGAAAAAACGAAATGCAATATTTGAGTTGTATTATACTATAAATGACAAAATTCAGCGAGCAGCGATTTCAAAATAATCGCCATGTTGAATAGTAGATTCAACAAAAATTTCGTGTTCCGCGCCCCCAATATTCCCTAAATGCCGATTTTGAGTCGAATTGGAGAGTAAAAGGCAAAATTAATCAATCATCTTGGAGCCTCATCTTGAATATTTGTTTATATGTTACAAAATTCGTGATTTGCGACCACAAACAAATTAAATACCTATTAATAAGACCTTCCGAATTAATCTTACAGAACAATAAAAAAACCTATGTATCTTCACTTTTACGAGTTGAAGTACTAAACCATAGGTACAATCGGCGTTAGCACCAGTACTCTCTTTCCAACATCATCATTAAGATTAATAAATTCTCTGAGGGCTTTGAAAAAATTAGTATATTTGGCGTTTTCCTTTTTTACTTCGTCAAAGTATAAGTAATTAAGTATACGTTGCAATGTTATGCAATTACCGTTAAGAAAGCAGAAAATTAAGTTTCTTAATTTGAAAAAAAATTTTGAAAGAAAACTCTTCCTCTTCCATATGTGGGTACTTCAACAGTACTTCAACTGCTTCCATAACCATACTTTCTTCCTCGTTTAACTGATGTCCTTTATCTACATCTAACTCTTCTGTAACCATACTGTTTATATTTTCGGCTTATATAAAAAATGGCTCTTGAATAACCTGAACATCCTCCAAGAAAACATTTTCTTGAAAATCGTTCATTTCGGATACATTAGTTGCTTGTTCTAAAACAAATTATAAATTATTTTGTTAACTGGATAATGAATTTAATCTAACCTCCAATAGTTACAACTTACCATTAGTGTTAACAAAGATAATTTCAGCCTGTTGAATGGCTGACGCAGCGTCTATAAAACTTAGGGTATTTAGCATTGTTGATCGTCAAAAATTTGATTTTAAGTAGACTGATTTTGCTCTGCAGTGTGAGTATTTTGTATGGTTTTAAAATTTACTGATGAGTTTTTCCGAATTGAGGAAAGCGCCTCTGTTAATCCTACAGCTGTAAATAATATTTTTCTAATTTTGACATTTAAAGTGGCACTTTTCAAAACCCTTTGACGTTAGGAAACGTCTTACTTTTCAGAACCAGTTACAAAAAGTAAAATATTATGCAACGGTGTGTATATTACGCAACGGTGTGTGCAACAAGTTCATTTCATAGTAGGTTATTTAGACCTGACAAGCTATGAAAGTGACGAGCTGTCACATCGTTACAACCTACTGGATTGTTTTTAAACGTATAAAATTCAAAGTTTTCTTCTCATAAAATATAAAATTGGGGAAAATTAGAAAAAATCTTGTATGAAACACGTTGGGAAACAGTATTTTGTGTAACTCGCATCCTTTTGCGGAAATCGCTGTCGCTCGTTTCGCTGCAGAAATCTGCTCGTTACACAAAATAGTATTTTTCCCAACTGGTTACATAAATAGCTATTCTATCCGACCTGACATTTTTGCTAAAAAGAAACACAATTGTAAGAAAACTGCGCATCTCCTTCTCAGACAAGCGTTTTTAGACAGATAAACAAATGGAAAACGCATAGCTCCATGACGTAAACAAATAAATTAATTTATTCCTAATAATTATTTATTCTGCAATGGTAGCTGTAATAAATCATAGAAAAAAAAATTTAATAATACCTAATAATACAAGTACAAAAAACCTAATAATACAAGTTTTCATAAATACGTGATGTGCAATGACTGAAACACAAAATCACATTAAGTTTTTGCTAGACTGCACAAGTTCGTGTATACAAACTGATGGACTTACGAACTTTGCCAATAGGAATTGGCGCAAAGGAGTTACGAAGTTTTCTAGTAAACCGATAACACCAATTCAATTACTTTCCTGAACATACGAATAATTATGTGGTATGTGTTGAATAATTTGGCTCTATTAAATACGTGTTTTGGAATAAAAGTGGTGATACGCAGTTTGCCGATTAAGCCGAGTTATATCATGTCAATTTATATCATAGATCTAAAATCAAAATCTCTTAAATAGGACATATCGTACCGTTCTTCATTTCTGGTGGATCTAAAAAACTTCTATTTAATATAATATTTCTGTGAAAACGAAAATATTTCTATTAAATTAAATATTCTATAAAATTTCTGGAGAATATAAAAATCTTTAATTGTCTCTAGAATTATTGGGACATAAACAGCAATAGTTCACAGCTCTACTTGCAGACATCTTCAACTTCTATATGCACACTGGTGTCTCTGCACACAAAAAATTGGGTGTATGCTTATGACCACACGATAGAAATGAACACTTCTAATTTTCGAATTAATATATACTGCAACCGTCCGCCCGTATTACCACAACCCGCAGTACACCCGTTAAGACAGTTTTCACTTCAAAAATGGTAGAACATAACTGACTACGAAATATTATCGCTATTGGTAAGACGCAGCTAGCGTCAATCTTGTGATCTTAAACACACACTATTTCTTATGTTGATGAATAACGCTTATACATAAACAGCAAATTTTGTCACATTTACATATATGTACACACATGTATGATATTAAATTACGTTCAATTAAAAATAATCATTTATTCTCAGTGTTTTAAAACAAAGTAACACCGCAGCCGTTAGTACACGATAACCGTACACATCAGTGACACAGATGCTTCAGGCAACCGGTGCTAGATGCCGCCCCACTGTAAGTCGCTCCAAAATACCTACTCATATTTAGCAAGTACTGCGACGGCAGTCGATTCGATTGCATCCAATTCAATTCGATACAAAGCGGAAAACAATTGGACGGTAACCCGACCAGACGGAACCTCCTGATATCTTGTTTTCGGATAAAATGTGTTGCATTTACTTAGGAAACAATAAATATATATTTCTCCCTTAACAGGTATTATTATTTTAAAAAATACGCCTGTTATAATACCCATGTAATTACATTTATGTTATATAATGGATTAGTTCGTTGAATCAACAAAAGATAATATCGATATTGTTATATAAAATTATGTATTCTTATCTCTGCACCCATGAAGTAATATTAGTTACAAAATAAACAAAAACAACAATATTTGAGAATTATATTGTAGAATTCTCGTCTGATTAGACTTCTTCACTGCTATTATATTCTAAGAATGAAACAATAGCTCTATGGAAACTAAAATATGCTGTAAATACTTTTAATTTAAGTTTATCTTTCTCGCTTAGTCAACGAGTGCACTGAGGGTTACATAGACGAACGTGACAGCTCAGTCTCATTCAATACCCACAAACTCTCTCTAGTGTCTCGCTCTGCCGACTGATCATCTCCCACTTAAAGGAGTGTTACATAGCCGAGCCTGACAGCCATTTATTAAATAAATTAACACAATTTCAGAAAGCAAATCCCAAATCGTTCAAGATAGTGTTGTAAATTGTAAATCACCAACTACAAAACTGAAAAGAGGTTATTAGAGCAATAAAAATAAACAACATGCACAGGAGTTGTTGTTGTTCCACTTTTCATACCAGCGTCAGGTCATGCGCATTAGAGACTTGTGGACATGAGTGAAATATCTGATTCTTACTCAACTGTGATAATAGCAAACAACTACTTCTATAGCTATTGCCTCTACGCCTCTACAGATATTGAAATACAGGGAAAAAATGTGTGTGCAATATATCCATTACAAGTGAAATTATAATCCCTATTCAACACGGTTGAAATTATAACATAAATTTTAGTTTATCATGTGCAGACATCACAAATGAATAAAATTAAAAATAATCACCTAATATGCACCAATTTATCATTTATCCAACAGAAACTCGGAGAAAACATCTGCAGACGCGTTTCGACACTTATGTCTCAAAGTTTCAAAGCTAAAATACAACTTTCGCAAACTGGCACTGCTTTGAAGTATCAGTTATAACTCCAAAAATAATTTCCGCTTAAAAATGTCCAGCTCTCCAGAGTGATACCAGGATATAATTAACAATGATTACATTAAACCTCCACTGCCTGGATAAACAGCGAGGCTATTTGGGGTAATTAAAGAGTGCGGGTGCATTTCATAATTAAAATCATGGAAAAAATCCATTCAGAAATTACAGTACATCTTGATGGCAATCTGCAGATTACCGAGCGTCATTATGATTAAACCAATTTGAGCCTCATCAAATTAAGGAGTGAATTTTCCTCTTCTTTTATGTGCCGTGCTCTAGTCGTATATCCTTCTCTCTCCGCCGGCTTGTGCCCTAACGAAAATGATCCCACTGCACCATTTCATGCCATCGGCATCATGACTATAGCGTAGTGTTTGTTTTGTTAGTAATTGGACCCATCCAGTTTTGGTTAAGCTCTTAATGCTTTTTGTATTAATCTTTTATCTCTATGTTAAATTTGATTGTGTCCTTGGTTAAACACAATTATATTAAAAGGAAATCAAACAACGTAATCCCTGTTCTTTTAATATTAAACACAAAAGTTCTCAATTGTAAGAGACTATTGTTGACTTCCTCTCTTATAATATGAGGTTTTGGTGTCATGGAAGATTGTTTGCAGATTTTAAACTTAACGTTTTGAAACATTAGTAGGGATGTCAGAAAAAAAAACACGTGGGTTTGGGCTTTGGACGGACCCCGCTAAAATAGGGCTTACGTGAAAGATCTGAATGTATTGTGAAGTTAGGAACTTATGAAAATATTAAATAATGCACCAGGTTGGGTGCCAGTTTACTATGTGTGAAAATAAGAAAACTCTTTTATAATATGCGAAAATGCTCTATATACGTTGTTGTTTTGAGATTAGTATAAATTGAGATAATGTGACGTAATAGTATGGCGTAGAATATCTTATTTGCTTACAGGATACTTACACTATTTCTCCCCTATTGAATCCTTCTTGTTTATGTTCTTTGAACACTAATTTGTAATTTACTGGAAGGATTTCTTAAAACATTAGTACTCTATCGTCCTAGAGGGGGTTCAATTAGGTATATGTAAAATATTTTTACAGGATTAAAATTTTAAAGTGAAGTTACTTTCCAAGTAGTGACTTTTGTGATACTATAATATTTTATTAAATCTATTGAATCTTGTTTAATCTCAAATTGTATGATTTAAAATGTTTCCTGAAAAGTTTCAAGAGAACAAGAAAGAATAAGTGATTTATATATGACTATTTTTATTGTCATATAATATGATAATCAATAAACGAAATCTGAAATCTTATTATTACCCTACACAAACCTACGTAATTTATTTCTACTATAATGGACCAAATATGTCACAATGTATCTTAAAAACTAGCTACAAACTAAAAGAGTTTGAAATTGTTAGAGAAAACCTTAGAAATTTATCTTAATCCTTTTTAATTACGAAGCACAAACACTTATCATTATTCTCGAACACTGGTTGGATCACGAGCTACTAGATGCTGCTGGGCTCAGGTGGTGTCATCTAGCGGATGTCGTCGTACTACCTCTGGAATGCTGCTATTAATCGCTGGAACTTTATTATGGGATATCTTCACCCCCAAACCTTTAATTTTCGGCTTCTGCACTTATCTTTTCCTGGAAATTTCTTAGAAAATTGTTTCCTTTTCTATTATATTGATCACCAAACTCTTCTGCGGCTGGGGAGGCAACCAAGCCTCTACTCCTCACTTCTTATTTACGACGAAAAACACTTAATTTGCAGTTAATTCGGCTTCAATTTGGCACAAACTCAAATATTTTTAATATTTATATACTGTATATATATTTATAACTGTAGTTTTACTATTGATTTAACAAATTTTTATAAAAATTATGAGCATGGCTGTTACCTCGTCGAAAGCCTTAGCTAGACTCTCTCGCATTGTTATATGTAACTACGGATATGCTGTATGGAAAAACATCTGCATTTCCTGGTTACGATCCTTCTTTCTTGTTCTTATGATACAATCTGACCAATCAGATTGATGCCAGTTATTTAATTTTACATAATAGTCTTACAATTTGAACTTCACTTGATCAAATTTTGAATTCTAAACACCATAATATAATATGATTTTGTTGCATAACTTTGATTTATTTTCGAGGCGTCATCTCTGTATTGCACTTTGCGTCGAGGCTAGAACCTCTTGAACCCCTTATTTACATTGATGCTTTCGCATTAATCTTTTAATTTAGACATAGTTTATTAATGCTCGGTATTCTATAATTCTTATTGCGACTTGTCTATTGTAATAATTATGATTGAGATAGATTTTTGTGCCGATAAATAGTTTAGATATAATGATATCACGTTCTGACCAATCAGTCGTGTAGTTGGTTGACGTTACGTATAGTATATACGTTCGTCAGCGTTACGTGTGTGCTTGCGTTTATACTGATCACTGATTTAATTTAATTTATAATTTGATATATCTACTGATTTTAATTACTGATTTAAGTTCGATGTATTTATGTTTATCTCAGTATATAGTAAGACATTTAGTAAGTTACTTACAATGGGCGAGATACACGTCATGGTTTTTATTGCAAAATAATTTTGTAATTGGTACCTTTTTCACTTTTCTCTCAATAATTCAAAAAGTAATGATTTAAGCGAAAAAAGTTTAGAACAAAAGTTGTTCAGCGGATGATTTACATATATACGTAAAGATTAAGCATTTAAAAAAAATTTTGCCTTGCGATAGTTTTTTAAGGTTATACAACGCGTTTTTCTGAAAACCTGTCATCAGATAAGTTGCTGCTAAAACCTTTTCATATAGCCCTTATATTAAGAAGATTAACTTATATTCCAATTATATAACCATTATAATCTTATTGTATAGCGGTTATATAATCTAGAATATTTATTGTATAACTGCAACATTCTTGTTATATAGTCTCATAATATTTTTGTATAACCAGTATAGTCTCATTGTATAGTACGTATATTAAAAATGTTCTAATCTAGAATTGTAGTTGCATAACCACAGAAACTTTTTTATGCAGCTTTTAATGGTTTTATATTAAAATGTTTTAATTGTAATATTTTAATTGTATAACCATTAAAATCTTTTTATATTAACAAAGAATAAACAGAATATTATTATTTACATTTTATTTTCTTAAAAATAAACAGAACAACAAAACATTAACACTATACATACAATTAAATAAATAACATAACATTACAAATACAAATAAATAACATACAATTGTACATATTTTTTAAGTATAATGAATAAAAATTAAAGTCAAATTCTGTTGGCAATAGGCTACAAGTGCGGGAGAAACATTTTTATTTGAAATATGTGTGTATTTATTATAGGCGTTTACCTCTGCTAAAACCTTTATTTGTTTAGATTTACATTCCAAATATTTTTTTTTGAAAATTAACCTTGGCCCCGCTTTAGGGCAATGGTATTATCGTCCAAGATCTCGAAGGCCTCGTGTCAATTTCTTCCTCTGAAAATTAAATGCATAATAATATCCACTAAAATGCGCAACCAAGTTTATGCTCAAAAATACAGACTATTCATTTAAAAATTCAGACAGATTTTAATATAGACAGCTCCTCTGTATGTAACTATAAAAAACTTTAGTTGATAAAATATGGGCTTCGATCCTACCTACCTATATGAATAAAATACCACATACCTAGGTACCGCATATTTTATCTCTAAATATTACGACTGCATATGCCTGTCTGAAATAATACATTTATGATTTGATACATGGGTAGGGTAGGTAATGTAGGTACACCTAGGTCATATTTTCAGTAGGTATCAACTTTGGCATAGGTATCTACGTCTTGGTTATACCAAAGGTCCCTATGGCTATAATCACTATAAAGGTGATTATAGCCATAATATACCTACCTATTATAGGTATCTTTATACCTTTATAGGTATGTATAGATGGAAAATTCGTTCCTAATATTACAAAAAAAATCAAAATAGGGAACATTTAGGACAAAAAAATATTGAGATAAAAGCAAAAATAATACAGAAAAGTTATAGCAAGCTATAGCTGAGCTGTGTTTGCAGGTTAGGTACGTGCTGTTATCCATTTATCCAAACAAAAATGTCTGCATTGCTCAAATCTGAATTAGGACATATTTTATTAACAACATTCTGTAATTTACGTACCCTTGAGCTTCTCTGGAACATCTTGACTTAATCCAAATGTTTCCATTGTTTATCAAATATTAGAGGATAATAAAATTGGTTATTGAAAGTTTTCACACAAGCTGCAGCGTACTTCTCCGTATCACGCTTCAACCGCAGTATCACCAGGGTATCACCATCACCACTCAACCAACACATCCCAGACTATAGGGATGGGCAACCAACATCGATGTTTCTGAAACATCGATGTTTTTCACTGAACATCGATGTTTAAAGCATCGATATTTTAATTTCGATGTTATATTTTTACCATCGATGTTACTTGTAAACATCGAAACGTATCGATTACGTAATACGTATCGCACAAATTTCATTTAATTTTTCCATACAAAAGTTTTTAAATGGCTGAAACAATACAGGATATCAAATTTCTGAAAATATTTTACTATTCAATTCGTTCCACTCTTGTACATTGTGACTCAAGCGACATATTATATCCGTGAATATATAAAATCCAGTGACAGTGGGTGAATTCTATTTTGTTTTACATATTAATATTATTTATATTATATTGGAGAATAATAAACAATGATTTCTATTTATTTGGTGCCTTTCTGTTTTATATTATAAATTATGCAATAATCTACATTACAATCTACCCTATATTCTAGAAACTAGAAATCTATACCTTTTTCCAAAAAAAAATCAAGGTTACTTATTTTAAACATCGATGTTGGGAAACATCGATATTTTCTAGCCAATGTTTTTACTACCATCGATAGTGGGTGTCGATGTTGAACATCGATGTTAACATCGATGTTTTTAAAAATGTGCCCATCCCTACCAGACCACTACATATTATACATTTACCGGTCACCGATCGCGTGTCGATGCCAATCGAATGAGAGCTCGCTCGATAAAATTGTCGGATTGGTAGGCGCTAATTTTAAAAAGACGAAACAATTGAAAGGCATTTAACTTGTCCCAAGTCAACCCTAGTTTTAAAGGAGATTAACAAATTTTTACCGGTATACAATTGTTGTATAACCTTTATACACTACTCATAATATAATTTGTTGTATAAATACTATACAATATATTACGGCTAACGAATACGGCTAACTGTTATTTATTCAGAAAAGAATTATTATATACCTGTTATACAAATTAACGTAGAAAAAATATTTTATCTGGGACAATTTCATGGTATTCTGTGTTTATAGAAGTTTTTATTTACATGTATACAATGTTGTATTACCCTAAGTCAACTTGAGCCAAAACAAAAGTTCGCTAAGTGAACTTTTGTTGAAGTGATTTCTTTCAGTGTGTAGTACTACATAGCCATTAATTTTTTTTATATCCAAATTGCAAATTTTAGGTTATAAGCTTAATTGAGCGTAAAGTAAGCAGCACTATCAGCTGACTGAGGCACCTGAACGACCGTGTGGCCACACGTGTATAGCTTGTGCTTCCTACTTATTACCAGCCAAGTTTCGGAATGTATAAGTTAATTGGAACGGCTGTTACTCGTTAAAATGTGAATGTCTCGTATCTCGGCTTCTATTGGTCCTACAGTAAACATAAAATAATTCATGTAAAAATCAGGGCAATTTGTTGTACATCTCTAAGATAAAAATTGACAAAATTACGGTCCTTAATTATGGGTTTTTCGTTAATAGAAATTTAATTTGTTTAAGAAAAATTCTGAAAATTGGCACGCTGTTATTATAGATACTGTTATTACCTACCGACTGCAATAATTTTCATCAGTATCGGTACGCTGTGACAGGCTGAGGAGCGTTCAGAATTTTCAAATAATAGTGTTGCTACGTATAGGTGGCCATATTAAAATGTTTCAATACGACGCGACGTAGCGCATTTTATTAAGCATCATAATAGCTATGCAATATTCCAATTTCAACGAATTGATAATTTTTTTCCTATATTTTATAGTATTTTTTATTTTTTCGCATTTTGGCACTAAATATCGCAGCATTTTTTTTTATATTTTTTTAAATGCTCAATTTCGTAATGTAGAAATAAAAATAATCTTGCACTGAACAACTTTTATTCGAAACTTTTACTATGTACCTGTACTATGTACTCTATACTTTGTAATTTGTACTCGGTACCCTGCCAATGCTCTGTACTCTGCCAATACTCTGTACTCTGTACTCTGTACTCTGTACTCTGTATACTATCATTTAGATCGTTCTCTACATTATGTACTTTGTACTCTATACTCTGTACGCTGTACCTCTACCCTGTACTTATACACTGTACTCTGTACTCCGTACTCTATACTATGTAACATTTACTCTTTACTCTTTAATACTCTGTACTTCTTACTCTGTACTCTTTACTCTGTTCTCTTTACTCTGTACTTTTTACTCTGTACTCTTTATTCTGTACTCTTTACTGTGTACCTGGACCACCTAATCAGTGACGTACAAAATCCAATGTTATTTGGATTATCAAGTATTATACTTAACAAGTAGGTTATCAAAAACTGAGCAATACTACTCACACTTAGAGGGGGAAGCTTTAACAATTATATTTGGTGCGAAAAGATTCAATACATATATTTATAGCCGACATTTATTATTGTTTACCCGGTAACCATCCGTTGAAAATATCATTAAATCGGGATTGTACTATTTCAGTTATATAAGCATCTTGGACTATTACAATAAATTAGGGGATATTATACAGGTATACCATATCTCGAAAACTCGAACTAATATAGCATATCTGAGGGAACTTTTAGACTTTGCATCGCAAACTACGCCTTAGAAAACCCGCTGGCACCAAAATGTGTATTGGTATGTGTTTACTCTCGTCATTATGGTCTTGAAAATAACCTGTAAACCATTTGTGAATACAAAACATACCAGCTAAAGTACGATAAAGATTCTACTGATTAAAATGGATATGAGATGAATAAAAAATGCAGGAGGTAGAAATGCAGAAATGAAGAAGAAAATAGGAGGAAAATACATCGATATACTGTCGGTCCAACGTCTAATTAATTGCCATAGATATAGAAGGATCATTCCAGTAACTGCTAATGAATATCGCCATGCCTTTATTGCCACCGACTGTGTTGTGGTATGCAATTCGGAATAAATAGCCATCGACGCCGATGGTAGGTGACATCCTAGTGGACAACCTGATTGGCAGAGTATTAATTACCACCTGTTTTATATTTTCACGTCTCTGAAAAGTATGCCGAGAACTGTTAAAATTTACAATCCATACAGTGTGAAAATCTTCTACAGCGTCGCCCTTACGGTGTTTTCTTGCGAGGTCTAATACCAGTTAAGCCGTACAATGTCTAAATTGTATGTAAATAGCAGATATAGAGGAGCATATTTCCATATAAACTAATACGGCTCGGAACTTTGGTTTCGAAAGAGCGGGCGGCAGGCACGCGGTGTGTCGTTGGGGGGCATTAAACGAGGTGCGTTTCGAAAGCCATTTGCAAATATAGAATTGGACGGATCCCATAGTATTGTCGATTTGCGATCTTTTGCTTTTCATTTGCATTGCAAAGTGAGCCGCAATTCGGCGCCGACACCAGAACGTATAAAACTTCTCCGGGAACGGCGCCCATGGGAGCCCGGAATCGGTTTCCGGGTTTAGATTGAGTGAATTTCCCCACATCCCGCATGATGATATTACCTATACACGCTCTCTTGTTTAATTCCATTGAAATCTTTAAAGCGGCGGTCGGGAGATTGGTATTTCTATTGCTTGTGTCCGGCACACCTACAGTCAGTTTATATGGCACGAGGAACCCTTTCAACGGACCTTTTTCTATTATTTATGAAAATTTTTGACTCGAGACTTTCGTGACAGCAGTGTGCGTCTGCTCTCAAATATTTTATTAATAATGCAATGTAATTTATGATTCAACATTTGTCACAGCGTAAGTCCCAACCCTTTTAACTTTAGGTTTTGCTTTTATATCCCTCATTTAATTGAATCTATTACTACCACCATATGATTGCAGATACTGTAATACCTATATATATATATATATATATATATATATATATATATATATATATATATATATATATATATATATATATATATATATATATATATATATATATATATATATATATATATATATATATATATATATATATATATATATATATATATATATATATATATATATATATATATATATATATATATATATATATATATATATATATATATATATATATATATATATATATATATATATATATATATATATATATATATATATATATATATATATATATATATATATATATATATATATATATATATATATATATATATATATATATATATATATATATATATATATATATATATATATATATATATATTATATATATATATATATATATATATATATATATATATATATATATATATATATATATATATATATATATATATATATATATATATATATATATATATATATATATATATATATATATATATATATATATATATATATATATATATATATATATATATATATATATATATATATATATATATATATATATATATATATATATATATATATATATATATATATATATATATATATATATATATATATATATATATATATATATATATATATATATATATATATATATATATATATATATATATATATATATATATATATATATATATATATATATATATATCTTAGGTTTCCAAAAATTTCAGCTTCCTAGATCAAACCTGTGAACGGCGCAAACCGAAATTTTAAAATTTCGGATGGCAACATTTTATAGAAAATTAAATTTCTTACAAGAAAGGTCCCTAGTACTAAATCTGTGAATTGATTATTTTCAAAGATACGCTCGTTTAAGCATTCTCTTAAAAATCGGATTTCATGCAATTAATTTTAAGGAAAGTTATATCTATTTTAAAACGTACAAGTACACTACAAAACATTGTTTTCATGCTAAAGGACAGGACGGTATTACCAATCATTGAGGCAAGATGAATTTCTTCATTTTTCCATAGCTTAGTGGGGTAAAACGGCTTCCAAAAATTTTAAGCCAACATAAACAAATTACAGCATTATTTAGTTTTGCTTGGAACAAAATAAGAAATCTATCTTGCATTAAAATAACAATTATTTTTATGTTAAATAAAATATGTTTTTTTAATGAACTTTTTAAATTTAAACAAATGTTCAATAGTATTTATAAATAATTTTTTTAATTAAAAGTAGTATGTATTTGGCGATGGTCTTTCACTACTTGTAACAAATATTAAGTTTATCTTCATTCTTTGTTAAACAGTTATTAAAATCTTCGATTAGCGCTTAATTATTATTAAATTAATAATAAATAGTTATAATTAATCAAATTTTTATTCATAATAAATTATTTTTGTTTTTTCAACTGTTAAATCTGGTTCATTACATTTTTTAATCTTTAATTATCTTAATTCTCCGAAATGTTGTCTCGAGTATAAATTCAGAGATTTTAAGAGAAGCGAATGAACGAACAAAAGAGAAACTAGAAAAGTCAGAAGAGTTTCAAAATATTACTGAAAATCGATGTATTTAGGTGAAGCAACTAAATATCATAACAATTAAATAAACCACACCACAACATTATAATATATTACTATGTGACACCACAGACACATTTTCTTGGTATTCTTACATTCATAAGACTTCCACGCCAATATTCTATAGTTGTGACCTAGATAAGAGGAGGCCGAGCGGTACCCCTGTAACCATGTAACCTGTAAAACGGAATTCCAGCAATTCTCGTGACATCGTAGGTATATGTAGGGTTGATGTTTAGTAGATCATTTCGTTATTTACACATTCTTACGAGCTTATGAGACTATTATTATCTTGGCTACTACTTCGGGTTGTGTTAGTGGACAAAATAATTATAATACTGCGACCAATTCAGTGAATAACATTTTTAAAGTAAACTTTTCACTGTTAGAGTTGATTTCTAAGGATCAGATTAAAAGTTTAGCTTAGCCTAATTCCCCAGCTGTGAGCTGGGGAATTACTACTGGACTATATTCCATGTTTTAAATTTGACGTAGGAGGACAATAATAGTCGTGCACATCAAAAAATCTTTCCTAATAATATTTATAATTCACTAACTGAATATAGAGTGGAGATATGTTTTTTATTCTTATAAGTATAATCTTTGATACAAAATCTGATCTTTATATTATAATTATTAACAATAAATATTATTATTATTATTCTATTTTAATATAATACACATTTTTTCACTTACCTGTTACTTTCGTTTACGTCCTATCAACTTCTCGTAGTCGAACCGCTAATGCACAATTGCGTGAAGCTCTGCGTTATTCACTGGCTACATATTCCAAACAAGAACACCTTGTTCCTCTGATAACCCAGTAGTATTGTTTTATTGTTATATGTTCACCAGTGCTGCCCAAAATCTCATAAATAACTTTTGATTGTACCCCACAGTTAACCCAAGTTGATTTTAGTGCTTTCAGTGGACAGAGCCAGGCAACCGAAAAATTATACTTCGTAAACCCGAGACCCTACTTGAGACCAAAACGCTCAGGTTTTAGTTTCATATAGTTTTCTTGTTATCCGAAAATGGTGAGTCGCCAATAAACATACTTGTATGACTAAAAACAAACGACAAATATTTTTTGAGGCAAAAAATACCGCAAAAGAAATGGTGTCGAATAATAAGGTGTGATGATAGCCATTTCTTCTGATTTCTTTCTAATGAGACCCATTTCTTCTAAACTAAATGTGTGCAACATTGTTGCAAATATCACTTTGATGTAGGTACAGAAAATATTAATATTTATATATTTTATAATAATTTTTGTTGTTAGTTAATTAGTTTAGAATAAACGTTTAAAATAGTAAATGACTCAAAATAGTAAATTGTACTAAAATCAATTCTGAATGTACTGCTGCTTGCCCTGCGTTCATGACATATGACGACACACCAGGGGCGTGCGGAAAGCACTACTACATGACTACAAAGGAAAGCACCACTTCTCTTAAAAGATATATAGGTACAGGGTAAGTCTCTTAAGATTGACACCCCCCCTTATCTCACTTATCCTTTGCCGATTTAACTCATTCAAAAAAGGAGTGGACGCGGTTTTTGATGAATTTTTATAATCTGAGCACGGATATTGAAAATCTCGTAAGATATACAGGGTGGAAAATAAAACATGATTTTTTTAAATGGAACACCCTGTATATTTTTATACCAAAATAATGTCCTTAGTATTCTGAATAAAAAAATATCTAATTGTTATATAATCACTCCACCTGTTCGTGAGATATTACTAAAAACTTATCACATTACGGGTGTCAATTATAAAATAAGAACATCAAGATACCTCTGGAAACAATGCATATTTGCATTGTTTATTTGTTGACAGATGTCATCCAGTTTTTTGTGAGATAGTAGTTCACTCTCTTAAATATTAGCGTAAAAAATACATAGTGTTCGTAAAGAATCAAGTTATTTTGAAAATGGTATATTCATTGAAAGAGCGAAAAGAGTTACTTGAAATTTATATTCAGTGCAACAAGAATAAGTCTCTTGCTCGGAGGGAGTATGTTAGGTTATTTCGAAAAAGGCTACCTCCTTCCAAAAATAGTTATAAAAACATTTATGCAAAGTTTAGGAATACCGAATCTCTGAGAGACAAGAAAAGGGAAAGGCGAAGAACAAAAACAGGAGAAGACACAGAACTCAACGCGTTATTATATTTTGCTGAAAATCCATCCAAATCATCCTAAGCCGCAGCAATAGAATTGGATATATCACAAAGAAGTGTGATAAAAATATTACATCGCCATAATTTTAAACCATATAGTATTTTGCCCGTTCAATATTTAGACGGCAACAACCTTCAAGACAGGTTAACCTTCTGCAGAGACATACTTGATAGAATAGAGGAAGATGATGGGTTTCTAAGTCATGTCTTTTGGACTGACGAAAGCAGTTTTTCTACTGCGGGAATTTTTAACAGAAAAAATGATTTTTTTTCAAAAACATTTTTGGATTCAGAAAATTAAGGACATTATTTTGGTCTAAAAATATACGGGGTGTTCCATTTAAAAAATCATGTTTTATTTTCCACCCTGTATATTTTACAAGATTTTTAATATCTGTTCTCAGATTATAAAAATTCATCAAAAACCGTGTCTACTTCTTTTTTGAATGAGTTAAATCGGCAAAGGATAAGTGAGAGGGGGGTGTCAATCTTAAGAGACTTACCCGGTACATAAATAATAATATAGATTAAACTGCATTATTTAAAATCCTTTATTGTATTTTTAATGTAGTATTCTGAAACACTAAATCTAATTTAACTATTGTGATTTTTAAATCGCAATCCCACGTCATAATTTATTCTGCACCGTATACAACGTTTGACATGGATGTCATGTCCAGGTAAACGCGACCACCAACAAAAATGCCATGAATATAAATAATATGATATGCGCAATGATTTCAGTTAAATATACTAAGTCAGAATGGACTTATTGATGAAACTTTAAAACCCAGTTTCTTTTTACAGTCAAATACATTTGTTTAAGAAAATCACTTGTGTATTAGTATTTAATTTCAGCTGATGTTACTAATATTTTGAGCAGAATTTCATCTGAATTTAAACAGACAGATGTGAGTTTTATGTCAACTCTCTGTAATGCTACGTCAATATGGATAAAATTTTAGTAACACTACAAATGGATATGTTTATAAGCATTGCTTCCCTTATTTGAATTATTACCGCACGCCACTGTGTCACACGATATTCCGGCGGCTCATAAGCTTTCAGGCAAATAAGAATTTCAATATATCTGCCAGTTTTTGAGATATTAAACTTAATTTTTCAACGTTGGTCAAGTTGAAGAATACTCTATCAACTGACATTGAAATCTACAACATTTTATGTCAGAGAAGGCTTCCTAATAGATGAAATTCCATGGTTTCGCTGTAATTATCCAGTGTGATTATTTAGCAGGCCTCCACGCATTCCAGACTATTACATTTTTTCGGCAACCCTAGCTTTAAATCTTCTTCTTCAAGCTCGTTTAACTATTCCATTTACAACGTGGTATTAAGTTTCCCTATTTTATTTACGGCATAGAGAGAATAGGTCTTAATTTGGCGATGCAGTAACTCACCCTTTGACCAAAAGAACGATACGTCGGTGATGATGTTCACTCGCGCCGAATGAAACACGGCCAAGCTTTTAATTAAGAAACCACTAAATTGGAACATATTTAACTTGACTTCACATGAGTGACTTGCTTTATGTTGCTTAAATGACGGTTTTCTCTGGACGGTTGCCTGCAGGGCCGCGCCAAGGGGGGGGGGAAAGCGGGTCGTCGTCCCGGGGCGGCCAACTGGCCGGTGCGGCGAATTGTGTTTGATTAATATTTATATGCAATTTTTCAACATTGAGTGAAACGATATACGATGCTCAAAATAAGATAGAAAATGACAAAAAAAAATATTTCCTCCAGAAATCAGATTAGATGTATCCTTAAATACGAAAATAGCTACATTTAAATTTTTGTGTTCTGTTGAAATATGGTATGAACTATTAGGTCGAATAAATGTTAGCCAAATGCTACAAAAGTCTAACAAACTCTGATGAACTCCAAAAAAAGTTTAGATAATTTATTAGCCTACCTACCTCAAAGGTTTACGAAATGAAGACAAGTTTCAATATTTTTTGAGTGAAGCAAGGGAACTTTCCAAGATTGTTGACAGTGAGATTGATTTTCCCGTTGTGAGGCAGATAAAAGTTAGAAGGCAATATGTCAATGCAGCGCATGATTGAGCAGATATTCCTGCCCGGTATTTTGGTCCGACCGGCGCCATCCCCAAACTAAATCGACTCGATATCAATTTTTTGTGTGACATAATCACCAAACATTGTTTTTCTGATAACTTTATTTACAATATTAACATTTTTTTTCAAGTAAATCACTCATTTTTGTCATATCAATGATTTGGCCACTGGTAAAATTCATTAGGACCAAGAATTCTTAACAAGAGATTCGACCCCCTCTTATTACTAGCCACGTTGGTATTGCACCATGGTTCGCCTCTAGGCATTGCGATGCGACGATTGGATTTTGATTACCTGTGGACATGGCTGTATCGTCAGTATATGTAGAGGACATCTTGGGAAGTTGGAAGATCTGCGGTAAATATTATGTAGATAATAGGTCCAAGAACATTACGTTTGGGGACGCCGGCACCAATTAGCTGAATTAAGTTGTTTTGTCTTGATAACTGACAGGTTAATGTCGATCTTGCAAGTAGGATTTTCGAACTGTGAAGTAATTTTGTGTGAGAATTTTTCTGATTTTATAAAGGAGACCGTTGCGCCAAAACTTATCAAAGGCCCTGGAACGCTCCAGCACAATATTTTTCCTTTTATGGATTGATAGATATACTCGTAGTTGCAAATATAGTGAACTATATAGTTGCACGGTAGTTGCATATTGCTCTAAAACCAAACTGATGATTGGGTATTACATGAAAATTTATTGGCTCTATTACTGCTTCTATTCTTGCTAATAGTTGTTTTTCCTAATATCGTCGCCAGTATTAGAAGTAGGCTCTAGGTCTGTAGGTCTGTATGGTGAAGTTTCTTCTTGGATTTTGCCTGGTTTCTGGATTAGTATAATCCGAGCCCCTTTCCACAAGAGAGGAAAATAACGAGTTAGTAAGACACTGTTATAAATCTGAGTTATATACTGTAGGGCAATATTTGGAAGTTCCTTGAGAATTTTTGCTGTTATGAGGCCATAACTAGGAGATTTTTTTTGGGTTCAGTTTGGTTCCAATCACTTCTAGCACTTGGTTTACTGTGAATTTTTGTGGGGGTAGTTCAAGTTCATATGGGGATTCTAGGTAAGTCTGTACTTTATTTTCCATGTTGTTGTCAACAGTTGTCATTTGGTTGAAATACTTTGGAGTGCAGAAGCACTAGCTTCTTCTTTATTACTTATAACCCAGCCGCCATCTTCTCTGCGAAAAGGCAGGTTTGAAAATTATCAGTTGAGAAAGATTACTTATATATTTTTGGTAGCTTATTGTTTTCATCGTTGTTTAACAATACTTTTAATTCCCGACTGGTGCTCGATTCCTGTGCCATATTTTCTCAATTTTTGTTCTATTTTCTCGTAGTTTCGCACATGAAACAAGTTGATGGACATCTACAAAGTGTGACCAATATTCCACGGTTTGGTGGAATAGAAAGAGAAAACTAACCCGTGATTCTTCAAGCATATTATCAAGCCATGGAATGGAATAGAAATAAAGAACCTCATCAGAGCTTCTAGAGCTAACCAATTATGGATGCAAATGGTAGTTATTCGCCAATGATCTGTTTATTGCCTTGTGCCCCAACTAGCCTTCTAGAACTGACGAACTGTTCATGTGAGCGAGGCAAATATCGAAAATACTCCAAAAAATAACTCCATACTGGATGATGATCCAGAAGACATCTCTGACGATATTAATTAAACGCTACAATTTTTGTCTGATCTATTTTTATGATAAAACTTATCGTTTGACTGAGAAACGCAAAAGGCATATTTGTCAACTTTGACCTTGAATAAATTTCTTTGCAGACGTGGGATCGATGGGGACTTTTCACATTTCATTTATAATGGTTTTCCGAACATTCATACCAATTTTTAGCTCTATGCGAATATTTGTAACCTTACCCCCATTTTTTGGACTTGACAGGGTTAATAGGTTCTATAGCTTTTATGTTAATTTTAGTTTTGATTGCAATTTTATTGCCTAGATCCTAAGAGAGCTTTCGTACACGACAAAATTAAAAACATACTGTTTTTATAGTTTATTACCACACTGTGTATAAATTCCTTCCCTAAAATATAAATAAGTCTTAAAATATAATAAGAGTTAGGGGGCCCAATGTTGGTTCAGAATATAATAATTAATTCACAATATCCTTTGGGGCCAATATTGATTGTGAATATGAAATACATGATGGCACTAATTCATTTTATAAGTTAAGGCATAAGTTATTATAGTTATGGTTAGACTGTTTACCTCTAATCTAAAAATAATACAAAAACTGTAAGTCATCGGGGTAATAAAACCGGAAGTTTTATATGTTTCTATCGGAGAGAAAAGCAAATCAGCCATCACAGCAAGCAATTTCACTCATCTCATTAAACACACAACACACGACGAGCGGAGTCTGGCGTCGTCTTCCTTTTAGTTTTAAAGGTAATTTCTATTGCGGACAAAAGAGAATCTCAAGTGATTTGCCAATGATTGCCCCGGATTCAATAACCGGAAATACCGGTTCGACCAATCGATCTCTTTGATTCGGTCTTGATTGTTTTCATAATGTTTCTGTTTACTATTCCGAGCTACGTCTCGCGAGATGCTTTCTTTTTGATCTCTGTTTTAGAATTTACATATATTACATTGGGTTTCATGCAGCGATGATGCCTTGAGGTTTAGAAGAGATATTTCGGGAGGAACAGGTTATAACAATTGCATATTTTCAGATTTTTTTTCAACAGCACAATAATACCTACACAATATACGATTTCAAAGTATTATTTTTTATTATTACTAAATGATATTATTTTACCAAAATTTGCATCTTACAAGTGAAATAGTTTGACATTACACGTTAGGATCAAGGTAACAACTGTTCTTCTATCATCGGCCAGTCTCATGTAATTTTTTTTATTTATTAATTTAATTTCCGATGTATATTCACAATCTATAATTAAAATTAGATTAAAAGACAGCGCGGAAAAAAGAGAATATGAAAGCAAACTAAGTAAATAATTATTCAAAACCAGAAATACCACCAATGAAATTAAAACAGTGGAAGAAATATGGATCAAAATAAAAAGAAAGATATAAACGACGACTAAGAAATGCAATAAGGATATTTAGAAGGAGAATAAAGAAGAGTGTGGTGAAGAATGCATGACAGAGCGTGAAGTAACAAGAAAACTGAGACAAAATATGCTATAGGAAAGAACAATTGAAGTACAAAATAAATACTAAAATAGCGTTAAGAAAGAAGAAATAAAAAGATATGAAACTGTATTAGAACAAGTACAATAGGATTGCAGAAATAATAACTTAAGAAACCTATGCCAAGAAGGATACTAACCGAGACCAGTATTGGATGAAAATCAAAATAGAAAATCTGTTGCGGAACAAGAAGTGCTGAAAAGGTGGTAGAAATACTTAACCAGTTGTTCAACGGTGACGAAAATTATGAACAAAAAACGGAGGAACATATCACCAGTATAGAAGAAGAAGGAAATGTGGTAGCAACCCCGGATAATGAAGATATTGAGGAAATAATTTCAAAACTGAAAATAATACTTATTAAGAAAAGAAAAAACGATAATTTAAGTGTAAGTGTGATAAGTGTCCAATAAATGATAATTTGACAACGGAACAATTTAAATACATAGCATATGAGTGATATGAAATGATGAATGATAATAACTGTTGGAAAATAACTGTCCCCAGCGAGAACCTGGCGCATTATATATGCGCTGGCGTCGTGTCGTCCTAGTCTTCCACGGGTGGTCTGCGAGGAAGGGGAAAGCAGAAGCGGCACGAAATGCCTGTAACACAACTGATATATATTCTGTAAACTTTGGTAATAGTAGAAAAGCGAATTGCACTTCTCTATCCCAGATTGAACATTGTTTTCTAATGTAATATTACTTCCAGATTAGCCGAGATAAGGAAATGCTCTGGTCATTTCATTTTTTCCAAAAATAAAAAATATATATTTTTTAAAATGGATCTATATTTTTCCGATATTTTGAAAAGGGGAAACGTTCTAAAATTGAAAGAAGGAAAAAATAATAAATATATATAAAAATGCTACACATTTGATAATTTTTCACCGGGTATTATGTAAATACTTATATTATCTTACTGATATATATCATCTGTCTTATAATGAATCGTAAACTAACAAGAGCTCAGAGTTCGACGTATAGAAATGTTGTATAGTGCGATTTGAAACCATTTAATAAGACATTGTTATTAGACTAATGTGTTTTCTATCAGCCTGATAAATATTAAGTAGCTATGTGACTCATTCTTATTTTAAGCTCAATGAAACAAATCTGTAATGCTCCAAATGGTAATTGACCCTACTGCCAACAAACACGATCTTATTAGTGTAGTACTTCGTTATCAATCAAATAGACATAAATGAATTAATCAATACGATGAATCTCTGCTGTGTATTTTGTTGAACCCAATGGGCACGTTATTAGAAATCGTTCGAAGCGGACTTGGAATTACAGAAACAAAAAAGCTGTTTTACTTGCTTTTGTTGCTATATATAATAGGCAATATGTCATCGAATACTTCCAGAAATACATATCCCAAAAGAAAAAAATGTAAAAGCATTTTCACACCAACAAGCCATCAACGTTATACAGCACATTTTTTATATTTCTACAAAATTTCTACAGAAAGTTTTGATTAATAAATATCTCATATATAAAGTAAAATTAAAGATTTAAAAATATATCATTAATTATGTCGATGTTACAAACTCTTATGATTTTTTACTCCTAACGACGGAAGATTACCAGATGATCCATAAATAACAACTCTTACTTATTATGCGCCTATGTATTATGCGTACTGGCGCCCTACGTTGGACGCCAGTTTTATGTAACCTGCATTATTTGGCTAAATAGATAAATACACAGCAACATATTTATATTATTTCTGTAGTCTTCTATTATTAAGTACTGTAAGAGCATCTGGAAATAAAATCCTAACAGTACCCTCTCTGTGTTACGACACTTAAAGAAATCTGATATAATGCAATAAAATCCAGGTGAAATTTACATAACACTCAAAATCCGTAACAGCCGCTTGATGAGCAGAGGACTTTGATGACTTTTCTTCTACGGAACCAGAGAGCACAGAATAGAAAGAACAAAACAGAACATAACGTTGAAACTTAGATAGTGAACTGATTCCAAACTGATCCTGTACTCTGTTCATTTAACGTTTTTCGGTGCAATATGCGATAAAATAGATGGATCGTATTTTTACGATGAATTCTACTAAATCACTAAATGGTTGTGATTAGTAAAAATCAACAGCAAGGTATTATTTCTATTAATAGACTCATTTAAATTGAAAACTAACATATTGCTTGCCTATCGGCAATGCCTGCAATCAACTCAGTCAAAATTTTATTACAATTTCCGGTTGATTGCGTTAGTTAACTGATAAAAACCCGAAATCTCGACGCACATAATGAGACAATGATTTTGTTTTACTACAGACACAAGTTGGTGACGTCACTAATAAAATGGCACTGTTTGACAATAAGACAGGCGCCACTTCAATTGACGACATTTGTTTTTATTTCCAGCGCCTGCTTCTCTATATTTACCACTTGATTTATAGTGTGGAGTTAATTGAAATTGATATTTCCTGTCCGCAGGAACTGCACCATCATCGAAAGGAATCGTGTAGAACAATACGCGCAATACCAAGGGAAAACTTGAATGTTGTCCAAGAGGCAGTATCGCACTAATCTGCAGTTGTGAATTGTAAAATTGTCGGGTGACAATTTCTGCACCGATGGTAACATAATGTTTTGCAGCAAACGTCTGTATAATGTTCGCCTTTTCGCCATTTGTGAAAGGGAAATAAAATTCAAAATTGAAAGCCACAATTACATGAAGTAAATAAAAACGTTTACTTTGAACTGCTCACCGGTGTACCTTAGATGAAATAATATTATCAGCTCAGGAAATGATATTTACGACATTAACGACATTATTTACGAGAAAGATATTCTGAAACATTCTAAATACATCAATTTTTTTACAACCTCAATCTTATAGTTTAATTCCTTTTAGTAAAACAACAAGACAAAGGGTAACAATGCTGATTTAAAATTATTTCGCGTTACTGCAATAAATACTACATTTTTTTCAGATTTTATTCCATCCAGTTCTCGTTCAGATTTTCAAATATTTGCCATACTTTTTTTATACGTATGTAAAAATTCGTTTTCATTTATTGCGATAGTATAAAAAATAGTATAAGCATCACTAACGTTAAGGGTTATACCGTTCACTGACAATATGGGATCTCCAAACAGTGTCTTCGAACGGTAAGTTACCGCTTTTGAGACATGATACACTTAATACTATTGATGATGCACGCATGCGCATTGCGTATTTCCCCTCCCCCCTTTTCTTAATCGCTCACACTTCACTCACCCATCACGAATTATTCTTGTTATATTATTTCTATGTTTGTCATGGTGTATGTCGACAATATTCATTATAAAACTTATTAATTGATATCTACTGTAAAAATGTTCAAATGTTTTAATTTTTTATGTCGTTCTGCGTTTTCTAGGACCAATAAATTTTAATAATGTTTAGTACCTATTAATATATTTAATCTGCCTACAATATCTTACCTATATTAAAATTAGATAATAATATTAATAAGTATATATAAAAATTGAATCGGGCCGCCTTCCTAAATTTGTCAGGACCGGTTGGACCGATCCCATCCACCCCTGGCTGGTAGTAATCCAAATTAACTCAGTTCCAAAATTAGGGCAAATTTGGCGGTGTAACGTTTATTTATTGATCAGTTTATTTAAATAAATAAGTAAACATAAACTTTGGTAACAGTGACATAACTACGATTTGGGGGCCGTCCTGCCAAATTATAAAGGAACTCAACTTAAAACAGATTTTACAAATGGAAATCAAAGTATCTAACACAAAACTATAAATCAAAATGTTGTTTGCGAGCTATGATAGTAGCGGTCACCAACATCATGTAACACCATTTCGCCCGCTGTTTCTGCTAACATACATAAACTATCTTGGCCCCATTCTCTTACGCAGATAATTCTTTATAATTTTCATTTTTTAAAATGTCCGTTCTAATTTTATATTAAACTTTTATAAAGCCGAAAGAACATTTTACTAATAGTGCAGGCGCTGTATACGAGTTCCAAAAATATGAGTAACTGAATTTTTTTAGTGATTCGTAGACCAGAGACCCTAAGGAACCCAAGAATACATGTTGCCAGCTGCTGTGTTGCCTCCACATTTTCCCCTTTCGCTGCCGATCATCTGACAAATCATCGCCCTTAACTTACTCAATGGAACAAATTTTGTCGTCAAACTCTTCCAAAAGTGTCATTATTGATGGTATGATACTAGTACATCAATACACACTTAAAAAATATAGTACCTACATTTGGTGCTTTTTCTGATGCATTAAAAGAATAATGTGTTTTTTTCTCAGCCTGGTATTAGAAGATTTGTTGAAGAAGTTACGAAGCAAAGGACAAAATGTAAAGAAAGTCCTAATTTCCAGTAAGTAGATAAAGATTCCAGCTGAAGAATTGTCTAAAAGCTGCACTACTCAATTTTATCAAGAAATTACTTACGCCCTTTGGAGATGACTTTTAGATCTTGAAAAGTCTGGAAGTTTGCAGCTACCTGTTCAATAAACAAACACTGACAGCTGATGAACTTAGATATACATTAATTCCTCAACATATTGGTTTCGGCTTAAATTTGCTCGAAATTATTGCTTGAGGGCTTCAGCCCAAACATACATTTGGAAAAATGCATCAGAACCGCTAATTCAGCCTCTGGATTTTATTCAATATAGGTATCAATTAAGAGAATATTTCTTGTACCCTAAACAAATGACCAAAGCACTTCTACCGGAATCTCTAATTAAACGTTAGAAATGTAAATCAGATTATCATACTATGTCTTGCAATTGTAGAAATGTATTACAATATTAACTACATTTTTATATATTTTTTTAACAAAAATTACTTATAAGAAAATCAGCATTTTGAGGTCCCTTTGTTTAAAATAATAAAATTAATTAAATGTTTTTCCATTATTTTTTGTTTTTGATTAATTGAATAACTTCCATTTACAATACATTATCGAAATTTCGCCGTGGGCCTTTTGGCCTCTTGGCGGCGATCGTACTGTTGGGCAAATTAGATAATTGTATAATTATTTTGTAATCAAATGGCATACAGCACTAGAAAAAGAAAAATATTTTTACAAAACCCATTTTTCGAAGATATTTTTGTGTATGAATTTCTTTATAACTTTAATTTTAAATAAATCGTTTGACATTTTAAATGAATCGCTTCTTTTTATTTCACACGCCAAATTCTAGATCTGCTGGTGGCGGGGCATACATTTTATTAATCGGCGCCCCTAATTCTCTATATTCTATATGCCATAAACATGAATATTAACGATTTGTTAAACATATATACTCTAGTCTAAAGTATACCTATTCTCACAATATTGCTATTGCTGCCCAATTCTTCGCCGCTGGTCCACCGTAACGGCTTTATGAAGCTGGTGACAACAATCATGTAGTAAAAGCTAAGTATATTTAATACACAACTTCAGGTTCTATTAGAAGATTGCCGGCCGTGCTAAAATGCTGTAGAACAATGTGTCTGCCTTCCGAATGTTGTATAAAATTCCGTCCCATACTTGAACTCTGGGTAGCAGACTCCCGTAATCGAATAAACTCCAGCCAGATTCCGGCAGCTGAGCTTCTGACGCAGGTGGCAAAAGTTGAGGCTTTTATCCAAAGTGCAATCCGCAGTCCGATGCAAGTCCACTTTTGCTAAATCACCGAAGAGCTTTAATCTCTTCTCTGACGGTAATTTGATTTCCTTCCTCGCTACAGCGGCCACTACATACAAGCCTTATTTACCAAATTGCCAGACTGATGAGCTTATGGAATGAGAAACTCACGTCCAGACATAGTGGATGCGATAGGAAGCAAAAAATAAATAAGTGTGACCTCACTGTGTGAAATCTATTATAACAATTAACGTCGGGATAAAGTCGAAGTGTTAATTGTTAATTAACTACCAACAACACAGAGTTGGCGTGGGAAGCGTGTGAATGTTTTACGTCCAGTCCATCAAGCAGGCTTTTGCTAATTTTTCATGATTCTGCCCGGGCAACATTAGTTTAATCACGATTATTGCCACTTCCGCTGCACAGTTTCTGTGCAAATAAAAAAAATAAGGATTTATTATTCAGGGGAAATTGCTCGGGCATCTGTTACAACTGAAAATATATAATGCTATTTTGTTATGTGTTTTGCCGGGTGGGGAAAATCATTCCTCATTTTATATGGGTAATATTAAATAAAATATTCAGTTTCCATCAAGTCAAGATCACTTCCCCATGTTCCCCAAGCCTAAAATCTTGGATACTATAGGTTAGACAGTAAATAAAATGATATCGTTTCGAAACCTGAAAAGTTTTGAAATCTAAACATGTGGATAAAAAATAGATAATTATATTGATTTGTAATATATCTTATGACGACTATACCTGAGATATTAAGATTGATAATGCCGGTTACTATATAGAGGCCCAATCATTAATAATTATATACCCACTTAAAATCCAAATTGTGAACTGCGATCGCTTTAATGATCTTGTGGTAGACTTGAATTGCTTAGAGAAGATAACATACGTCATCATAATCACAGACTGATATCGCTGCCTATCGATACGATTCTATCGATAACTATCTATGTATATATCTATAACTAACTGTATATCAATAATTAATTTACATGACACTGGTGGACTGACCACAGTCAAACGCGATGGTCGAAGCTGTAATAGAGTTCCACTCTAGTATTATTTGATTGCAGATCATCTAAGTAACATTTTCTCTGTTACCAAAGCTGATTTAAAAATCCACCTAGGTTTTTTCATTGAGACATGACATGTTTATGGCATGCATGGTTTTTTATGTGCCTACGTGAAGAACTAACATGAATATTAATTCCAGGAAGACTTACCCGCTGTTGAGTAAATTACACAACCATAGTCTTCGCCAAGATGGCTTGGTAGTCATTAATATGTGGTTTCCCATAAGTGTTTTTCTCCAATGTGAACCCGTCGTCTATTCTTCTAATAGCGGTGTATGCTTCATAGTGAAACTTTCATCAGTATTTCGTTCGCCTACAGAAATATACCCGATTTTTTATCTTGGAAAACTTAAATGCCTGCCTGTCTGCTCTTGTGATATTATACTTATGGTAACCTGAATCGTTGGTTGCATTCGTTGCATTTAATTATTATATTACTGGCGCTGTGCTATATCTTGGGTTTATAGATATAGAAACCCTCTGCTTGTGCCTCTTTGCTGTTAGTGCTGACCACTCGTATAAGATATGATGGGGAGTTACATTCTCATCCCTTTAAAACTCACGATAAATATTAAACCAGTTATAAGTTATAAAATGTGCAACATTCTATAGGATATTTATTCCTCGCAGACTGACTGATTTTACATAAATACCCGGAGGTATTTATGTAAAACCAATCAAAATCTACTTGGCTATTTTATATTTGTATATTTATTATGTTCCTCCTTTCAATTTCAACAGTTGTTGTAGTTTGACCTATTCATATACATTTTTCCTACGCCTCTAGCAAATCTGGGTTTATATTATTACAAATTTTGTTTAGAATTTCTAGCTGAAAGGTTAATAAGTTAAAGCCTTTTTGTTGAAAGATTTTTAATGCCTAATACATCTAAAAATTCACAGATCTTGCCTCTTACGCAAGTGTGGCAGGCGTATTGAAAATACCAGACCTAACTGGTAAAAATTTCTCAAGTGAATTGAATAAAAAAAAATAATCGTGTTACGATTTTTTAATCGTTTGGCCCTGAAGGTCTTCTCGTTTTAAACGGGTTACCTTGCATGGGGTGGTCAAAAATTACAGTCTCATTTTTTTTGTTTTCGAATGAATGCTATTCTTTAAAAAAGTTTTTGTTTGCCTAAAAATAGTGATGGCTTTGTCAAAAATTGTTTTGTATACAGGGTGGTTAAGAATTACAAAATCTTAAAATTTGGTAAGAGTAAACTTTGTGATTTTTGATCACCCCGTATAAAAACATAATTGTGGCAAATTCATCATTAGTTTTTTATACGTGGTGATCAAAATGTACAAACTGACCACCCCGCATAATAAACATAATTTTTGTCTACATTACTTTAGGCAAGCAAACACTTTTATAAATAATAGCGTATTCCCGAAAACTAAAATTTTTTTGAGATTTTGTAATTTGTGACCACCCCATCTAAAAAATATGATTTTTGTCGACGTCATTACTCATTTTTTGGGCAAGTAAAATTAACGGAATTACTACTTATACTTGAACAGTTTTGATATTACAGGTAAAACTATTAATATTCATAAGATTAATAATTATTAAACACTAGCGGCCAAGTGACCCAGGCAGCATTCACGATCGGGAATGATGCAATGAATGCTGACAGGCGGCGGAACGATGACACAGTCCCTGAATGTTTATAAACATTAACGTCAGCCTATATGATTTATATTTTCATACTAACATTTTCTGTAACTGAACGAACCATATAACCCAAACATATACATAGATAACAACACAGCTAGGTGGTCTCCAGGAGGACGTTACCATCTCGAGGTCGCCCGCATTTACGAACGTTTTCTTAAAGACGGCTTTTCTTGAAGACGACTAAAGTATTTTCAATACTAAAATTGTAATTCTTCATGGTTTTCAGTTACACAAGTGAAAATAACAGTCTATAAACATAAATATATAGTAAAACATAAACATAAAATTACCATTTTTAGATATATTAGTCATTAGAAATCAAAGAACTAAATAGCTGTTTTTTCCTTAGAGGGCCTTTCATCTCCCACGGAGAAAACTTCATTATACCGACATTATTGAAATAATATGATTGTTCTAACTAGATATATTCCAAAACTGATTAAAGCTATGATTAATTGTATTTTTATACTATTAGCCATATTATTCATAATGTCTTCAAAATTTATAATCAGTCAACATATTTAATAGGAGCATATAATTTACGTTTACAAACTTTGAAACTTCTTATTACTTCAAATGTGTACCTTATGGATTTAGGTTCTAGTTATTGTCATGTTTACCAGCTACGTTCTTGAATTAATTTAATTACCTACGATTTGTAGAAATCTGTGTTAATTTTAAAACATGATGGCGTACAATTTTAAATGCTAAATTTCACCCTTTAATTAGTAGAAGTGCTTGATAACAATACGAAACTGATTAAAGTTACCCTCATTACTAAGAACGGTTAGCTGATCTTTTAATGCGCTATAAAATATTGTTAAACGACAGACAACTTAAAAGGTTTTAATGATTTTTAAATCGGGACCCACATGTCCCTAGACCATGCTCGGTAAATGACCACTTTTATAATATACTGTTTTCAGTCGTTTTATACATTAATTAATTAAGGCTTATTAGGGGAACTTTGATACGTCAAATCTCTCATTTTGCTTAATTATTTACGTTATTTTTTTAATTAACATTATCACGTTATATAGGGGCTATAACTAGGAAAATAATGCCTCCTGTGCCTCTTATTTGACGCCATAAAAACGTACAATTACAAGTAGCATCACAATTTATAATATTTGTCATTTCAATATGGAATTACTAATTTGGGTTGTTATCTACCAAATTAGGCTAAGCCAGCTCCTGGAATTCATAAATTACGTAAATGTAATAATATAATCCCGGAAACAAATTAGTTATATTGTACTAAAGAATTCGGAGCCATATTTAATTCATTTTTGAATCTTGAATCTGTAGTTGTAAAAAAATGGTTCCTACGGCTCTAGATTTGTTAAAATCACAAATCTATTAAAATTTCATGCCCCGTTGGAATCTCGGAAAAATACCAACGCGGGACGTGAAATTTGAATAGATTTGTGATTTTTCTGGCTTAGTCCGACCATTGATACCCGTTTGTGGGGGGAAATGGTGCAGTTGTCAATTAATTGATTACTTAATTAATGTGTTACATATTTTCTATCCAAAAGCATCTTATAAATAGAAGAAAAAAAGAAATTCTTTAAAAACTAAGTTGACGACTCACACCGACCTATCAGAGTAAGAAAATAGAGCGCATATGATGAACGAAAAATATTTCCTTTCTATTTTTCTTTTATGAAAATATACGAACATACTTTCATATACGAACAGTGAAAGCAAAAAAAAAAGAGAGAGAAATTTAGTAAAAGTGGAAAAAAGAAATATGTTTCCACAGTAAGTACATCCCGTATTGAGGAGGTCTCTGATAAAGAACTGTTGGGAATATATGAAACTCATCAGCGAGGATCACTATTGGTGTAGAAAATTTTGTTGTTTTGTTGTTATTTTGTTGTTAATTTTTAGTTATCAAATCGGAAATTTATTACGTGGGACCAATTCTTTCAGTGTGACATAAGGAATACGAAGTGAAATTTTTGAGGATGAGGAACTCAAATTGCTTTCAATTTCCGGATGTCCATTGAAGTCCATTGAAGTTCCATTAGTAGAAAAAAATATATTGCCACTGTTTTATTTTTGCGGGGTCTTATATGATACGATGTGGGTGTTTATAATTCTAACACGTTGAATAAACAAACGTCCCAGTACTTGTGACAACTGATTCATTTAGAGAAGATTTGCCTGCATATTATTGGGAAATTTACCATGTCTCCTATGTCAAGTTTCATATTTTCCATAAGTATTTGCTCTCTTTTATTGTATAATATATAAGTTGCATTTATTACGTTACACTTTTAAAAGTTGTGGTAACATGTTTATATATAGTATGTCTGCGGATGTGGGCTACAATAGGTGAAATAGGTAAAAATTCTAGATTGTTGAGAAAATGTTATTATTTATAAAAGTTTTTACTTGCCCAAAAATTAGTAATGACGTCGATAAAAATCATATTATTTATACGGGGTGGTCACAAATTACAAAATCTCAAAAAATGTTTGGTACCTATTCGGGTAAACGCTATTATTTATAAAAGTTTTTGTTTGCCTAAAGTAATGTCAAAAAATCATACTTTTTATACGGGGTGGTCATAAATTACACAATCTCAAAAAATTTTTAGTATTCGGGGAACCGCTATTATTTATAAAAGTTTTTGCTTGCCTAAAGTAATGTCGCCAAAAATTATGTTTATTATACGGGGTGGTCAAAAATTACAAAAAGAAAATGTTATTATTTATAAAAGTTTTTACTTGCCCAAAAAATAGTAATGACGTCGACAAAAATCATATTTTTTATATGGGGTGGTGACAAATTACAAAATCTCAAAAAATGTTTAATTTTCGGGAAAACGCTATTATTTATAAAAGTTTTTGCTTGCCTAAAGTAATGTCGACTAAAATTATGTTTATTATACGGGGTGGTCAAAAATTAAAAAAAGAAAATGTTATTATTTATAAAAGTTTTTACTTGCCCAAAAATTAGTAATGACGTCGACAAGAATCACCTTATTTATACGGGATGGTCACAAATTGCAAAATCTCAAAAAATGTTTAGTTTTCGGGAAAACGCTATTATTAATAAAAGATTTTGCTTGCCTAAAGTAATGTCGCCAAAAGTTATGTTTATTATACGGGGTGGTAAACAATTACAAAAAGAAAATGTTATTATTTATAAAAGTTTTTACTTGCCCAAAAAATAGTAATGACGTCTACAAAATCATATTTTTTATACGGGGTGGTCACAAATTACAAAATAGAAATGTTTAGTTTTCGGGTAAACGCTATTATTTATAAAAGTTTTTGCTTTCCTAAAGTAATGTCGGCAAAAATTGTATTTATTATACGGAATGGTCAAAAATTACCAAATCTTAAAATTCGGTAAGAGTAAAGTTTGTACTTTTTGGTCGCCGCGTATAAAAAACTAATGATGATTTTGCCACAATTATCTTTTATATGGGCACAAAAATTATGTATATTATACGGGGTGGTCAAAAATTACCAAAAGAAAATGTTATTATTTATGAAAGTCTCTACATGCACAAAAAATAGTAATGACGTCGACAAAAATCGTATTTTTTATACGGGATGGTGAAAAATCACAAAATCTCAAAAAATGTTTAGTTTTCGGGAAAACGGTATTATTTATAAAAGTTTTTGGTTCCCTAAAGTAATGTCGACAAAAATTATGTTTATTATACGGGGTGGTCAAAAATTACAAAATCTTAAAATTCGGTAAGAGTAAAGTTTGTATTTTTTGATTACCACGTATAAAAAACTAATGATGATTTTGCCACAATTATGTTTTTATACGGGGTGATCAAAAATCACAAGTTTACTCTCACCAAATTTTAAGATTTTGTAATTCTTAACCACTCTGTATATACAACACAATTTTTGACAAAGCCATCACTATCTTTAGGCAAACAAAAACTTTAATCACAGCTGATATGAGTTAATTAGCTGAGTCGCATGACAGTTTTTTAATGTTTTATTTATAAACAAAAACCTCAAATTCTTTTTGATAGGACATTGAATATCTCACTTCTTGAGAACCTGACAGGCTGGTACAGGCGGCTTCTCTTACAAATGCCCCATTGAACGAAATGGAGAATTGGCAATGCCGATGCCGCGAAGAGTCGATTGCGAGCAGTCCTCTTCTTCGCCTCAGGATTTTTTGGCATCTACAGTTCACCAAACTTTGTATTTGTATAAATTGCCGATTAGGAATATCAGACACCAACACTTGTGAAATCTCACTTCCTGGTGGACAATGTTGCTTAAACGCCGCTCTCACTTCTATCACATAGTCACAATCTTGTCGATATAGCTTATCAACACGGCGGTATTCTGCTATCCATCGGTGTGGATTTCTGCCTGTGTGCGTAACTGGATAATGGTCACTTAGAGCAAGCAATATCCCCGTGTCAAATGGTTTTCAAAAATAAGACGGGCCAAATTCATCGCAACGACATCGACGTTCTCGGTACAAGGCAGGTACGATCAACTTACTAACATCGAAAACATATTTGTTATATACACGGCTAAGGAATCGCAAACCTGACTGAATGCCACATGCAAGATAACCCGTTTAAAACGACAAGACCTTCAGGGCCAAATGAACAAAAAATCGTAACACAACTGCGTTTTGTTTTTATTCAATTCACTTGAGATATTTTTACCAGTTGTGTCTGGTATTTCAAATACGCCTGCAATACTTGCGTAAGATGCAAAATCTGTGAATTTTTGATATAAGTAACCATTTAACCATACCAAATTATGTTCGTTTTATATTATTATACTTATATTCTGTTTGTTTTCAACACCTTCCGATGGTTACAAGGATTACGATATCTGTGATTTTTTTTAAATCAATACAAGTCAATAACAAATTATGTGTAGCAGCTTCTTTGTGATTAAAAATATAAGTGAAGAAGGTTTTCATTATATTCTTATACTACATGGTGCTAAAACGGCGAAAAGTTTAAATGGATTAAGATATAAACGTTTTATAACACTAACGTACAGACCCGACAGTAAGACGAAGAAGTCGATTATAGAGAGAGATCAATGTTAACACCAATTTAAAGGGACTGCAACGTCACCTGTGATGTCACGGTAAGAGCAATTGAATATACTACTTGCTCGGTAATGTTCGGGAGTGAAACCCAGGGCTGTTGTATTTATTTCGTCTTAGAGTTAACCTCTTCTCGCTTCCTGTGTGTTTGTTTTATTTTTGTGATCCTATATAGTTGTGGTGTTTTTGTGAGATTACTTTGAAGAACAATAAAATTATATACTCTCATCATGAGCAATAAAAAACATTGGAAAACACATTCTGTTTTTGTTGACCATGTCAACATGCTATGCCTATTTCAGGAAGGTTGAAGGCATAGGAAAGTCACCTTATTTATTTTATATAGGTAATCGTTATTGACAGGACAGATAGAAAGAAACTTTTTAAATGTTACCTACTAATAATTACCGTAATCCCCTTTTTAAGATACCTACCTAGCACTTTAATTTGTAGAAAAAAAAAATATAAACCACTGTTCAATCTTTTAAAATTTCTTATTTGGTGTATAAAATTAAACATTTCCTATAGTAAATATTATATAATTTAAAGTAATATATAAAATAATAATGTATACAAATTTCTTTATATTCTTTTGCAATTTGTGACACTACACTTTTATATTAATGTTGCATTTCCTGTTTCACTTTAAATTCAAAGAAAGCAGTTATTTCTTTTTGTAAAATATTTTTATAAAGAATTTCTTGTATGATTTTCATCAATCATAGTTGGTTTAATAGCTTTTTATACAATAGCATTATTTCTAATGTTTATAAGTGTTTATACACATTCTAGTTACACGTACATACTGAAACGTGAATTTTTATTACAAAATGCACAATGTTTTGGTAAAAGGCAACTATGCTTTCTGTAAAAATAGGGAAATCTGGTAAATCCGGCAACGCTGCTTACAACCGATTTAAAGGGCCGAGGTCACCGAGCCGCGGCGGCGAAACTCAAAGCATTTTGCCCATGTGTCGTATCTGTATTTATTAAATCTGTGCTAACGTCGAAAGATAAAAGCATACTTAGTTCATTACCTCCAACAGAAGATGCAGCGAAACAGCACATGAAAAGAGTTTATCTTCAAGTTCAACAATGGAAAAAAATTCTAAAATATCTCTCGCACTTTGGGGTTGGTAAAAAGGATATTATTTAACATCAATAAAAATGCAAAAGCACTCATAGGCCAGTCGGGACATCCTTCTTAATATGCCTAGATGGAAATAAATGGGGGCAAGCTGCAATACAGTTTATTCTCTTTATTTGGATGTGTTGAACACTAGGTATACTAAATTTGCACGGTCTATCGATCCCGGATATTGTAAAATCTCATATAAAAATAATGATTGGATGGATTTTTCAAAATATCTCGGTCTGGGTGCATTGTAGATAAAATTTTCAAACAACCAAAAACAAAGCAAATTAAATTCCCTACAAATAATATTCTTTACATTTATTCTGTAAACTCACCGATTAAATAACTATTAAAGAATGTAAATATTTAATTACGCACATTAATATATTTCTGATTTCAAAATATATATAAAAACAAACACTTAAAAACATTATCAATGTCGGACCTTTCCCTGAGTACTAAGAAGTAAAAACCTTAATTGACTCGACTAATAGTACAATTGATCCAGTCATCTTGACACATTTGCGACATATCGAATCCTTTAATAATACATATACAGAAACAAAAGCTTGTCTCAAATATAGGTGGTGATATTTGAAAGGATTGTAGGTCGTCAAACGCAGTGTGGAAAAGTTCCCGCCGAACATGTTGGGCACCTTAGAAATCTGGATATAGTACATTCCATTCATTGATCATATAATCGAATTCAAATATGGTAATGGTAATAATAATAATCTGCCGAGAACGGTCATTGACGCGTTTTTAAGTACAAACATTTGAAAGCATTCTAAGCCGTCAAACGCAGTGTGGAAAATATCCCGCTGAACATGTTGGGCACCTTAGAAATCTGGACATAATACATTCCATTCATTGATCATATCATAATCGAATTAAAATATGGCAATGGTAATAATAATAATATGCCGAGAACGGTCATTGACGCGTTTTTAAGTACAAATGAATATATTTTCCCAATTATAAAAGACCTTACAAATATTAACAGATTTGCCTTGTTCTACAGCAGAACCAGAAAAAACATTTTCGACGTTAAGATGTTTAAAATCTTAGCTAACAAATTCGATATTAAATGAACGATTAAACTTATTAGCAATAATGTTGGTGTATAGAGAAATTCATATTAGTTCTGAGGAATTCAAAAATAAATTTTGTCTAAAAAAATATACTAATATAGAAATAATTGTTGTAACGTAATAATGTAGGCATCAAGATGGTTACATTTTTTTCACTCAATACATACCTGAAATGCCTGAACCCAACATACCAAAAATATTTCTTTTTCGTACTGTCTCAAAAGGCAAATACCTAAAATATGGAAGGCGAATTTTTGCATGAAACCAACAACATCCCCTTATTTTATATATAACTGGGGAACTTAAAAATATATATGGATATGATGTTGAGACATGAGCAGATAGTTATAGACAAATTGATCAATGAATGCGTGACAGCTATTTTATAACTTTGTTAATTTAGATCGCATTAGAGCGGTCAATTATCACCATATGTAACTGTAAATCTTCAGTGGATTCGCACGATCTCTTAACCCAAGAGCTTAAAGATCATCGTCATGACATCATCGCATAATCGCGGACAATAGTGATTCATGGGGCCGGTTCAGAAAAATTGGCACTTCTAACATAATGAATGACCTCCAATTAGCTATTAGGATGCCATCAACAAATCGAAATCTGTTGATATCATAATCAAATGCCTAGACAACAATCTTTTATTAATTAATGCAATAAATATGTTAATAAAATATGTTAATAAACATCGTATTGGAGTAGTTTTCATACCACAGATAATTGGCTGGGTGGATTACGACCAAGAATATAATTTATTATCAGTGTCGCAAACAATCAACGTGGAGCAAAACCGTATTTAAACCGAGATTTAAACAGAATATGTCAGATAAATGCTAATTTAAATATGGAATACCCAATTTTACAATTCATAACTGTTCGGGTAACGCCGCGTTAAAATAATGTGACCCTCTTGCGATGCTCTGTGTATGTTTCCATCCCTCATTTCTTAGCGTAGTATGAGGCTTTAAATATTGAATTGACTCTATTATATTTTCGTGTTATGAAAGTATTTTTGTCCCATTGTTTCTGAAACCGTGTATAAGCAGTATAACTTCTGGTCAACCCACGTACCCAAATATTTCTCCAAAGACGCTAGAAGGGAAAGCATAACTTCAAATATGTGGTGGGCACCTATTTTTTTTTCAATCCAGTATTGGAAGCTGTTGTATCATAGACAATTCCCTACACCTGTGGCCTTATCTTCCCGTCCTAAAGTACTTTAAAGCACTTTCTTCTATAAGACTTTTACTTTCTTCTATAAGACTTTTACTTTCTTCTGTAAGACTTGTTCTTCACTCATACCTCTAGCGACCTATGGACGCCTATTTTTGAAAGCAACAGATAGGAGCTATCCCTGGGAGCGGTCCCTGATTTGAGCTCCCCGATAGAGAAACGAAGAATTTTTGAAACCTCGATCGCACCGGGGTGTATTAGGGAGGGAGCATAATCGGAGGACAGCGTTGCCTGTTTGTTTAACCACTGATATTCCATGTATTTGACCTAGACCTGTCTTGTCATTTTTACAGAGCCCACATAAAGTCAGTTTCTTGTTTGATAGCTTAATAGCTATTTCATTCTCCCCCCGCCCCCACGGAAGGCACCTGGTCGAGATGGGATAGGAAACTGGATTCTCAGGAAGCTCCCTCATAAAGGAGGGGCCACACCTGTGGCTATCACAAACGCTATTCAGAGGCTCCGGTATTTCCCCTCCAGACGGAAAAAGGCAGACGTGATTTTCATCCGCAAGCCCGAAAAGGACCACCTGTTCCCACAAAACTATAGGCTGATCAGCCTACTGCCAGTGATGAGCAAATTGTCGAAAAGGTCATCTTGGACAGGATTAAGGAGAAATCAGAAGAGCTAGAAGCCATCCCAGATGAGCAGTTCGCGTTCAGAAGAGGACATTCCACGGAGCTCCAAGTGCTGCGGCTAGCGGAGTACGTCACCGAGGGATTCAACCGAAGAGAGGTCACAGGGGCAATCTTCCCGGACGCTAAAGCCCTCGACAGAGTATGGCACTACGGATTGGTCATCCGTAGTCCCTGCATGTATCCGCTTCGCTCCTCGAGGACTGATGCAACCGATGGAAGGTGGAAATCAACGCGGAGAATAGCCAAGCAGTGCTGTTCCGGATGGTTCGCAAGAAGAGGCCAACATAACACGTCGTCATGAACGACGTCAACATCCAGTGGGAGAACAACGTCAAGTACATTGGCGTGACCCTGGATCGAGAAAACATAGCACTTCGGACTGCAGTAGGCGCCCCATGGTATGTGACCAACGAGGTCATCCATAGGGCCCTGAAGTACAAGGCAGCAACGGAGATGATCGAGAACCACGCCAAGAAGCTCTACGTCATCGCAGAGGACCACGGGAACTCGCTGCTCCGGCTGGATACGAACTACGATCCAGATGAAGCCGGACCTCACAAGAGGTCCTTACAAGAGACCCAGATCCTGGTCAACGAGTAAGTAAAAGATAATCACGATTTTAAGTTTCATCACGACTGGTGCGAGAAGAAGCAGACGACACCGAAGAAAAGAACAGGACGAAAGAAAACGGATCGAGAAGGCACTAAAGCAGCCCAATCCATTGGACGACGAGGCCGAGGCCGACTGCCTTGCCAAACCACAAACCCTTATCTCACATTATGGAGCCAGCGAGCTGATAGCTGATCATCAGCCCATCACCCAGGACCGGGGGAGGCTGCGTAACTTCACGTGATACTGGTCACATAGATATTAGGGGTAAATAGCGATGGTCCCGCTCGGCCCCCTCTTATCGAGGTCACATCTTTAGCCAAGAATATTGACGCGTGTAGCAATACTAGCAAGCACATGTAGTGAAATTTCACGTCTTAGCCAAAATAAAAGTCCTCTTGATTTTAATACAGTAATATCGCCTCTAGCCCTATCAATCATAAAGCATGTTTTTCAACCTTTTGATGAGAGCCTGCGATGCGTAAAGAGATCCTTTTCCCGTATCCGTATCCCTTTTCGTTATTTACCTTAGCCCTGTATTTTGGTTTCTTTACATGTCGAATTCAAATTAAGCACTGTTTTAAAGTTTTTATTTTCTTAAATGTAAATCTACATAAAATCGTTTGATGTCAGCCAGATGGCTTGCAATACGCTGCCGCCGTTTAGGTACACGCTGAAAGAGGAAAATATGCCACGGGCTACGCATTTACATCGTTGAAGGGGTTGTAATGGATGGGGTGGAGTCGAGATATTCCATCTAAGTTTTGTCTTTGTGCTTTAAAAATATTTATATTGTGGTTAGCTCGAAAGTAGCTTATTTTGCTATTGTGTTAGAAATTGTGGGCGTGAACCTGCGCCTTGAACCCTTCCAACGTTTTGTTAGCAAAAGGAGAACTGGCAGATTATCATGTTAATAACAACCCTGAAATGCTTTAATATAGATTGCTTTATAGCCAACCACTATATCCACCTTTTGTACTATAACCACAATTTGATTTCCTATTATACTTCACAAGGCAGACATATAGGGTGTCTCACGGTGACCACCCATTAAAGTATTACAGAGACTACTTTGATTTGAGATTTGAAAATTTAGAAAATGGGGTTTTCGGGCCCATTGCATTTTCCCGATGAAACGGCACACCATTGCACTGGCTGCACTGTCTACCGGAGACGGTACAAAAATATTACACTGACAGTGCGTTCACGGAAGTCGAATACGATTTATTGGATTCTCCCAGTGTGCTCTGACAAGCCCAATATGCATTTAATTTTCGCGCACTTAGTTTTGTTTAGTAGAATATAAAATAGCGCAGTAAGGTCGCAAGGTGTTCCACTGTCGACCTCCTGCCTCCATCATCAAACCTCCGTCACCACGTATAATGTATAGCACTCGTTAAAAGCAACCAAATGAGCCCAGTAACCTTAAACAACCCCAAGTACCAAGTTTGAAACAAATTGGTTCATAAATTCGATTGTCCGCCATTTTGGATCCGCCATTTGGATTTTATTAAGTTTGAGTCAAAAATTGTATTGAGTGACTTGAAACACCGCAGTTTCAAATTTGAGAGAAATCGGTTCATAAATTGGATAGTCCGCCATTTTGCATTCGCCATTTTGATTGTTTTAAGTTTGAGTAAAAAATTGTATTGAGTGTTCTTAAACATCGCAAAATTTCAAGTTTGAGAGAAATCGGTTTATAAATAGAAAAGCCCGCCATTTTGATTTTTTTTAATAAAAAAAATATTAAAATGCATTATCACCGGAGCACTATACACCTTACCAGATTTCAAGTCTCTAGCTCATTGGGAGGCAGTTGGAAAATCTGTTCCAAGATTTTAAACAAACATAAATAAACAAACAAATATACGAGGTCAAGATAAATAAAACCGTTTAAAAAAAATTCCGACTATTAACCGGAATAAAAACAAAATTTGTTAAATAACTTTCATAAAATTCCCTTTTTGTTGTGCGCATTCGGAACAACCCTGATATTGAAACCAAAGGTTACACCTGGTGGAGAACTGACACTGGCCCCGTAAATGTCCGCGCTGTAATTTATGAGTCTGCATCGCGTAGATCTGCGAATTTCAAAGGGACCACAAACCGCCCGTCACACAACTGATTTTAGTTTCCCTGTCAGTAGTGTCAACAAAAGCGAGTGCTAATTGAACTAATTTTATGATTTGGCGGCAAATTCGAATTCTTAGCGCATTCACAGAATAATTCTGTTTCGTGAACTTGAATAATTTTGTTTCGTTTGTTTTGTTTTGTTTGAATAATTACAAAATAGCCAAAATTGAACACTAAAACAAAAAACAATGGATCTAAAATTACGGATAGGGCTGTTTGTATTTTTAGACGACTATGTTACCATGTTCGGCTTAGATGCGGAAGCATATATTATTTCTATTAGAGTACTGGTAAAGTCAAACTGCTAGCAAATCGTACCCGTAGAGATAAGGCATCAGCGGTTAAAAACGTGGCCTACTCTAATGATATATGACAATGACACTTGTTTTATTTACCCCCCACAATCATCTGATTTTGACAGGCAAATGTGACGTTACCGCTGGTAATATTGTAGAAATTTCCAAAAAAAAACTGAATATACAGATCGGTTTCGGTTATTTCTCTTAAAAAATGTAATCAGTTTATCTGCTCTTGCATTCGGGGCTAAAAGTATTAGTAAAATGAATGCATACCAGATAAACGGCGTTATCTAGAAATTGATTACGCGATATTGCGACAAGTGTGTTAAGTTTAATTTTTAAATTGAAAGAATTTTTTACGTTAGTTTTAGTACAAAGAACAAAGATAAGGCAGGTGGGATTGCTGGTGATAACGCAATATGTGCTAGGACACGGCTGTGTGGAAATAAATACGAATTATAGTTGGTAACGGGTTTTGTATATGCGTTAGTTGACTATTAAACAAACAATTACTTCGGGAAAATTAGAACATGCACACATGCAAAAACACCTCATTATTCTATAAACGGACTCGCTGAACTCTGGATTTTAGATTAGGTATAGATGTCGAAGGACTTGCTTGCTATTCGAAATCGCTACGTTCTAGATTCATGGGGCAAATTTTAACGGGAAAAAATATCAGTTTTTGACACGAAAGTGAAAATTTATACGTTCCGGGTAATAAAAAAAAACGTTTGGCGAGTCTTATGTCGAATGATCTACATTTTATAGCAGCAGCAGATTATCGAACCTTTAAGATAAATTGGGTAATATTCCAAGAGGTCTCATTTTAATTCCAATACAGATAAAACATCTTTTTATTTTTTTTAGTTTCATCGGGAAAATGGGGTTTTCGGGTTTTCGGGCCAATGTTCTAGAACAAAGTAATGGCGTCCGCACGTAACACGTTCTGTAATAGCGGAAGTCGCTATAAACTCGCTATAGGTGTACTGCTTATTTGTCTGTCAGGGTATGACGCCGACGACTGTTTATAATGTAGCAGCACATAACTGATAGACTTCACATCAAGCAAGAATCACAAACTCCAAATTTAGACGCGCAGACGGGCTCGCTAACATTTCGCATTCATTGAAAGTTATTTTTAGCACGCAATTAAAAATATTGTTGATACAATCTAATACTTTCAAGGTACTCGAGTACTTCTCAAGGTACTGAAGTACTCGTCAATGTACTGGAGTACTTTTCAATGTAATGGAGTACTTTTCAATGTACTTGACTACTTTGCGAAGTACTCAAGTACATCATTCTTACTACAAGTACAAGCAAATATGTTTAAATGGTGTAGGTACGAGTAACGAGTACCTTCCCATGGATGTACTCGGGTACAGAGTACGGAGTACCAGAAACATTACTAAAGTACCAATTTGAAGTACTTGTACTCGAATACGTTCCAGCTCTGCCACTCTATGTACTTTTTTTTATTTATATAGTGAGCGTTCGTGGCTCCACTCCAAGAAATTAATTAAAATTAAATTAATAAACACTTCATGAAGGAATTAGAAAAAAAATAGAAATTTTAGAATTTTAAAATTAGGTGTAATATGACGCATTTTTTTGGTTTATTTTTACACGAGATTTATTTTTATCCGATTTAAGATGCCTATCTATTATAAATCGCAGATATTTTACTGTGTTCTTTAAATCTATATTGAAGATTTAATTGCACATGTTTATTTCAAGTATTTTGAAGTTTGGCAGATTCTTAGACAAGCAGGTAAAGGCATAAAATGAGTTTTTCCAAAATTTGCTGTTGACACCTTTCAGTTGCATCGTTTCTTAATTCCATCAAGAATTCAGCAATACACGAAAGTATTATAAGCGAAGCTAAATACCTTACCTTTTATTGGTATTGAAAACAAGTCATTGACATATAATGTAAATAATATAGGTCCTAATACAGTACGTTGTAGAACACCGTAACGTACCATCTCAGTTTGACTTACTATATTATTTATTCGGACAGATTGTTGCCTGCCTGTTAGGTAACTCTTGAATAGTTTGTGTGATACTTCTCTAAAACTTATTTTTTCCAGTGTGTCTAATATATGTGAATGGCTAACCGTATTTACTTTCACCTAGTTCTCCGTCTTTTTAATTTTAATAGCATCATATTTCTAATCTTTTGCTGTGTCCCATTTCTTCTAAAGTCTTGTATAATTATTTTCTTTTAATTTTGTCTTAGGCTTGCTGATAGTCCACAAATAAAACTAGTTGGTTTACCATATCCAAAGCTTTCATCTTGAATTTCGCATATAAGCGTAAAAACTTGATCCACCATATAGTTTGTAACAGACATATATGAGAATGCAAAAATGCCGCAACGTCAAAGGGAAACCCGATGTCTTTGTTGAGCGGCGCGAGCAGACTTTGATCTCGTCAAAGCGTAGCGGCATCCTTTGACGATGCGGCATTTTTTCATTCTCATATATGTCTCTTACAGACAGTACTTCTTCCCTGCCGCCGTAAGCATTATTGGTATTCACCAATCTTATCTCCTACTTCTTTTACCGTTGCGATTTTTATATAAATAGGCAATATTTTACAGTATGCTACATTTTATAAAGCTATAGCCTATAGTTTTGGCATTTCCCTCAGCTCATTGTTTATGTATAGGCAGATAATTTTTGGCAGGTCGTAGCTTCCCATATCTTCTCTAACTCATTGCCTCTGTATTTAAATAGTTCCACTGTCAAATTTATTTCCTGGCTTCTCATTAGTTTACAGTTTTGAAATTAATTCAGCATTAGGAATCTAAAAAAAAGTATTAATAACTATCTAAGAAACATGTCGGTCGACCATTTAATTAACAAAATAAACTTTAAATTGTGGTTACAACACTTTAATTCCATTTACAACCTGTCAACAGAGGTCGTTATGCATTACACATTCAATTAATAACCATCATTCAAGGCAAGCATCCACAAACGTGACATTTTTTAGGGTTAACCCTACGACATTCGATAGGTTGGGTTCCAGTTAATAAACTCTGAAATTAATCACCACAGGCAGTGACTACTTCCAGCTGCTCGGGATTCTTCTTTAAAAGTTTCCCGCATCGCAGTTTTTTATACTAGTGATCATGATGGTAGATAGTGGATGCGATTAGTTGATCTTACTAGGTAACATGCAGCTCCATTATGTTCCCATGTAATAATTTCGTTAATATCTTAATTAATTTAGTAAACCCGTATATTGTTTTGAATTTTGGTATTTGATTAGGTGCAATAGCTTTTTTATTACACATGTTTTATATTTTCCTGATGGTAGGTTGTACCGATGGGAATTTTATTCAATTCACAGCTTTAATATATAAACATTGAAGTATAATATCTAATTGTTCGTATAGTTCTAGTATATTATGTATTATGATACATTATTATAAGTATAAGGGGAATTATAATAAGTGGTAGATATTATTGGGTGACTGAAAACTTCTGATGGTTTTGATAAAAATTATATATCCCAAATCCGCTTAAACAAATTGTTTATATTAATGTTGACAGATTCTACAGGTTCTTTGCCTTCATCTTGAACAAAACTGTTGCCCAATTCAACTAGTAGACGGAAATGGTACTCTTCACAAGGAAAAAAACTGGAGGCAATGAGAGCATCCGTTCTCCTAAACACAGCATTAAATTTTGCACCACAGGTGAAATACTTGGGGGTAACCTTCGATGCTAAACTAAACTGGAATCTTCACCTGGGAAGAGGAATAAATAGGGCCTACATATCATATGAGCAGTGTCGCAGAGGCGTAGGGAAAACCTGGGGAACGACACCCAGGTTGGTCCTGTGAATATACACTGCTATCATAAGACCAATGATGGCCTATGAAGCTGTTGTTTGGTGTCCCAAGAGTCAATAAATAACAGCAAAACTCAAACTATGCCAGGTACAAGGAGTTGCTTGTCTGAACATAACCGGAGCTATGCGAACAATACCAACTAGAGCAATTGAGGTAATGCTGTGTCTTCCATCGCTAGATCTACATCTAGAAGACGTGGCTTTCACTACCGTGACTCGCCTCAAATCCGTTGGCATAGTACCAAACGCAAGCTGTGGCCAAACCAGAAGCCGCCTGTGGACAGAGGCTGTCAAAACGGTACCCCTTTTACAGGCATGTGCAGATGGTATTCCACCTCGGCTTGTCTTTGATAAACCTTACACCATACAAACTACTGGTGGAGATAAGACCGGCGTTGAAGGTGTAAACTATGTGAACACAGACGCATCAAAGAAGAACGAAGGAGCAGGCTGTGGTATATATTCCAGAAATCTGCGACACCGATGCAACTGGACTGTGGCTAAAAATGCCAGTGTAGTACAAGTATAACCATAGCCGCACAAGAGATTGCTTGCAGAGAAATAACGGGCAGGACAATAAGAATCTGCACAGATAGTAGACAATCACTACTAGCCCTGCAAAGCTATAAAATAGCCAAAGGGTCCACGGTCTCACAAGTGCTTGGAATGTCACCAAGCACTTGTAAGAGCCTCTCAGATGAATAACATCTGCCTATGTTGGGTCAAAGAACAGTCACAACGCAACGGCAATAAAGAAGCTGACAAACTGGCCACGAAGGCAGAGAGCCTGAAAATCCTTAGGCCTGGTCCTTCAAGTACACTACCAATTTCAACGAAACTCCAAATAATAAAGGAAAACACCCATAGGAAATTTAAGACGTTGTAAGATGAAACAAGTAGCTGTCAGCTTGTCAGAAATCTCCTGAGATATGCCAGCGAAGAGACGGCGAGGAACTATCTGGCAATGTCTAAGGGAAATCTACTATTTGTAACAGAAACCTAACCGGACACTGCCGGGTAAGGAAGCACCACTATAATATGAGACAAAGTTACACACCGATCTGCAGAGGATATGAACAAGAAGATGAAACGGTCGAGCATGTACTTTGTGACTGTCCTGCTGTGTCACCGACCAGAGAATCCATATTGGGAGAACATTGGCCTTCTATCTATTGGCCTTCTTTATTTTGCTCAAGGATTCATGAAGAATTACGCTTCTTCGTGAATCCTCGCTGCAATGTTCACAGAGTCATCGGCGGCTTCTCAGGCGTCCACAGGGTTGTCTGTATCACTCGAGGTATCACCGTAGTCTGTGAAAGCCGTGTTACTATCGAGCGTGAAGCACATTTAGAAATCGAGGAGGAAATAGCTACGGACCTTCCATCTTCAGAATAGCCATTAGTTTCTCTCTGCATGTCACTTAAGGTTTGTTCTTGCAGCACCAAATTTATACTATCAGTCTTTTCTCCCACAGACGGATTTGGTATTTGGTAGTGAAAATCTGTAATGTGTGGTGCCATAAAACTCATGTCGAGACGACGCCAACGAGGACAAGGACACACGAATCCTATTCCCTTTGCTTCCGATTCTACCGAAGACTTTTTTTTACCAGAGCCTGTAAAATAGAGAATTCGACCACAAATGTAATTATGAAGTCTGGATTTGTCTCTATCGAGGTCGCAATTTGTTTTTTGATTGAGCATTTTACTCCTGGTATTTTTGTAAATGTTGGAGAATATGCACCAGTCACCATTTCTTAAATCATCCCTTGTTTTATAATTTTAAAAGGGATTAACCATACGAGTCCTCGACATTTCGATCGCAGACTTGTATAAAACTTGACGATATATAAATCTTCTTATTTTATCGGAATTTACACTTTAGTTTTCTGTGCTTAACAACTAACAGAACTAAATTTTTTTGACAACAGATATTTTATCTGTCCTTGATAAAAACTGGTACAAATGACCCCTTAACAATTGTCTTGTAATTAGGGCAAGTAAATTATTATTATTATTAGTACTATTGTATTATTATTAAAGGACTAATAAAATTGCCATTGTAGATTTCTTATTTTCCTTTCGCAAAATATACCACACTAATTTATTTCCTAGGCAATCGAAACAAACCGATTCGAAGGACGAGAGGTAAATGTTTACTTCCTGCAATCTTGCATATCCTGCATCTCAGAAAGATTTAAACTGGACAGCAATCTTTAAATATGATTATAATCGAGATTTCCTTGCAGGCGCCAATGAAATGAGCACTGATGAGATCATAGCGGCCGTGTCTAGCATTCAAAACAATAAAAGGCAGTGGAAGCGCGACTGGGGAAACAGAACCACTAGGTAATATCGGTAGATTTTGTGAAACTCTTAACTCTTCCTACCTTTAAAATCAGTTTTATTTAATCATTACATGAGTGACTAATAGTCCAGGCCAGTAATTTTTTTACATTAATTGGTAGTTTAGTTTATCAGTTAGCGCTCATTGTGATTGCTAAAGTATCCTGAACAACTTAAGTTATATGCATTTTTCAGATACATATAAATATAATCCCATTGCCCAGTCTGTGTATTTTAGACACTAGGTACATACCATAGGATGCTGAATATGATCTCAATTTAGTAGTATTATAACCTACTTTAATTCCGTGTATATACATTATTGTCGTTCTATGCGAAAATCTGTTACAAGGGGAATAATGAAATGAGAAACCTACTGTTTCTGAAGTGTTTACGACGATTTTTGAATCAAATTCAAGATGCTAAAATAGAAATTTTTGCATAAATTCCATTGTCAAAAAGTTACCAACAAAGAACTGAAAAGTATCATGCTTAATAACTTCCTCACAAATTTGTCCTTGTTGCTATAATTTCCTGTCTTGTGTCTGACCCATAAATTTTTGGCAACAATCCATGGGGGGTTTTGTTTTTACTGGATGTTGTGTTTGTCGTTTCTTGCTTTTGCTCGAGGCTCTTGTTTTTCAGTGATACTTATGTTTTGGTACTAAGAGTGCAGGTGAAGTTCAATAGTTAGAATTACATAAACATTTAGTGGCAGTCAATCTATGGCAGACAATCTATGGACGTTGTGACATTAGTATACCCATGGGATATCCATCGATTCGAAACGGATAACATCTGGATTCCCAGAATATCCAGAGCCACCGAGCGTAGTACATCCTCGAGCCATCCTCGCTCATAAATATGTGCTATTTGGGTACGTTTGTTGGTATTTTCTTGTTGTTGCCTAGAAATTTTTACTTAGGTCGCTCGTTGCACAATCATTTTGCTCTTCAGGTGCTTATAGTTCCCGAAATCCCAGCTAAAACTGTATATTATAATAAATTAGATATATTTTCATAGGCCAGTGGATACATAATATTCTATTGTTATGTAGAATAGTTTCGTATGGCATTAATAGCATAGTCTTTGTTTTACTTGTACCTATTGTAATAGTTTTAAGACAACATTCTATCTATATTTGTTTCTGATATTTTACGTGCTTGCTTCTTTCTTCCTTTTTCTAATTGCGCATTTTCCTTCTTCCTTCTTGCTCTTTTCCAATCACCTCTTCGCACCTGTTTTCTTTCTTATCTGTTTTCCTGTGTTCCTATCTGTATCTTCTAGAATATATTCCGTGGTTACACTTGGTTATCTTCTTTACTTATTATGTTTACCCCTACTTTTTGGCTTAGTTCTTCTTTATACCGTGTTCTTTCTTTCGACATTTTAGTTACTTCCTTTCATTTATCATAATAAAGTATGGCGTCCAGAAATTTTGAAAACCTATTTTAAATTATGGTTTTTGTTTTTCATATTCATATTTATAGAAACTTAGTTTTGTTACTACAGAATGAAGGTCTCTATACGAAAAATAACATGTTATTGCTTATACTTTATTTATTATACCATATTTATTTATCTTTACTGTACATTAGCACATATAGATTTTCCTTTGTCTCTTCGTTAATCATTAAAGTGATCAAGTAATTTTGTATTTCCATTCCAACCCGCCTATGGCCCTGGCCGAAAAGGCCAGTCTACGATCCGACAGTCGCCTCTGTGTCAATCTAGACCGTCGTTCCATATCCGATTGTCGTATTTGTACGGACAATTTAATAACATCAACATCTGGCCGGGTTTGAGAGTGGGGATGATGGGACCGAGAGTAAAAGTTCATCAAGCAACAAATAGTGCAAATTACTCTAATCCCGAAATGCGCAAATTTCAGTATTTACTCCAATTTAGCTTAGTTAAGGCAGCGTGGGCGATGATGGAGCGTGAGAAACTGATTCAGGTTACTCATACTTTGCTTTAATTGCACCGTTTCTATCTTACACGGAAATTTAACAATTGTGCTGGTTTTTATTTCATGACTGCAATAAATAGGCCGTTAGAACCTAAGAGCTTATATTTACTCTTCAATAATATAAAGTACCTAATAAAATAATACCCAAAGCTTGAAAAGTATCTACACAAACGGAAGCAGGTGAAACGGTTTTGTAATGTTTACAATTCATAGGAGAATCGGTCGTATACTCTTGGTCGGTGAAGGAAACCTAATTAAATTGACACCTTAGGTACTTCCGTTCTCTTATGTTGGTCTTAGATGATCAGGTCTATTTTTTTTTACCCATCTATCACATGTTTTTATCTGTATCCTATATAATTATTTATTCTGACAATGCACACGCAACGACACACATACTAATAAAAGCATACAAGAAAATTATCAAAACAGTAAAATCCAAAAAAAGAAAAAAATGTTATTATTTTATATGGAAGTAACTCCCACAAAATGTATCTGGTACAACACTTTATTCCCCAAGATTACAATCAATAACCAATTTTCAGTTCTCAATATTCTCAATGGTTCAATGGTAAGTTTAACTGACAATTTTATACCTGTGATTTTACGCCAATCAGATTCCCTCATTTTGACAGGTTGCTATGATAACCTGAATTTTTCGAATTTTTTTTTGTGCTCGTGGCCTAACTGCAAAATTAATAAGTGAAAATTTCCCAGGCTATACAGCTGTAACATGCAGATATCATATTGACAGTGGCGTAAAGTATTTTTAATAAATATTATTTTTAACTTAAAAATAGGTACGCTGGCGGCCATTTGAAAGTGCACGATTTTTTTTGATATTGTAATGTGATCTTTTTATATTTCATTTTGACACTTAATTGAAACTTCAAACAAATGTCAGTAATTAACTCCGTAATTTAAAACCACTTTATTAGTTTTCAAGTTTTAAAATGCCGCGGTTAACTGAACCTGAAAAAATGCGAGCTGTTACATTGCTTGAAAATGATTGGTCATTACAGGCAGTTGCAGATGAGCTAAATGTGAGTAAGAGTTGTATATTCAAACTCAAACAAAAATGGAATGCAGTAGGAAACGTTCGCTACGTCCACGGCGGAGGGCGTCGTAAAATAAGCACTGTGGAGCAAGACAACCTCTTCCTAGACCATCTTAGAACGAATCCCTTTGAAACAGCAGTGACGGCCTGTTTCGAAACGGAGTTTCCTGGATCTGTGAGGTCTCAAGGCGGCGGGTGAAGGGTTCAGAGTTACGAAATTATGCGGCAGCAAAGAAGGTATTTTTGGAGCCAAGGCATAAAGAACAACGTCTTAATTTTGCGAACCAGTTTGTCGGTAGGCCCGAGGACTTTTGGAATAATGTCATATTTTCCGACGAAGAGGTCTTTCAGTCATGTCATGATGGTTCCATCTGCGTCTACCGACCTCAGAATTCGAGGTATGAAGAGTGGTATATTAAACCTACCGACCGGAGTGGACGTTTTTCCATCAATGTTTGGGCATGGATAAGTTCCCTAGTTCCCGGTGTTTGCTGGAGGATAGGAGAGCGCCTTACCGGACAGAGTTACATACGCATATTGGACAATATTATGCTGCCGTCCGTCACGATGTTGTATCCTCAGAATTTTATTTTCCAGCAAGATAATTGCTCAATTCATACATCAAGAATTGTAAATAACTGGATTAATGAACACAACATAAACGTGCTACCTTGGTCCTCAAAGTCGCCCGACCTAAACCCAATTGAAAATGCAAGGTCGATGATTGTTAAGAATATTTATAATAGACCTGGTAATAGACATTTCCGCCCAGCAAATGCTATTGTCAGAAGACACCACTTAAAATCGATGTCTCCGGAATTTTCGGGTGCAGATTCCAATTTTTTTTGTCGTAATAAATATTCAAGATGGCGGACATTTTTGCCATATATGGTGCGAATAGACTTGATACTTGGGGTAGATACTTGGGGTAGATATGATTTTTTTGCCAAAATAAATATTCAATATGGCGGCTCCAAAATGGTGGACATTTTTGCCATCTATTCAAGATTATATCTGTAAATGAATTGATACAAATTTAAAAAAAAGAGTGTGATGTTGAAATAGCTTGCTTGGGTGGAAATAATTTTGATTGTATATATTATTAATTTTTTTAGGTTACCTACTGAGAATATTGCTATTTTTCAGCCTGGAATTTATTTCAGTCCTGCAAATTATTCTCAAGTTATTTATTATTCATCTTCATTATCTTTTATAAATTATTGCTAATGGAATATAACATTTAAATGTCTAAATATGTAATTCGTATATCATTTCTAAAGAACTCCAATAAGAGAGAAAGAACATTTCAACTTATGAAATTATTCATTTAATGTATTTCAAATGTACAAATTTGAATTAATTTGAATTTTACAAATTTGAAATTTACAAATTAATTTTCGTTTACAATGTATTACTAAATATCTAACATAATAAATATGAGTCGCAAAGAACTTAATTAATACATATATTATATATACCAGGGTGAACATTGAACAATGAGGATCGTCGTAGGAAACCTCAAAACATAAATAATATAGAATCAAAATAATTATATTTTCACCCAAGCAAGCTATTTTAATACCCTTAAAAGCTATTTTAATATCCTTTAAAAGCTGTTATATATTTTCTAGCATCTAGCTAGGAAGAGTTACTGTTTTAACGGATTCTGCAACTTTAAGCATTTTTTAGGTTTATTATTTTTCCAACAATACCAAAACCTTATACCTCGATCGATGCGCTATTCGCCAACCAAGTTGGCATCATCCGGAGACGATTAAAATTAATCTTAGACTAAGAAACTACCTTATTTATATCCAAATTATTTTCATGGTTCAGTGAACCGCGACGAAAATTATAACGGTTAAACGAACTATTGTCAATTAAAGCGTAGAGCGAACTATACGGGATAGGTTCTTTGTCACCATTCATACTATTTCTACATTTTTACATTTCTACACTTCTACATTTATACTATTATTACATTTTATAATTTCTATGCTCTCAAATGCATCCAACTGTCAATATTGAGTATAATATGTCAATATTGAGTATAACATTCTTATTGAATTTTTACTGTTGTGTTAACGAGGTTAATGGTTAATGATGCATTGGAGCACATTTCACTAGTGTATTGTATTACAGTGGTGTGACATATATATTTTTATTTTTCAAGAATTTTTGAAAAATGATTAATTTGCTTGAACTATATAAACGCGTACACAGCCGCTATCTACAGTTATTTGACAAGCTACCACTAATGTGAGTAGCAACGGTAAAGGATTTATATACAACAATCTGAAAATAAACCGTGAATGTTTCAATACGTTGGGCGTAGCACAGCTTCGATTTTAGGGTACTTTTAGTATATTCAGTAATATGGTAATTACAGTATCCAAGGTTCGTATACTTTTAGACTTATCTTTATTGCTCTAGGTAGGTTTCACGTAATCTAATAATTGGTCCCTGGTAGTTGCCGTGAATATTGAATTACAGTTTGTTCACGTTGCACCATCCAGAAACAGCCGAAGTATTCGCTGAATTAATACGCCTTGCTTCATGATCTCAAGATAACAAATAGCCATCGCATCGGGCATCAGCATTTGAGAACTGACAGATGTTGCATCGGGCAGCCACCGAGCTGTAACCCAGCGCAATGATACGTGCCGCCCCACTGCCTATTTCCACCCCAGGCTGTTTACGCCGCCGGCCCCTACGACGAAGTCTATAATTATGTCCTAATTATTGTTATGGAATCATAAAAGTTGTTAGTCAACATGCTTGTCACTTTTCTATGGATCATATGAATTTATAGTCGCATGCTTATTACCTAGCATTATTTGACGCGGAAATCTAACCATATGGACTGTGCGATGATTTTTATTAGTTAATATTAAGTTATCGTTACGTTGTTATTTGCTCTTGATGGGTGTCGGGCGAAAACAATAATTAACGTTTCGTAATTAGGTACTAAAGGAAGCTGCAGCCTATCTATTATTGCCAAACAGTAGATAGCTGCTCTAATATAGGTACAATGTTTAATTTAGGTATATGTTTTATGACGTTCAGACTCTAGTGAGAAGGGGAGTGTCCAGTGAGAAGATTATATTAGGAATACTCAAATATTCTTATTTCCAACTAAACTGATCAACAAAACAAACATTGCCTCCAAACGCCCGCCTGGCGTCCTGGGAAAACTTTTAAGAAAATATTATGTGTAACTAATAAGCATTAATTTTTTTATTTGAAATACCTCATATCCCAAATAAAAATAGTAGGTCAGTCGACTGATGGAAGCTCTTTCAGAAAACGTACGTATACGTCAGCCGTCGTTAACAGATTAAAAGTGACCAAAATCTGATCCACCTATCCTCGAAATCTGGTAGGTATTATGAGACACTTCAATTAAAGTCTACTTGCTTGCTTGTGCCTCGACGCACAAAATGTATAGACTTTGACAAATTATACAAGACGTAATTTCTAGGAAATTAGGGAATTTCAATACTTTGTCAAGCCTCTCGTAGCTCTTATAACTGCTGCAACTCTTCTGGGCATTTCCTGTATCAGGTTAAACAAGAACCGTTGAGGAATGGCTATCCATTCTTCCTGTGCATACCGCATTCCCCAATTCTACGAAATATTCCATTTGTCTATCCATTTCCCTCATATACCTTTTCGTTCTACTCCAGACATTTACGATCGGAATCATATCCGTTGACAAGGGTGTCAATCCATTCTTTGAATATTATTGTGGTCCTCCAAATCGCAGTGACGATAGCACGATGAGGTCTTGTATTTACATCGACTAAAATAAAATCACCACCAACATTTTTAGCATACCACAAGAGCCCACAATATCCCGAATACACAAATATCTGTATCGCTCACCCTTCATGCTTTTCCCTCTCAGTATCATCAAGTTCAGTATTCAAATTTTTCATTCCTTCCTCTCCACACCAAAGCACCCCCTAAACAACCAGAACCTACTTTCATCCGTAAAGAACCGCCTACTACACTCTGTTATTCCCCAGTGTGTCTGGCCCATCGCGGTCGAGCAGTCCGATGTTGATCCTTGCAGCATATCCTTGGCTAGGACCCAATGATATGCTGCTCGTCTGGCCTTCAGGCCATTTTCATGAAACCTGTTTCTTACAGTGTGGTTGGAGAAATGAATTCCAGTAGCATTCCTGAAGTCGGAGTTTACTGCGCATGCAGTAAAAGTGTTGTGTATGAAAACAACAAAAGTGGAAGTGAAAGTGTTGTGTATGAAAACATAAATATTTACAATAATTATTAGTGGAAATGGAAAGAAACATAATATATTTTGGTTGAAATTACCAGTTTCTCTTCATATATAGTGTCTATATATTATAAATGTCTTATAATAATTCTCTTCTAATAAATGAAATTACCAGTCCTTGTCCTTTTATGGGGTCTGTTAGGAAAAGTGTAAAATTTCACCGTCAGTATTTCCATAATTATTTTTACAGCCCACTATACAGCAATTGTTTCCAGAGTATGATGAACGTTTATCCATACCGCAGCGGAGACAATTTTATAATTTAAGAGTACAAAATAATTATAACCTACAAAACGTCTATTCTGTCAAATTGCAAATTGACTAGCAAGAACTTACTAGTTGGGGGCGCTGGAGTAAAATTCGCAAGGTCGCCTATCATCCACGCGTCTTCTTAACTGACGTTTTAGCTTCAACATGAGCCTTAGATTTTGATAATCTATTCACGAGTGAAAAAGTTATCAATGCAAGACCAAAAGGTAGATATTCTGAAGATCACTATAACTAAAGTGTGTTGCGTTCCCGATATAAAAATGAATGTTCTTTTTGCCCTTGTATAACGAATTTAAGAAAAATTTAAAGTGGTCTACGAATTCTTACATACAGGCACATTTGACTAAAAATTGAGAATTCTTCTCTGTTGCCATTCCAACTTATCAAGTGGTTAATCATATGGTTAATGGTTTAGTTCATCATTTATCTATTAAAGGAGCCCTTTAAATTATTTTGTATTCGTATAAAATATGTGAGCACTTGTGTAGTAGAGGGTAACATTCCTTCTGGGATTACATAAAATCTGTATTGGGAGATTTTTGGACATGACGAAGTTTGATACGCATTTAGAAATGTTAGTGGAAAAAGAAATGTAATCCCGTGCGTCAGGCGGAGCGATAGATGACCCGAACACCTGTAACTACTACGATTTTTCACACGCGGCTTCATGAAGTGTGGGGATAGGACATACAACTTCCAGAAGGGTAATAGGCAACAGATAAATATTGTGTAGGAATATGGAAATCTACCACAAAGCTGTTTATTGAAATGTGAGTAAGTGATCCCACCGGACAAGTGTATGCTGATTATTACTAAAATATAAATCCAAATATAGTTAATAGGTAGATACCCTTTCTATAATTATCGTCATTTTGGCATTGGAAATTCTGTATATTTCGACACGCACAGAACTTTATCTATTGTCAGAAGTTTAGCAACATGTCAAACATTACGACACTTAATATTATATCGCAATGGTATTTTTTACCGCACTTGTGCGGGAAAGGGGCACTTTACCACACTAGTGTGGCAAAGTAAACCTAAGCTTTACTTCGCCCGGTTTAAAAAAAAACAACCAATATTAGCATATTTGCTAATATCCACCTTATTCTTCAATGAAATAGTACATTTCAACTTAGAATAATGGGTCCATAAAGAATATATGGCTTCTCATTTCAGCTTTACCCGAAAAATATGCCAACAAAATCTTTTCCGAGGCCGGAATTAATTCTTAGATTTGCCGCTTGCATTTGCCGCTATCTCAATGTCCGAGAGGACACTTTCTTCATCGAACTCATTTTCACATTATATGGAGTAATATGAAAATCTAAATTTAATTGAACTTCACAATGACAGATATGTAATACACTATTTATGTAACCAGTTGGGAAAAGTACCTACTATTTTGTGTAACGAGCAGATTTCTGCGGAACGAGCGCAAGCGAGTTCTGAAAAAGGATGCAAGTTACACAAAATAGTGTTTCCCCACGTGTTTCATACAAGATGTTTTCTAATTTTCACCAATTTTATATTTTATGAGAAGAAAACTCTGAATCAATCCAGTAGGTTGTAACAGTGTGACAGCTTGTCACTTTCATAGCTTGTCAGGTCTTAATAACCTACACTGAAAGAAATCCGCTAAGTGAACTTTTGTTTTGGCTCAAGTTGACTTAGGGTAATACAACATTGTATACATGTAAATAAAAACTTCTTTTAACACAGAATACCATGAAATTGTCCCAGATAAAATATTTTTTCTAAGTTAATTTGTATAACAGGTATATAATAACTCTTTTCTGAATAAATAAGTTAGCCGTATACAAATATTGTATAGTATTTATACAACAAATTATATTATGAGTAGTGTATAAAGGTTATACAACAATTGTATACCGGTAAAAATGTGTTAATCTCCTTTAAAACTAGGGTTGACTTGGGACAAGTTAAAGGCCTTTCAATTGTTTCTTTTTTTTTTAAATTAGCGCCTACTTAACTACCAATCCGACCATTTTATCGAGCAAGCTCTCATTCGATTGGCATCGACACGCGATCGGCGACCCGTGAATGTATAATATGTGATGTGGTCTGGTATGTGTTGAGTGGTGATGGTGATACTGCGGTTGAAGCGTGATACGAAGAAGGACGCTGCAGCTTGTGTGAAAACTTTCAATAACCAATTTTGTTATCCTCTGATATTTGATAAACAATGGCAAAATTTGGATTAAGTCAAGATGTTCTTGCTAATATCCACCTTATTCTTCAATGAAATAGTACATTTCAACTTAGAATAATGGGTCCATAAAGAATATATGGCTTCTCATTTCAGCTTTACCCGAAAAATATGCCAACAAAATCTTTTCCGAGGCCGGAATTAATTCTTAGATAACTGCATTTGCCGCCATCTCAATGTCCGAGAGGACACTTTCTTCATCGAACTCATTTTCACATTATATGGAGTAATATGAAAATCTAAATTTAATTGAACTTCACAATGACAGATATGTAATACACTATTTATGTAACCAGTTGGGAAAAGTACCTACTATTTTGTGTAACGAGCAGATTTCTGCGGAACGAGCGCAAGCGAGTTCTGAAAAAGGATGCAAGTTACACAAAATAGTGTTTCCCCACGTGTTTCATACAAGATTTTTTCTAATTTTCACCAATTTTATATTTTATGAGAAGAAAACTCTGAATAAATCCAGTAGGTTGTAACAGTGTGACAGCTTGTCACTTTCATAGCTTGTCAGGTCTTAATAACCTACACTGAAAGAAATCCGCTAAGTGAACTTTTGTTTTGGCTCAAGTTGACTTAGGGTAATACAACATTGTATACATGTAAATAAAAACTTCTTTAAACACAGAATACCATGAAAAAATTTTTTTTCTAAGTTAATTTGTATAACAGGTATATAATAACTCTTTTCTGAATAAATAACAGTTAGCCGTATACAAATATTGTATAGTATTTATACAACAAATTATATTATGAGTAGTGTATAAAGGTTATACAACAATTGTATACCGGTAAAAATGTGTTAATCTCCTTTAAAACTAGGGTTGACTTGGGACAAGTTAAAGGCCTTTCAATTGTTTCTTTTTTTTTAAATTAGCGCCTACTTAACTACCAATCCGACCATTTTATCGAGCAAGCTCTCATTCGATTGGCATCGACACGCGATCGGCGACCCGTGAATGTATAATATGTGATGTGGTCTGGTATGTGTTGAGTGGTGATGGTGATACTGCGGTTGAAGCGTGATACGAAGAAGGACGCTGCAGCTTGTGTGAAAACTTTCAATAACCAATTTTGTTATCCTCTGATATTTGATAAACAATGGCAAAATTTGGATTAAGTCAAGATGTTCTAGAGAAGCTCAAGGGTACGTAAATTACATAATGTTGTTAATAAAATATGTAATTCAGGTTTGGGCAATGCAGACATTTTTGTTTCTACTTAAATGGATATCAGCACATACCTAACCTGCAAAGACAGCTCAGCTATAGCTTGCTATAACTTTTCTGTATTATTTTTGCTTTTATCTCAATATTTTTTTGTCCTATAATGTTCCCTATTCTGATTTCTTATTCTTTTTTTGTAATATTAGGAACGAATTTTCCATCTATACATACCTATAAAGGTAAAAAGATACCTATAGGTAGGTATATTATGGCTATAATCACCTTTATGGTGATTATAGCCATAGGGACCTTTGGTATAACCAAGACTTAGATACCTATGCCAAAGTTGATACCTACTGAAAATATGACCTAGGTATACCTACATTACCTACCCTACCCATGTACCAAATCATAAATGTATTATTTCAGATAGGCAGTCGTAATATTCAGAGATAAAATATGCGGTACCTAGGTATGTGGTATTTTATTCATATCGGTAGGTATAGAAGCCCATATTTTATCAACTAAAGTTTTTTATTGTTGCATACAGAGAAGGTCTATATTAAAATCTGTCTGAATTTTTAAATAAATAGTCTGTATTTTTGAGCATAAACTTGGTTGCGCGTTTTAGTGGATATTATTATGTATTTAGTTTTCAGAGCAAGAAATTGACAAGAGGCCTTCGAGATCTTGGACGATAATACCATTGCCAATATATTTAAGCGGGGCCAATGTTAATTTTCAAAAAAAAATATTTGGAATATAAATCTAAACAAATAAAGGTTTTAGCAGAGGTAAATGCCTATAATAAATACACACATATTTCAAATCAAAATGTTGCTCCCGCACTTGTAGCCTATTAGGTACCTACAGAATTTGACATTCATTTTTATTCATCATACTTAAAAAAATATGTACAATTGTATGTTATTTATTTGTATTTGTAATTTTATGTTATTTATTTAATTGTATGTATAGTGTTAATGTTTTGTTGTTCTGTTTATTTTTAAGAAAATAAAATGTAAATAATAACATTCTGTTTATTCTCTGTTAATATAAAAAGATTTTAATGGTTATACAATTAAAATATTACAATTAAAACATTTTAATATAAAAGCAATAAAATCTATATAAAAAAGTTTCTGTGGTTATGCAACTACAATTCTAGATTAGAACATTTTAATATACGTATTATACAATGAGACTATACTGGTTATACAAAAATATTATGAGACTATATAACAAGAATGTTGCAGTTATACAATTAATATTCTAGATTATATAACTAGATTATTATTCAATAAGATTATAATGGTTATATAACTGGAATATAAGTTAATATTCTTAATATAAGGGCTATATGAAAAGGTTTTAGCAGCAACTCATCTGATGACAGGTTTTCAGAAAAACGCGTTGTATAACCTTAAAAAACAGTTCATTTGTCACAAATAGTATACAACTTTTGTATAGGGGTTAATGTCTCTTCTCACAGTGTACCTACTATGAAATGAACTGTACAAAACCAGTTGCGTAATATTTTACTTTTCGTAAAACGTCAAAGGGTTATGAAAAGTATCACTTTACATGTCAAAATTAGAAAAAATATTTATAATAGTTTTCGCCCAGTGGATTATTTTATATTACAAGCTTTTATTTAGCTTGCTATGTATGTATTGTTTGTAACATAGAAATATGAGACATAAAAATTTTCAAAGGATACCGACAATTGGACACCGCAATGGGAGATCGGGGGCATTATAACTTTTCTTACAGCAAGCTAAAATCGTCACTTTATAAAGGCGCTTTCATTCAACAAGTTGATATGTTTTGATAGAATACTAATCAATTTTAATACAAACCCCATAAAATAATACACTAAATTAAAGAATAACTGTATTACTTTCTATTTCAAGAACTATTATTGGCCCCACTTTACCCCAAAACGTTCGATGGTATATTAGCACAGCTGGCATACCAATGAATGCCAATGATGCCGATGTGACACGGCCGAGGAACGTGTAAAATGGATCCGTAATATTTGAATGGGAAACATACTTATTCTACATCATATTCACCATCCAATTGTTTTATGACATGACGAAAGGTACATAGTGTGATCAATATTTTGATATACTACATGATAATGTCATAATGTGATGGACGATGTATATATTTGTTTTTCCTTAAATTCCTGGGAATCGGTTATACTTGACAACGCTTTTAAAAATTCGGTAGCAGGTATGAAGAGATCGATATAATTAGGGTTTTTTGCTCCGGTTTTTATGTCTCATATTTCGATGTTACAAACTATATGTAGGTATCTATGAATGTTTATTCAGGTCAAATCTTGCAACTGAATTTTAAAGTAGTTATCTTCAGCCGATGGAGCTAAAATTTTGCACGCACGTATAGTTTGGATGGTAATGCATGGTTAGATAAGTGACGTCGTTCTAAATCCAATATGGCGGAAGATGGCGAACTAGTTATGTCTATATACTTCCATGATATGGATATCAAATGAAAAGGTTTGCTTTGATTAAGACGAAAATAAAATGACGGCAGCCTAAATTCAATATGGCGGATTCCCAAAGACGGCGGATTACTTATTTTTTATGCACTTCCGTGATATGGGTATCCTATGAAAGGGTTTGCTGAGAATAATAAGAAAAGAAAATGACATCACTATAAATCCAATATGGCTCTCAAAGATGATGGACGATGATTTTGATGGGGGTACATAAACCCCATGATATGGATATCAAATAAAAGGCTTCACGTGGAAAAAATTTGCAAAATGGCGGTAATCAAGATGGCCATCATACCAATTTTAAAGAGTTATAACTCGGCAAAGGTTAGGTATAGGTTATTGGTGCTCTAACAAATGTTGTAGGGACCGACAAGGGTCAACTGATGGCGATAAAAAAATTTCAAGATGGCGTATCTAAGATGGCGATCAAAAACTTATTTGGTCCAAATCGTCTGAAATTTTTATCCCGGGATTTTTGGTTGCAGATAAATTGTAAATTTCATAATCTCGTACTATAAGAAGAAGATACAATTACATTCGCAATAACTCATTGACATAAACATACATATTATGTATATATGTAAACACGGTTAAAACTAGATATATTTTATAATTAACTCCCTCTTTGACATGTGCTGAACCATAAATGGATGAAGTAAAATGTTCCTCGGCCAGGATAATGGAAGGACAACAATAAATCTGCAGGAGTTTGTCTGAGAGTGCGTATGGCTTGCAGCCCGACCCTCTAAGACCTAAGAAAATAACACCTGCTAGTTCACACCATCACGGATAAACCTCAGCACCAAGATTTCAGAATTCCTCTTTGGTTTCTTGTTTATAGCTCATAGAAAATATACAGCTGTCCTGAAACAGCTTTTACTCGAGATATTTTACTGCCATACGGGCTTTCAAGTTTGCAACATCCCAATATAATATTATATAATGTAGAAAATCGAGTGTGTGCAAAAATATTCTAAAATGGACGTTATAAATATAGCTAGGGAATTTTGCTACTAAAAGAAAACTATTAGTTTTTGTTTTGAATTCCGTATAGGATTAAGTTATCCGTAAATTCTAGTTACAACAGTATTTCTTGACTAGTGCGCTGACCTTAGATTAGGTAATTATATCTACTCGTACTAAATGTGAACTATATCATGTAAGAACTATATACCTCCTTACAAAGCGCCCTCGAGTGTTTTTCTGGAAGATATATACTTACAAGAATTAATATAACATAATAACATCTTCATTTGTTATATTATATTATAATTATAAGTACTCCCATTTAATGAATTTATGTAGAAAATACAGGGCAATTTATCGCAAATAGATACGGGAATAGATTAAATGCACGATATTTTATTCCCAATGCACGTTACATGTTCCAGTTAATTTATACAAAAGCACAAGAAAACAATATTCGATAAAAATAATGGATGCTCGATAAATATGATGAATTATATCTACTAAATAAAAATGCTCGATATAAAATTTAGGTGCTTGTTAAAATAGTTTCCATAAAATTAATAGATGCTCGATAAATAAAATTATTGCTCCGTAACAAATTCACAAGCTTTCTAAATTAATAAATTCCTAAATTTTAACCACGTAGGTACTTTAAAATACCTGTGTCACAGTTTTGCGACAATAATTTTTGTCACGGGTCGAGGACTGACCAAATAATAAAAATACGTGTGCATGACATAAGATCTGCCATGGAGGACCAGTTGTTTTGCTACAAAAATACGTGTACATGGCGTAAATTCTGCTCGGGAGGAGCAGTTGATTTCCCAAGAAAACTATCGGGCATTTAAGAAGCAGCAGAAGAGCAGAACTTAGCGTGCAAATTGTATATTTTATATTGCGACTTAAAAGATATATAAGGTATTTCGTGTAATTTTGTACGTTTTAAATTTTTTGTCGAGCATTTATTGTCTTTTTAATCTGCAAACTTTATTAAATTACTGGGTGTTATTTCGGACCCATTATACATACTCCACTCCATGCCTGCACTCTACACTGCATTTTACTACACTGTATTTCAATGCCCTATTTTATTTCCTTTGTATACCGCCATAATGAATATTAATATTTATTAAAATTTATTTTAGTTTTTTCTGTATATTTGTTCAAGACTATACCTATACACAGATACAACAAGGGTCGTAAACTACCTACATGTATTTACGTTTACTGGGGACATCTAAACAGTTATAGCAGAAGCACAGCTTACCTATAGATGTGGCAGAAGTATAAATAATCAATTTTTTTAAACCCAATCCTGAAGCATTTCTAGTCTATAATCGTTGAGCATTTCCTCAAGGATAATTGACGATTGGTGGCCTGTCATTTTAGCACTTAACATAAAGATGTCAGCACTGAATTATTCCTTCCCAATGAACTGCATACTAACAATGATATATGAATATACCTTGAACCTTGATATAACTTCATATATCATTGACACTACCAAATACTTATTCACATATATTGATACTATGTGGTATCATGGAGCAAATTTATTCTATGGTAGTATACAGTTCATTGTTCATTCCCAAATCACTGAGCAGTACCTAGCTCAGAACTGACACAGAACTTAACAGGTACACACCAAGAACCATATAACCGAGAAGGCAGTCAGATCGAGCGAGCAACCATTTCTGGACTATGGGCTATTTGTATATTACAGATCAGTGGGGTACACACCATAGGCACGCTATGTTTCAACATTTTGAACATGTTTCAACCTTTCAAATGCGCATGTCAGATTCTACATCTACTCTAGATTTTTCATAGTCCGCGAAGGTTTTATGAACGTGTTCTCTGTTCAGTTTTCTTGGTGTTCTGTGTCATTCCGTAGAGTTACCATTTTAGTCGTTTTGTCAGTGATCTGTGGCGATCTAGGGGATGTTGGATGGATATAATTTTTGTCTCATATTATATTTATAGTAAGAATAGTCATTCAACTTGTTGGAAATATTTTGTTTGGCTACTTTTAAAACCCTGATGACCACCTCTAAATCATCATAACACTAGCAGACATCATGCATTCAAAATGAGCAGACATCTAATAGGTACCTATAACATGTAGGTATACGTAATTTAAAAGTATTTATCAACGTGCAAATACCTACAAAGCAACTGTGGTAATGTTTGAAATATAAAAGGAACTAAATGAATGGAATTATGTACACAAAACGTTGTTATGGCTTTTCATAAACATAAAAATCATACAACCTCACATTCCCATGTCACAAACAGAACCCAGTTCTACATAATACACTGCAAATTGCAATACGCATGCGTCGGATTAAAAATTCTAGAAATACAAGTTCAGAATTAAATGTTTATGCTCCGCGAACACAGAATTTATAATCCCGAACTTATATTTCTCGGGACCGCAAACGCCCAACTTCAAACTGCGCATGAATCTGATGTCTCAATTAGTTCGGGTTCGGAATCGCTACCGCGAACTTAATAACATAAACACTTCATTTATGCACTATAATAAAGCTATGATCTATGATACAACAATTGTATCATGGGTTCACACTCTGCAAGGATTATAGACTAACAGGATTGCTTATCGGCCACGTGTTGTTAGACAAGATCTGACGTCGCGGTTAAGTTCGGCCGGCATCCTTTTGCGCCAACGGTCGATTCCAAATTGATGCTTGGTGCTTGGTCAGATAACACTTCTCTAGGCACGATGTTAATGTACAAATGACACACTACACAAACGCCGAGAAATACACTGGTGGGGCAATAAACCTACGCCGTACGTATCCGCTGACGTCAAAACCGTGGTGGGGGCCTACGAGATTTGTCTAACGTTGCGCTTATGGGGATAAGCAAAGCAATCCTGTGTAGTCTATAATCGTTGCACACTCTGTGCATAAATTAGAGAAATGAGACATAAAGTAAACACATAGTTTATGTTCAATATGTGTTGCACTTCAGCTATTTTCATAGATTTTCATTTTCTATGAACTTGTCATAATTTCTTTTTAAAGATGGCCGCAATGAACTCTTGACTCTTGAGAAATGTAACCTCAAAGTTGCGAAAGTGTAAACCAAAATAGGAAATCACTGTTATAACTATATTTATCAAATCGATTACTAACTACAATCTTATAAAACTGCGCAGTTAACAGTGATACTAGTTACGCTTTATGTGTTCTCGAGTTATTATTATCACAATCAAAGATCTCAAAGTACCTTAAACGATATCAATAATGTTACTTATGAATTGTTCAACATTATTTATAATTTTTAGTTTATTGTTATGTGTATTAGCCTACAGGCCTGTGATATTATTACATGGAATAATGACTGGTTACGAAAGCATGGAATTAATAAAGCATCAGATAGAGGAAGTAAGTACAACCAAAGATTTATATAAAATATCCTACAAAGAAAGGATATAATATTTATTTATTCAACAAGTGAAAAAAGTAAATGTTTATTGCACGCGTTTATTGCGTGAAATTGTCACGTCGCGTGCAATAATCACTTTTTTTACGAGTTGCATACAATATTTTTCTACGTTCATGCAAGAACCAAAAAATGTTTAATTTAGGTGGCATTAATGTCATGACTCATGACAATAGGTGTCATGTCATGATCTTTAACACTGTAGTAGAATGACATGTGTGCAATAAAGAACCAGTTTTTGCATTAAATATAGTTCTTTGTAGTAGTTTTTGCATTAAATATATAGTAATAGTTCAATAAAGTTTTGTTTTTTGCATGAACATAGAAAAAGGATATAAGATAAAGAGTTAGAAGCAGTAAATTGTATCTTTAAATTAAAGCAAATAATATATGATGTAGGTATCATTATTTACAGAAACATCCGGGTACAATTGTTTATAATATCGATAAATTTGGAGGATGGTCGAGTCTGGAAAACATGTGGTATCAAGTACAACAAATCGGTGCTACTATATCAAATATCACTGCAAAGTACCCAGAGGGTGTTAATTTTATAGGTAGAATTAACTCACTGACACCTTATTTTTTCTTTACCTCATTATTTTTTAGGTTATTCTCAAGGCGCGTTATTAGCTAGAACGATTCTTCAAGCTGATCCCAACCATACTGTTCACAGATTTATATCATTAAGTGGTCCCCAGGCTGGCCAATATGGGAGTAAGTCCTAATTTGTAGTCTTCAGTTGAAGACAATACTAGTTATTTTCTTTTCAGCTCAATTTCTACACTTGTTCTTCCCTGGGGTGGCATTAAAGACTGCATTTGAACTGTTTTACTCTAGAGTAGGCCAGCACACTTCCGTTGGTAACTATTGGAATGATCCGTATCATACAGAATTATATTTTAATTACTCTCAGTACTTGCCCTACGTAAATAATGAAATTAAGTCGAGTAGGAGTGTAGATTTTAAGGATGCTTTAACCAAGTTAGATTTAATAGTACTTATCGGAGGACCAGACGATAATGTGATAACTCCTTGGCAATCTAGGTAAAACGAGGATTTACTTTTATGTAATTTTTCGCATTTAATCACCTCTAATATATTATAGTATCACTACCTTAAAGCATACCAAAGTACCTTTTTTTGTTTTGGTCAGAATATCAATATATACTTTATTGATTTTGAATATCGACATATACGTTTTGCATTGCATTTATTTATTTCTACTTTTCAGTCACTTTGGATACTTTGATCAAAATGGATCTGTGATCAATTTTATGAATCGTGATATTTACAAAGAAGATTCTATAGGATTGAAGACTTTGGATAATGACAGGAAGCTCAAAATAATTACTGTACCTGGAGTTAACCATTTTATGTGGCATATAAACATGACTGTTTTTGATAATTATATTTTACCTTACCTCGACTGATCTTAATTTAAATAAATATACTTACATAGTTTCTCAGTGACCTTATTTAGTTTAATGTGATTACAATTATATTTTAGACAATAAAGTACAGCTTAACGGCTTAGTTAATGAAGAATCTGCAAAATGTATCTCAGAAACTAAAGAATATAGACTTTTATTTTTAATGATTTGGTTTGAAGGTCAGAAATGGCATGTTAAAAGTGTGACTAAAAAAAGACAAATCTGCAAGACAACTGTTGGAATAACATACAGTGTTACCCCCGATATATTTTTAGGATTAGCTATAATAACAAAAATTTTGGACCCTTGCACACGAAAATGTCGGGAAACATGCAAATTTTTTGTTTTTGTCACTGAAGACCTTATGGTTATGGCACAGAATAGAGTATAAACTATCTCTTCTGTGTTATGGTCTTATAGAGTTTTAAAAATTTTGACAAAACGGATTTAGAACTATTTCACAATGAACTGCGCTGCCATCGTTGAGTCAATAGCGAAACTTTGTATATAGAAGATTTTTCTTGGGAATAAATTTATCTAAAAAACTATTTTTTGTACAAATTGGCGCTTGGAATTCTATCGTCACCTCACGATTCTGAAGGTACTTTTAAGAGACTGTGGGGGCTAAACTGATGCTGTGCAAAATTTTGAAATTGCACAGCAAATTTTGCCCCCACACATACGTTTTCCATTTCCCAGGGCAAGGTATGCAAAATTATGGCGTACATTTCATCTTGACCGACCCAAACTGTACTAGCACAGAATATTAGCACATATTAGTAGGTCTGTGGCAAGAACCATAAAGTTTAGTTTAAGCGGAATAGATTCAATCGTCGACACCACAAAGTTACCTGCCACATACGCCCTTCCTTTCTAACCTTTCTGACTATGCTGATGATAGAAAGAGAGTCCGATTTGATGGTGACTTTGTGGTGTCGCCGATTGTTCATGCTATCTGTGCTATGACCATCGACATATATTTAGAACTTGGCTATCATCAAGCAGTTAATCTATGACAGCAGTAGAGTATTTGTGTTTTATATTTTATGGTGTTGTTTGAGCGGGAAGTTTTTGACATATACTTAACCTCAATAAATGTAGTAAGCAATGTAAGCATCTAAAGAGAAGTTGAATAATTATTTTTGCACGAAAAATGTTATCAAATAGTGCTACTCCACTTCGTAGGACAACACGTCAAAAGAGACCCAGCTTAAGAGCTCTGGAGTCCCAATATGTTTCAAAATTGGAGAATTCTGGCTTTGTACAAATTATCCGTAGTGAGGCCGAAGAAGATAATAATTTCTCAGACGAGGATGAATACTTAAATATCAATATAGAAAAGCCAAAACTTCTTCATGCAAATGAACTTATACATGGAGAGGAAATTTTTAAATTCAGTGAAAGAAAACTTCGAAACAGCCTGGCACAAAAGGTTGCCGAAACATGTTTGGAGAAAACTCCTCATGCCGTTAGACGGAAAACCAAAACTAAAGTTGAGAAAATATTGGAAGCTCAATTTGAGGATAGTGATAGTGAGTATAAACTTTCTTCAAGCGAATCAAGTAGTAGCGATGAAGAAGATGACGGAAATGCAAGTGTTTGCTCTTCATCTACTAACGAAGAAGCAAATCATTTTAGAGATAAAAAATCAAAACATAAAGCAACTTTTTCAAATACGCAACTAGAACCAACAAAGACACAAAGTAGGAGCAAATATACAATAAAATCCGATGAATATTTTTCAAATGCTGCTTCCAGCAAGATACAGACATCTAACAATACTCTTGATAAACTAGACACTCCTAGATTGCCTCAATACCAACTCCAGAAACTTCTACAAAATACAAAACTGTCTAAGGAACATGAAATGTCAATGAGAAGATTGTCAGAAGTTAATGAAAACACCTTCAAGAATTGGATATACCTCTTAAATGAAAACTTTAACATTCTACTATATGGTCTTGGATCTAAAAGAAATATACTTCACAATTTTCATATGAGATATTTAAATAATTCTCCAGTCATTGTTGTTAATGGTTTCTTCCCTACGTTGACTATTAAAAATATCTTGGATGGAATTATCATAGATCTTTTAGAGTTGCAGGAGAACCCTGGAAATGTTATGGAGGCCTGCGACTTAGTTGTCAAGGAATTTAAGAGCATCCCCAATACTCACTTGTATATAATTATCCACAATATAGAAGGAGAGACAATTAGAAATAGCAAATCTCAAAATATTCTCGCCAAGCTAGCATCCATAAGAAACATTCATCTCATAGCTTCGATAGATCATATAAATGCTCCCCTTATTTGGGATCACAATAAATTAAGCAAATTCAACTATATTTGGTGGGATGTGACTTCGTTTGTGCCTTACACGGAAGAGACCTCATTTGAGCGATCCATGATGATTCAACAGACTGGAGCTTTAGCTCTATCTTCTCTCAGGAATATATTTCTTTCACTTACGACAAATTCCAAAAACATTTATATTATTATTGTAAAGCACCAGTTAGAAAATGAAAAAAATCAGTATTATCAAGGCATTGCATTTAAAGATTTATATATGTCCTGTAGCGAATCCTTTATTGTAAGTTCAGACTTGGCTTTAAGGGCACAACTCAATGAATTTTTAGACCACAAAATGGTGAAACAGAAGAGGTCTGTGGATGGTACTGAATATTTGATAATTCCACTTGGAACTGCCTTACTACAAGAATTTGTTGACGAGATTTCTTAGTTTATTAGGTTTTTTCAGTTTTTATACGTTGTAGTCTGAAATATATTTATTTTATTTTGCATAAAAAAATTGATGAAATTTTTTATTTACAAATATAAAAAAAATATGCATACAAATAATGTACACACACATGTCACAATAATGTAATATAATGCCATATTTTATACCTAACAGAATAATTAAATTCTTGTGTGAAACGGGAATATCTTTTAGTTTGCTTTTTTTTAACATAATTATTAATTTTGTATAATCACATAAGCATAGCATAACTGCGTTTCTTTCCATTACTTTAAAGAACACACTCAATAAGATGTCCTCTTTAATTAACTCAAATTACTGTTTACATGTTTCAATAAAAAAAACGAATATTTTGGGAATCCATTGCAAAAATTATATCAAATGTGCTCGAACACATTAGCAAACACAGCCCCATTGAGTCCACTAGGGTGGTCCGCATATTAACTTACAGTTTTCCAAAAACTGCAAGACCTAGCAAAAAACTTTTAAATAACCCTTTTTTCAACTTTTTTATTATCGCACTAATTTTGTATGATATAGTTTTATTTACAGAAAACGTTTACAAACAAGCATGTAGTCAATTAATCTTTAACCATTATAACTTCTTTAACTTATTATAATATAAATCACATCAAACATAATAGTGAGGTTTTTTAATAGTAATACCAAATTCTGCCAAAGCAGGTGTCAAATCCTCCATTGTAAGGCAGTACCGCCTATCCTTTGCACTTTGTTTATTCTAAAAAGATACATTTATAACGTACATACATACATAAATAAATATATGTTACCTTTGAGTTACTATGACTTGAGGAATTAGTTGACCTCATTTTACAATGCTGAAGAGCATCGTTAGCTATATCAGATATAAACTTCTGAGCTGCAATTGAAATTAGTCTTACTAATCTTGGGTCCCGCGGCTCAAAACCTGAACTTCTCAAGTAATAGGTGGTAACTGCATCCGGAATCTGGAAAATGATCACCTTTCAATTATTCATTCTAACAAAACTAAAAGTTTGGCAAAATACAAACTTACTGTTGGTGTATAATCCTCTAATTGTAAAAGAAAGTCACTTAATGGTTGGCCAAGTGTTAAAGGCTGGTCGTCAATCATTTTTTCATCCTGATTCATTTTGCACATGTATTAATAAACGAATAAGCTTATTTGTTATTTATTAATATTTTGTCGAACACTAGTCCTCACATCCTCACTTCAACCACAGAACAGTTTATTGAGTTTAATATCTATCCCCTCCCCACAACAAATAATCTACACTTCTTCATCTCTTCCACAATGTGCTTCTACGACAGTATAATATCTGTATTTACTCTTGACTCTCACAGCACAGAGTACAAGGTGGTGTATAGTGTGGCTACAGCCTACCCAGAGATATGGCATGTCTCTGAATCACTGTGCCAGAGTCAATGAACAATGAACTGTATATAGAGCTGACTGTGTACTAACCACAGATATATATTATTTCTATGAATATTATAGTATACAGTTCATTGGTCAGAGTACAGACAAGACTACACCACAAACCACAAAAGAAGACACTAATGGCCGATTGTACCGTACGTGTTAATCCTGGATTACGTTCAAGAACGATTCAAGCCTAATTTATTTTGACACACTTGTATGCAAAATAAGTCTTAAACATAATTCAGGATGAACACATTTAGTTTGTCAAATAGGTATTACCGGTATTATTTTTATTCCTGTAATTGGGTTTTTCCTGTTGGAATAATAAATATTATTATTATTATTAACTTAATACAAATCGAACAACTAACAAGACTTTACAATGAGAGAAGGCGCCTTTTTATTCGCCAGGCCTGCATGCGCTGTAACTGCGAACAACGTTCCAACTACTATACCATGTACACGAATTTTTATCATATAGTCAGTCGTCGACTCGTGACAAAAGTAATTGTGACAAAACTGGTCCTTCTTGGCAGACATTATGTTATGTATACATTTTTTTAAATTGCACTTTCATCTAATTTTTATTTTAAAATACTATATATAATTTTATATTTTCTCATTTTGTATCAATAATTTGTTTAAATGAAATAGACGTAATTTGCCAAAATTAAAATGATGCTTTACTTACAAAATATCTACTTCATCCATATCTATTCTCTTATACTCCTTTTTTTTTTGGAGTGTCACGTTCACTGGAGCGACCATTGCGCGTACACCACAGAGCTGCTCCTAAAACGAATCGTTTAGGGTGCTTTGTGCTTGAGGCACAGATTATAACGGTTTTCTGTCATGTAAACTGTACACATTACAACTATTTTATTTCCAACAACTGTATTGATCTCAGAAACATTATTTGAACAACTGCTTGCTGTAACAATTGCGCTGGTCTCAGTGCTCTCAGAAACATTACTTGAACAACTGCTTGCTGTAACAATTGTGCTGGTCTCAGTGCTCTCAGAAACATTATTTGAAGAACTGCTTGCTCTACTCAAAGTTGGCGGTGTTGTCGCCGTGTTTTTGGAGGTTACTCGAGCATGAAATAAAAGGGAGTTGTATAGAGCTATAGAGTTCAAATTATTATATATTATTATTTAAAAAAAAAAAAACAACCCCACTTTAAACGTACATAACCACAAATTTGACATGTCATAGAAAACGTAGATTTAATAGGTTCTCTATGCATAAGTGCTTGTTGCTCCACCTATTCATCTTGGGCTCGAGAGGACAGAGGAAGGAAAATTTTGCACCACTGAGGCTTGTAACGCCAACTAAAACGAACATAACATTTTCCAGAGTCAAGTGTTCAGGAGTAGCTCTGCGCTGTACCAGCCCATAAAAAGAAAGCCCTTTTTATATCTCTCACAAACAGAGCTGAGAGCATATGTGGGACGTCACAGAAGATGTGGCGCGCGGATGGCAGATTCGAGAAAGTATGCAGTCCTTTTTTAAGTTTATGATTTATAACTCCCCTTTTCTTCTTTAGGTTTGAAGATAATTAATGAGACAATGTAATTTGGGATCTTTATAGGTACATACACGTGTTTTTTCACCTCCGATCTCGCCGGACTTCCGGACACTACTGGCTGTTTGTCTATGACTACTGAACTACTGGAATGAAAGATTTTTAATGGAACACCCTATAACACTGCATTTTTCAATTCTAAATTCTGATTCTGCATAATTTATTGAATCCAATGATACCACATGTGACATAAGTGACATTTTAAACGTCAATATATTTTATATTTATTTTTAGTTTTCCAAAATGTGCCAGTGACATCGAATTCTGGTTTTGACGTAGAATTCATAAAAAATATTTTTTCTATTAAGGACTCGATATATTGACAGCATATACAAAATATATGCTGTGGTATTGATGTTATATATATTATTTAATTTATAAAATAGTAAATATTATAAATAAACATAACCTCTTCGTCCTTGTGATGACTTTGTATTGCTCGCACTGGCATATATAAAAATAGACGCATTGCCCATTTTTCAGTAATTACCTATATTTGTTTTCGTAATGGGATTTCCTAAGAAAGTGTAAGTGAGAGTAATTCCTTACACATTATATATTTTAATATTTATTTGTAGAATGACTAGGCAGAGTAGTGTATTAGATGATAACGTTTATATGGAACAGTTTTTAAAAGTAGCAAATTATGAGGATACAGTAAGGCAACTGGATATCTACTATGGAATGGGTAAAATGAATAACATGACGTAAGTTATAATTCTGAAATGGTTGTGTTTTAGTTAAGCGGCAGTTGTTAGGTCATCAAAGCCCTATAACCGGATTGTTTCCGGTTTTATCATCCGATACCGAAATAGGCAGTGTTCGAGAAAGCGTTTACTGTGCGGCTGCTGTATGGGGATTATATCAAGCCTACAGGTAAGAACTTATTATGAAATATTTCTATATAATTGTAAAATATAACAACTTACAATTTAGGAGAATAGATGATGATAGGGGAAAATCCTATGAATTGGGTCAGTCCACGGTAAAGTGTATGCGTGGTATTTTGGAATGTTGGGTAAAGCAGGCCAAAAGAATTGAATTGTTCAAAAAGAATCAGTGCAGTGCTCATGCATTGCATGTAAAGTTTCATTTAACAACTGGCAATGAGGTTTTCTCAGATGACGAGTACAATCATCTACAAATCGACGTTATTTCAATATATCTATTATTTTTAGTACAGATGATTACCTCTGGATTGCAGATTATTTATACACAAGTAAACTTACTTCCTATTAATGTTTTGTTTTAATCAACATTATCTATTTGTATCCAGGATGAGGTTGCTTTTGTTCAGAATTTGGTTTACTATGTGGAGCGAGCTTATCGTACGCCAGACTTTGGTATGTGGGAAAGGGGTAGTAAATACAACGATGGGACCCCAGAGATTCATGCAAGTTCAATAGGTCTTGCTAAAGCAGCTCTGGAGGCCATAAATGGCTGTAATTTGTTTGGCGAAAAAGGAGCATCTTGGAGTGTAATATATGTAGATATTGATGCACATAATAGAAATAGGAGCATTTTTGAAACGTTACTACCAAGAGAATCTTGCTCCAAGGTAAAAATTACATTTCTATTACTTAATTTATGAGATATTAGTTCTCAAGATGCTGTAAACTTTATAGGATGTGGATGCTTCACTTTTGCCCACTATATCTTTTCCATCATTTTCTACACATGAAGACGAGTTATATCAAGAGACCAAAATCAATGTTGTAAAGAGTTTGAAAGGACGTTATGGGTTTAAGAGGTATATCCGTGATGGTTATAAGACAGTAATTGAGGATGCGGCCAAAAGGTCAGTATAAATTCAATTGATAAATCTCTTAGTTTTAACTTTAGATTGGTAAATTTAGATCTGTATTTTCTGTATTATATTTTCCAGGTATTATGAACGAGGAGAAATAAAGAATTTTGAAAGCATAGAATGTGAATGGCCCTTATTTTATATTTTTATGATAATTGATGGTGTTTTCAAAACACTTCCAGATCAGATTCAAGAATATCAGGATTTACTAAAAGAAAGAATAATGGTAGATCATCATGGAGGTGCTATTAATAGCTTTTTTCCAAATTAAAATATCTTATTGATAATTTAATTTGGAATTTAATACATGAGAATTTAATTTTTTTTTAGATCCAGTTATTCCAATGTTCTACTATGTTGCTCAAGAAGATGTTGACAAAGAAAAACAAGAACCAGGCACAACAAAGAGAAAAGCAAACACAGAAGGGGGACTTTTTCTGTGGAATCAGGCGATGTTTATTTTAGCTCAGCTTTTAACTGCTGGACTTTTGCACATACATGAACTCGATCCTATTCGTAGGTATTTACCATCGTACAACAGACCAAGAAAGGGTGGACGCTATTCTGCTTTTCAGGTAAGATATCTTGTTTCGAAGGAAATAAAGTTATAGAAGAAGTTATAAGAATTTCAGGGGGAAATATTCTTTTCTGTTGTAAATTGGTTTTATGTTGGTTGCCACTTATGTGATTTTCGCAAGAAATCATTGGTGGTTTCATCAAAGCTGCTGGGAATTCAGTCCTCTACAACTTTTTCATTTAAATGTGCCACTTATTTTCCATAAAAATGGTCCGAAAATTGGAAAAACTGCGCCACATAAATATTTTGAATGCGAATAAAATTCTTGAGAATTAAATTATCTATAATTACTTACCGTTTTTATCGCAAAATACAGAATACCTATGTGTGCAAATCGACAAAAACACGAAATCCAAAATGGCGGTCACCTCCCATATTTAATCGTCTTTTTTTTTGGTTTCTTATATTTTTTTAACTAAAGTGATTGTGCTATTAGTACTCTCTAGTTTTGTGCTGTACGAACTGTTACCTGGAAAATTTGTTGCTTGACAAGCTTGCACTGTGGAATATTTGTTTTTCTTGTAAATTTAGAACTACACTTGTCTTAATAAATTAGTTTCTTAATACCTATGACATGACGTGTATTAGATATGTGATTTTGATTTACGGTACCAAAAATTTTACATAGGTTACTCTACGCTACTGCAGTGGTTCTTAACCTTTTTGTGGATGCGGAACACTTATGGAAATAGTAGAAAAACAGCGAAACACCTTGTTCATTATTAACTTATTTAGATTAATTCAGTGACGTAGTCAGGACTTCATTTTGGGGGGGTCCGAGCATCACTACTGGGATATTAGATCTAATAGCGCCAATAGCAAAAATTTTCAAGGTCACACATTTTCCTGGTATTTTAGAAATTCAATGATAAATCCATTTATTCAAAAATACCGACTTTCACAAGAAAAAGTTTTGGAATTCCATACCTTTTTCAAATAATAAAAACTATATTATATAAATATCTATATTACGAATAAGTTTATTGACATAAAGTAAAATTTATTTTTATATATATTTATAAACATTACAAATAAAAAAAATGAAAACAAAAACAACTGAAATACTAAAGTAATATTCGTCTGGATTTCCGTCAAGCCATGAGATGTAAAACTTTAACAGACCTGCTCTAAACTTGACTAGACTAGACTGCATAATCGCAAGCAAAATAAATTATATACAAGAAGCCGTTGCGCGAGTTGGTTACCGAATAGGCGTCATAGGCGATATTGCCAAGTTGCCCAATTATCTCGATTATTTTTTAAATGTTCGGATTATTAAAATATTTCTTGATAAAATAACAACGAATATTTAAATATTCCATGGAACACTTCAAAGGGATTCGCAGAACATTATGGTTCTGCCGTACTGGATTAACCCCAATCCATCAAAAATTACCTAATAAGCTCAAAAAGGGTACTTTTATGTTTACGCCACTACTTAAATTAAAAGAAATTCAAATACAATTTGTAAATGCTGCTGGTTGTGAACATCCCAAAATTCCCTAGCAAAAACAGATAAGTAATATTGGTTGTAGAAATCTTTGAGGCCTATGTATTTGAGATAACTTTGGTATCCGCTCCCTAGATGGCAGCACATATATGTTACCCATACACTTCTACTAAACAATATATTCTATAAAAATACTTGCTTCAATCTTTCTTCCTTGTCTAGGGGAGCTGAGTATGTCAATGATCGACTAGTGAGACTACTTCTGCTGAAACCCTAAAATTTAAAATCCCGCACCCATGAATATTGAGTGCAATTTTTGGAAGCGCCCTCTTACTTGCAGGGGGCCGTCAAATTACAAATATATTATACATACAAATCCAGACTACAATACAATACATTAGAGATGGGAATTCTAATTCATTTTGCCGAATTAATTCTTTCGGTCTCATTCACCTAGGTGAATCATTCAATTGAATGATTCTTTTAATTCAGTTAGTCAGTGATCTGTTAATGTTTCTGGGACTGCCATTAGTCGGTCGGTACCTACGTAATATCGGCGTGTCGGGAGGGAGTAGGTAATGCAAAAGAAATATGCACTGAATACTGAAATAAAACACGTAGGTACCACAGATGTAGATACTGGCCTTTGACTACTATATTATTAGGAATAGAAAATAAAAAACAAGGAAATAGAAGTATTTATTTCAGGAACCAGCAACCAAACATATATATTTCTGTAGGTACGTGTAATTCGTGTAACACGCACAAATATAGAAAATAAAAATATAACCATTTAAAGTTAATATTAAAAAAAATAATAAATATTTAAATATACCTACTGCAAAATATATATAAAACGTAAAAAAGTAGCTATTTCTTGACTTTCAAGTACCGATCTGACTGAATGCCGATGTGATTTCAGTCAGTTTAACTGAATTCAAGAATCGGTTTCGGGTTTCGTATTACATTGTTTTAGTCAGAGATCTGGTTTTAGTTCGCGGTGAATGATCCTTTCCGGCACCAAGGACCAATTCATTTCATTCAGTGAGGTGAATAGTTCAATTGTACTAGTTCGTTCACGAACTACCCACCTCTACAATACATAGCACGATAACATAAATAGGGAAGGGAATTGAGGAATCTGATTCTAATCCTAAACACCCAAACCAAAGCACACAACTTCTTTCAATATATGACTAGACTCTACGATTTAAAGGAATATAATGATAAAAAAAATATTTTTAGATATTACTTGATAAGTTATCCCCCAACTATTTTTTGGTGTGGGAGCTTCCCCTGATATTTCAATCACAGAATTGTTTATTTTATTGTTCAATGTCTTTAATAATTTTTGTAATTGAACCAATGTGTGTGATTCCTTATGGTAGTAAGTGAACGTTGGACTATCAAGCATTAGGGATAGGCTGTGAATAAAGCATGATGTTGCTGGCTTAAATTTTCATATTTGAAAAAGCATAAATGCAAACTTTTTGATTGTAGGTATATGTGTTTCGTGGTACCCATCATTTCATGCCTTTGTATTGGCATGAAATTGTAACCGATGATTTTTTAAATCAGTCAAAAAATCACCGGTGAAATATGCTTATCATTAGTCTGTCTATACAAGTTCTTATTTTTTTAAATGACATGTTATACAGGTGCATACCAATCATCAAATGGTGATGCGTTATGAGCTTATCGAATTATACATACACTTACTCGATATCGATAATATGTCTTTGCTTAATAGATAATTAACAATGCTGCCTAAATGTTTACTTTTACTATATTTGCCAATGTGTTGTAACAAATTCTAGTAAAAGCTCTTGCTTAAAACAAGACATTGAATACAATGTTTACATTTTCATTTTTCACAATTATTAGCAAAGTTACATTTTTCTTTTGATTTTTCCAGGCCAAGCGTTGTTTTGTAAGTAAAGAAGTTAATTATTTTGAATGTTTCTTTGTACACTGTAGAATAGAAGTGCAATCGATGTATGGCTCCAAATAAATGTATCTATTTATCTCCCTTTGTTTATGATGTATGTATTATGATTGCATCTTTTCTTGTGCTCCAAAAAATATACGTGCTTAGTTTTCTATGTGCTTTTAATAATATTTTTGAGCTTATAACTAATACTGTCTAAACATATCAATGTATCTATATATTAACATTCTACTATATAGGTATATGTATATATACAGTGAGCGTGTAAAGGTTGGAATAAATTCGATAAAAACGAATATGTCGACTTTTGTTGAAAAAACCCTGACACGTCGATTTTGTTTTTAGGAGGCTCATCTTTTTTTTGTATTTGACATGTTTTGATAGGTTTTTGTTTTTGAGATAACGACGTCACTAAAATTTTTTTAAATGGCAATCAAATTTTTTTATTCGCGTATCTGGTGTATGTAGTTTGTTCTGCTCTTTTCAGTGGTATAAAATTTCAGGTAGATTACATAATAATATTTTCGAGAAAATCCAGCTAGATATCCCGATTTAACTCCTCTAAATTTTTTCTTGCAGGGTTACCTAAAACCTAAGGTCTATCGGAATAGAGCTAATAATATTGAGGAATTACAGGATAGAATTAGAATTGAAATTAGATCAATCCGACCAGAAGTAGTCAAGAGATTTTACGCGAATTCGAATTCCGTCTTGGATATTGCCAGGAAGTAAATGGAGGACACTTTCAGCACTTAATTTGAATCTATTTTATATCATTTTGTTATTACAATAAATATTTAGTATTAAGAAAGATTATGATGTTAAATTGCAATTTTCTCGAAAATCTTGTTATGTAATCAACCTAAAATTTTATACCCCTAAAAAGAGCAGAAGAAACTGCAACAGATACGTGAATAAAAAATTATGTTGCAATACAAAAATATGTCAGTGACGTCATTATCTCAAAAACAAAAACCTATCAAAACATGCCAAATCCAAAAAAAGTTGAGCCTAAAAACAAAATCGATGTGTGTCCTGGTCTGTTCCACAAAAGTCGATAGATTCGATTTTCGAATTTATTCCAACCTTTACATGGTCACTGTATGTTGAAAGCAAGTAGGTATTATTTATGATGTGAAATATGTTTTCATTAGGGAACTGCTACAGATTTGGTGGTCCAGATCGTACTAATAGCCGAATCAATGCGTTTACAAGCTATGATGGGCACCTATGGCATCCAGACCCAAACACCACATGAAGTTGAACCCGTACAAATATGGTCGTCCACTCAACTTGTGAAAGTGTACGAAAACCTCGGCATCAACCATAAGTTAAAATTACAAGGCCGTCCTGTCAGACCAATTGGCAGTCTGGGTACAAGCAAAGTATATCGTGTTGCTGGAGCTACTGTTCTATGCTATCCCCTCATTTTTGAGGTGTCTGATTTTTACTTGTATCGTGATATGGCCCTTTTAATAGACGATATTAAAACAGAGCTGCAGTTTGTTGGGCGACATTGGAGATTGTCTGGAAGGCCAACGGTTTGTTTGTTGATAAGAGAGGAGCACATGAGAGATCCGCAATTTAAGAAAATGCTGGATTTGCTTGCTATGCTCAAGAAGGGGTACTGTGATAGTGTTAAGGTTCGGATTGGGCGGTTACAGAATCTTATTTCGAGTTCATGTGTCGGTAAGTATTTATCAAGACATAATGTAGGTTACATCTAAGGCATACCAGGGTGAATTTGGTCGATTTTTATAGATAGATTCTCTCGTCCATAATAAAAAGAAAACAATAAAAAAATTTGCTAGAATTTGTCCGTAACTTTTTTTTGGTTATATGTTGTCCGAATTCGCCCCTATCAATGAGGTGATGTCGAACACACTTCTTTTTCCACTGAAATTGAATTTTATCACACGCAGGGGTTATTTTGAACAGTTAAATGAAGATTAATTTATTTTTATGTATTTTATGTTATTACAATACCGCTGAGAAAGAAATTGTAGTCTATTTCTTCTCAAGGAAGTAAATAAATTTAGTATTCGGTGTTTCTCTACAATACTTTTGTCTATCCTCCGTATATCGTCTCGCGTTATAGGAAACCGCTATTCATTAAATACTTTTTTAACGTCTGTTAATATTTCCTCATCTTTTTTTGATAATATGTGTTTTGCTATGTCTCTCTTTAATTTTGTCTTTCAATTTTGATTTCGGTATTTGATAATATTCAGATGGGAGGTATCTGAATATTATCAAATGCCTAAGAAAACTTCGTAGTTCATTTGCTAGTTTCTCTTGTATGTCTTTGCTTAGTTTCTTCTTGTAGGACTTCTTATAGGTGCAAAATCGGACCATTATGTCCGATTTTGCACCATTTAAACCCAATATTTTATATAATTAATAGGCTCTTGGATGGGTGACCAGACAGGCTTAAGGAAGGGCTGTGGCAGTCCACCTGAGACCTGGGAACACTCAACCTCTGCTGCGGGCGCGTGGTCCCCGATAAATGATGATAAGGACAGAGTAATAAATCTCGGTAACTCAGAGCCATGCTATCGTATATAAATTGTAAGAGACTTTGCCACTAAGCCACCCGTAATAAATAGGATGGTTTGAAGAAAAGAACTCTAAGTAAAAAGGAGGAAAGTACAAGCGGCCTAATGAAGCTTAAGTGCTGTAGTGGAGGTGAAACACTACATTCCGACCTATATACATACATTATAAGAAAAATAATAAGAATAATTAAATTATCTCTTTAATATAGAGAATAAGATACTGAATACGTCGATAGAAGAATTAATATTTTAACTTTAAACACTTCTTGTCTATAAGAGTTTCTCTCCAACTGTAGGTACCAAATTTTCATAAAAAACACATTAAACATTGTTTTGTAACTTTCACAACTTTTGCTTAAGAACAAAGCGTACTTTACCACACCTTATCTAGACACAAACTAACCTGATGGAACATATCTCCCATTTTTAGGCAATGTATGGAGATAGCATTGAAAAAGTAGTGTGCAATGTACCGAGTGTCAGAATTCACCCCGATGACTGTAATTGACCCTAGATTATACTATAAAACCCATAGTACATATATAAAATTATATGTATATTTTAAACCGGAAAAGCATACCTGTTCTTTTGTACTTATAATAATAAATGTCCATTTGGACCAATCAATTGTTCATAAATCATTTTTTCTCAGAACACTTGGACTTTATGGGCGTATTAGATAGTCCTGATGAAGAGTTCAACCAATTTAAACAACTGCAACATGACTATATTGGATACCAAAGTTTAACTGATGTTCCTCGAGTCCTCAGCTATCAAGATGAATTAAAGGACTATTCAGTATGTAGAAAAAATTACTAGACATATTTGTTGTTTATTTTATCACAATTCACTATATTCTAGCATTACAAAGACAAAACTACCAATGAAATAGTCGAGGCCATAGTTAATATAGAAAGCGTATATGCCCGTTGTCAACTATATGGGATTTTATTGACTAAAGAAGGACAGAACTACAGAGTTAAAGGTCATACGGTAGAAGAATTGCTTCAAGGCTTATATCACAAAGCCGGGGGCTTGAGGCACTGGGCTGCGGTTAGATACACTAGCAGTTTGTTACATCATAACGTTGACTCAATTAGTCCGTTTATAACTGCTGTTCTTGTTCATGGAAAACAGGTATGAGAGTATAGTAAAAATCACACAAGGTATTTCAAATGTGTAATTTTTTTAAGTCTATATACGCGATAGAGTCCAGGGAAATCACAGTAAGGGTTTGGCAGGGTAGTATAGTTGGACCTATACTCTAATATATGTCAGCCACCAACCCACCAAATATTTAATAACTTTCTCAACTACGCTATAACGTTTCAGTTAAAATTTGTTTTATAAAAAAAAATTGTATTGTTAAATATTTTGTGAAACTAGGCAATGTTGTTTTAGTTTTATTTTTCAGTTGACAGTGGGGGTGATAGGCCAGAAAGAAACGGTTTTTGATAAGCCGATGACCCCGGCTGAAATTCAGTCAGTCGTGTACAACACAATACAACCTTATGACGTCATCCAAGCAGTATTACAGCAGGAGATTATTTTATACTGCGGAAGGTTGATAGCGACAAATCCTGAGCTCTTTCGAGGAACTCTTAAGATCAGAGTTGGGTGGGTGTTAGAAGCCATTAAATACTACCTGCAATTTTTTGGGCACGACAAGAAAATCGAGGATCACAGTCCGTATGAAGTCAGGCAGCTGCTGTATAAAGTTCTGTCTATTAAGGAGTGGGCTACCAAAGAACAGTAAGTATAGTTTTGTACTAGAATTTTTTGAATTGTAGAGGTTGAAGAAAATGTAATAAGGAGCTTTCTTTTTAAGTTATTTTATATTTAGTCAAAACAAATTAAGGCATTGTCTATTCAGCGGACTGCCCCCAGCATTTAGGCATATTTACTATTCATCAGGGCGCCATGACGAGTAGAATTCGTGTCTAAACATTGGGCCACTCATATACAGGTACATTTCATCGGTGCGTAATGGCATTGTCAGGAGTCAGGATCCGATTGTCACGGAATCAGAACTTAAATATGGATAGAGTAAAATAAAACACTGAAAAGAAGTATTATATTTATTTATTAATATATAAAATAAAAAATGTTAAAACAAAACATAACTTAAAACTAAAAAAAACTTAAAAGTAGAGCGAATACCTCTTGATTATTTGTCTTAGTTTGTAGTGTCAGTGGTGTATTTAGCCTAAAGTGTAAGTTTGATTTATGTCCTTAACATTTAGCCCTTCATCCTTTCATTATTTTATTTTTCTTCAGCAATAACTAAACTTTCTATATTCTCATTCATAATTTGAACTTCTTGAATGTTTCCTGTGAGAGGCAAGTTCATATTTTGATTGATTTTCTTTTTTCCAATAACTTCATTTTCCATATTATTCTTATACATACTTTGAATCTGGTCATAGATCAGGGCTGAAGCCTTTGAAAATGGTAAAAAGTGAAAAAAAATAATAGTAAGATGAAACCCATTGGAAAATGAAGAAAATATAACAAAAATGAAAGGAAAAATAATTTACGGGCGATCTGAGGTCGAGAAGTGGAAGGGGGTGAGTCTTTAAGAGTAAAAAGCAGTTTATCTCGATTTCCGGTAAAACTACAAGTCCTATGGAAAAAAGTTATATTGCAGTTGTAGGTAAAAAAAGATTTACAACTTTTATATTTACACTTTTTTCACATGACCTCAAAATTTATGTAAAAAATTCATAACCAAGTTTTTGGTTTTTTATTTTTTTTACAAAAAAAAATTTTTTTAAAGAAATTTGGTGAAAACTTACCTTCTCTTCCTTTTCCAATGGGTTTCATCCTACTATGAATTTTTTGGTTTCAATAATTATGGACCCTGTACTTTCTTTAAGTATAATACTCACACTTCCTCGTCAATTCCATCTCATATTAGCGTATTACCAAGGGTAAGGATTCATTATTTACTTCAACGACCATTTCAACAATGATAAAATCTTTGACCATCTTGACAATTAGTAAATTTATAAGTTTGTGACTTAGCTAAATTTCCTGGGTGATATCAATAAGCACGCGATACGTACCTATGAATAGGAAATGTGCCTATATATAAGAGTGCCATGATGTTTAATACATATTCTATTCGTTGGTTGGAATATGAGCATGCATACATTACGCCCCGATGGATAGCAAATATACCTATATGACAGCCAAAAATAAAAATAATTTCAAATGAACAATTCCACTTACTTTATTATCTTCATTATCAACTGTTGTAATATATATGGCCGATACTTTAGTATATTTTGCAAGTTACATTGAGTTATAGAAATAGCCTAGCTTCTAGTCCCCATATAAACCTAACAGGAACATATTTATATATTTACTAAAAAATCCCAATCTTAGGCTTACTCCTCGTCAAAAGAGACAGCTAGAAGGATGTTTATGTAGAGTGCCATCATCTTTTTACAATCAAGTGTGGGACGTAATGACAAGGACACCACAAGGAATAAAAGTGGCAGGGAATGTCATACCTCAACAACCTACGCTTTCTAATATGACAAGATCAGAACTAACATTTTCTCTTCTCGTAGAACAGGTAGATAATTTTAATGGGAAAAATTAAAGCTCAATTCTATTCATTTATTTTAGATGTTAAATCATATTCAACAACCGGAGTACAGACAACTAATAGTAGAATTACTGACAATTGTGTCTACGATACTCGGTAGAAATCCAGAGTTAACTTTCAGCCAGCCACTAGATTTAGAACAGCTGATTAAAGATGCAGCTCATATGTACTTTAAGGTACATTTATTCATACTCTGCACATTTTGATAAACATTTCATCAACAAAATTTTTAGGATCATAATTTAAAAGAGGAAAAAGTTGATAATCTTATGGAAATCCCTTATGTACGGTCCACGGGGTATTTAGCGAGAGCTGTTGTTAATACAGTTCTTAAAGGAGGACAAATTTCCAGAGATTTAGAAAACGAGCCAGAATCATGTAAAATTTCTTAAGCATTATTTAGAGTAATAACTTGCTATATTTAGTTTTTATCGTTTTAATAAGTCTGATTATATTATTGACTTTCTATTCAATAACGAAAGTCCTATTTTTCTTTTATAGAATAAATTGACAGGAATATTAATTATTATTATTGTTATAAAATTACTGTTGATATTTTCTAAAAAAGGTTTTATTTTACAAATAAGTTTTCTGACACCTCCCACATCGGTATATCTCTTAAGCTAGGAATGGACTTGTTTACAATAGTTGACTGAATGCTGATATAATATTCTTTATAACACTTTTCCTTATCTTCACAACTACAGTTGGTTACAACAGTATCACACATTTCCACATGTAAACCAGTCAACCGTCTCTTACTTCCAATTTGATCTGTAATAGTCTTCAAATCATCAACGTTTGGTGTCATACAGAAGCCCAAGCTGGGATATATAAAAAAGGCGTAAGACGTTAGGACAATTAGAAAATACACTGGTATAGCAACAGCCCAATATCGTTGTGGTAGAAATGTAACACCTACTAATTCCAAGTATTCTTCTGGCACTATTGCCCAAATAAGGTAGGTTATAAAGAATATTTCGAAACTCAAATACATAACAAAGCCGTAAACGGCTCTACTAGGAGTTGGAGCTGGAGAATGTTCAGGCATTTTTAGTAGTGGCTATATTTGTTACTTAATGATGGTGGAGCAAAAAGCTCTACCGTTTCAGATATCAGGCCTAGTTTTTCAAAAAAACCATTCACTGCTACTCGTAACTGTCGCGCTAGTGGAGCTGAAAATTTCCTAGAAAGATAATATTGTTATAAATTATATGTTGCATAGTCAAACACTTACGCTGTTAATTTATTGTCTACAACACTTAATACTTTAACTACGCCACTACGTTTAGGTTCCTTATCGATTCTTAATACATCATATGCTATTTCAGCAATTCTATTTGTTTGAAAAGGAATTTCAATCTCACTATATTCAGTTAAGGAGTAGATTCTAGATTTATTTCATATACTTTTAATTTGAAAAGGATACATTCTATGTTGATTTTCATCGCCCATTATCATAACCAGTAGCTACCTATAAATTAATGTATTTACCATAGGTACATAAAAGAAATAGGTATATGGAGAAAATAGATTCGTTTATTTAACTTCTAAAAGTAAACTGCAAGAAATATCTGAAATAGGTTAGAATATGTCACATAGATAAGATATGTCATCAGCTGAGCAGTCATCATAGACCATTTAAAATTTAGATGGTAAATTTTCTATGATCATAGACGACTCTTATGTGGCATAATATATTAATATCAGGGAACAAACTCACATTGATTAATATATTTATATACGGAGCTGTCATATAGAATAGCTATTTATGTTAACCAGTTGGGAAAAGTACTATTTTGTGTGACGATCAGATTTCTGCGGAACGAGCTCTAGCGAGTTACACAAAATAGTGCTCCCCATAACGTGTTTACAAAAATTTAAAAAAAATCTAATTTTGACCAATTTTATATTTTATGAGAAGAAAACTGAATTTTATACGTTTAAAAACAATCCAGTAGGTTGTAACGGTGTTACCGCTTGTCACTTTCATAGCTTGTCAGGTTTAAATAACCTACTATGAAATGAACTTTTACCAATTTTTGATACATAAAGTGACACTTTTCAAAACCCTTTGACGTTAGGAAACGTCTTACTTTTCACCATCAGTTAAAAATAAATATTACGCAACTGGTCTTGGAACCGTGTGAGCCGTCAATATCTAGTAAGTTGTGCCAGTTTTGGCCACAGCCAGACCACAGCTGCTTCTGTCGTTTTGTGACGTTTCTGTAATATAATTATTATGCAGATATAATAATACAACGATTATAGACTAAACAGGATTGCTTATCCCCATAAGCGCAACGTTAAACAAACTCGTAGGCCCCCACCACGTTTTTGACGTCAGCGGATAGGTACGGCGTAGGTTCATTGCCCCACCGGTGTATTTCCCGGCGTTTGTGTAGTGTATCATTTGTACATTAACATCGTGTCTAGAGAAGTGTTATCTGACCAAGCATCAATTTGGAATCGACCGTTGGCGCAAAATGATGCCGGCCGAACTTAACCGCTGACGTCAGATCTTGTCTAAGAGCACGTGGCCGATAAGCAATCCTGTTAGTCTATAATCCTTGATAATATGGTTCCCACGGTTCCCATTATGGCCGAGTGCACCGTACGTGTTAATCCTGGATTACGTTTAAGCCTGACTTAGTTTGACATATTTGCATGCAAATGTGTCAAAATAAGTCAGGCTTAAACCTAATCCAGGATTAACACATACGGTGCACTCAGCCATTACTGGTGTTTTGTGTCACAAATATTGCATAATCTATATGTCACAGATGTTTTCTGTGTCCTCAACTCGTTATTTTCAGAAGTCCTCTGGTGGCTAAATGCGGAACTAATCTGTAGTCCACTTTTCTAGTCTAGGCTCCTCTGGTTCTCTGGTACTTTTTTCACAATTCAACTTCACCAAAAATGTAACGATAATAGAAAATATAATACCGACTTAATATTTTCTATCAACAATGTACCAAAGATTAGTTTGCGGATATCCGTCATAGCCCTGAGATCTTAATTTGATTTTATTTTTCTATTTTACTTTGACAATCGAAGCACCCAGACAACAGAAAAATTTGTTGAAATTATTTAGTATTGTATTGATTATACACAACGCGGTGTAGCATCCGCGTTGTGTATAACCCGTATACCTAATCGTTGCGCCACAACTACCACGCAATAGAAGCATTCTCATCTTGCAATTTGCTCATCTATCAGTTTCACAAGTTAAAAATTGTTTTTCTACATTTTATTAGCGAGGCCACAGACTACACAGCGAGGCTGTAACCTTGTTTATGCTTGTGAATGTGAATCACAACCTCAACAATCTTTTTCCCTCAGTCACAGATCTCAGTCCCTGTCAAAGAGCAAGCAGTAAATAAATTAATTAGATCTGGTGTGGTCTATATTTTCCATCTTTCGGATATCAGTGATCTCTGAAATGAAGTGTGGTGATTATTTCTGATTCTGAATTATGTTTTATGATTACAGGTGTCAAAACAGACAATATGTCGAGGTGTATATAGTTTATATCATGTTTATGTGTCATAAGTTATGTAAATGGACGTAATTATTTCGTTTATTTACCAGGATTAGGAATTAATATATTTCACGTATTCTCCCATTAGCATTTGCGAGATAAGATAGAGATTTATCTGAACAGTTGCCATCAATTGAGTCATTGCTTATCGTAGCTTTTAAATGTTTACGAAAATATGTTTATAAGCTAGTGTAAAATGACTTCCAAAGAAAAAAAATACGGAATTTTGGTGCAAAATGCGTTACTTAAAGAATATTCCAAAAATCAGCAACGGACCGCACTACTTGGACACATTGCTTTGATTGAAGGGAAACTTACCGATAGAAATCTAGCAGTTAGGTTTTTAGAAGAAGGCGACACATTTGAAACAACACAATTCTCTTGTGGACAAGATTTATTAGAAATAATTCCTGAAAAGCTTTTCCCATATATTGCTTCCATTACATCACCACAGGAGAGAGTTAAGTTAGCGAAAAATAAAAAGTTATGTGACATGTTACAAAATATTCCCCTCAATGCTACTGCTGGATTTCTGGATACAAATGATATTCAGTTGGGAACTCTAAGATATAAAGGTACCGTCAAGGGCATGGGTTACTGTTTTGGCATTGAATTACATGTAAGTTTGGTTAACAACTATAAATATTCGTAACAGGTAGTGTCATTTTTTAATTAGTCTGTTGTTGATTAGAGTAGAGCTTAGTAGTTTCTATTTTATTTCTACTTCACAGAACATCCTTGTGTTGTGGATCATTATTTACTTAAGTGATAGTAGGTATGTGTTTAATTTTATACATTCTTTCAGTTAAAACCTACACAGTGAAATATAACTATTTAGTCTTATTTGTCAACATTCAAATGAGATTTATTTTCTTGTTTAATGTTCTACATTCTGTTTATGCAGTACCTACCTATTAAGACTTCTTATATTCAGTATTTGTGTTATTTTACATAATGCAGGCACACTGGGGCACTTGTTTAGATAAACTTTCAATACAATAATTCGATTTACATGTAAATGACTTTTAAGATGACTTTTACAGATATTGAGTGTTTTTGTTTATCTTTTATTAAAATTTCCATTAGCTACTTTAAAGCTAAGCAACTTTGAATAAAGAAAGAAAGTAACATTGCTACGTACCTACCTATAATATAAAAGCCCTATAAGGTAGGTTGGTAAGTACTGAATTACTTAAAATATGTGGTAAAAATTATACATAATTTTCTTCGTAATTGTATGTTTTTGCTGCATTTTGTCAGTAAAAACAAAGTTACACAAATTGTGTAACAAATGTGAATTATTTATCTTTGTTAAATATTTGAAGACATGGATTTATGTGTTACAGCTTGACCATGAACAAATAAAAACACATAAAAAATAGTGGCTAGCTAAGAAGGTTAATTTAAAAGCCTTCTTTTCTATTTCTGGAGGAGTTATTTACATAAGAGCACAATAGATAGGTACAAAAAAAAAATAATAGGTACTTTCAGGTAGGTAATTTGGATACCTATCAATTACCTATTTTACTGTTTTTCTTTTCAAACTCTTCTAACCTGTTTAATATTATATACCTACTTAGTATTGCCTAATGAAATACGAAATCCTGATTTCTGTATTGATTAAATATCACAATGAAATATTAATTACCTACTTTCTTGTTGACAAGGCGTCCTAGCGATAATGAGGAATAAAGTAACAATTCCTTTCTGACACAATGTTTTGTCAATTTAAATTTTAGTTCAGAAGTCTCACTGTTAAATTTTCCAAATTAAATTTTACATTATATCAGTGTTTGTACATACCTCTATCTATTTATTTATTAGATATATTCTCGGATATATTTCAAAACTCAAACAACTGTGGTTTGTGTTTATTGTTGCCATTATTACAAAAGTTAGTTAAATAATAACGTTTCTAAGTTGCCTTTGTTTTTAGGAGAAGAAAAAGGGTAATAATTGTGATGGATCCTGTGCTAATATCTCCTACTTCTGTTGTACCCCTGGTCATGGTGTATTTACGAGTATTGAAAGAGTGAGACCAGTGCAATATCAAGATACTAGTTACGATTCCACACCACCACCACACATTACGGAACTTAATGCCTGTTTGGAAAAGAACATATCAAGCATCATGAGCAACTCGAATGACTTGAAGCCTCGCCATGAGGAAATTATAACAAAATACGGGGAGTATCCGAAAAAGTCAAACTTGCCTGTTAGAAATTCCCGAAATTCCAGGTCGTTGCAGAATATTCTAGATGTTGATGGTATGACAGTAAATACTAACAATGATTTTGACCAAAACACTGTCATTCAACCTGACAGAACTTATCTAGTAGGAAACATGCCGAAGAAAAGTAAAAATAAATCAGAAGTTGACTTAATTGAGGTTATAGGTGGTACGTGGTCAGGGACAACGGATAGCAAACAGTTGGAACACTTTTCAAATTTGAAGAAAGGACTTGACAAAAACGATAACATAAAAGACAAATGTATGCCTGTAGAGAATAATACTTTGAGCAGAAGAAATAAGAGCAGCAATCCACTTTCTCATTTTTTGGATGGCAGCAGTACGTTGAGGAGGACTGAGAGAACAGCAAAGTTTTATACTAATGAAAGTGAAAAAGAGGACACTAGGATGTTGATCAAAAAGCATGAAAATAGCAAGAGTGAGTTTTATTTAATTATGTAGGTATTGTTTACTAGGATTGCATACTTGAGTGCAGTTATAGGTCACTATACTTCCTTGAAAATCCAATAAATTCAGTGGCAATTTGGATATAGCAGGAAGTTACTCATTAAATATAAATTATAATAGAATTGGAAATTTTCCACATTGATTAGGTACCTGTATGTTTCGGTTTAAGCTGAGAGTGAAACCATAATAATTATCATTATCAGTAGTTGAGCATTTAAGTCCAAGCCTGAATATATTTAATGCATAGACTTCAAAAAGTATAAGATTAGCATAATGTAACTATCAATGTAAGCACAACCATACTAATTTATTTAAACACAATGATTGGAACAAAATATTAACCGAAGCAGGATTAACAGTTTATATTATGCAGCGCCTGATTGAGCGATCTTATGCCTTATAAAGTTTTTGTATAACAGTTTTTGAACAGGTTTTCAATCAAATTGGGCTATCCTACCCAAAGTTGAATAAAGTAAACGCTTATTTATCTTTACCGCAGTAAAGGATCTCTTAGTAATTTCTTATTTTGAAGTACAGAAGTTTGTGAAGCTGCAGACATGGACCTTACTTCACAAAACGTTTTAATTAAAACTTTTGCAATGTAATTTCTCACTTATAGAATATAAAATATTTCCAAATGAATAACAGAAAAATTAATAACAGGAAAGATTTTCTTGTTCAACTCTGTTTCTGCCATCGTTGAAATGTTCATCACCATCTAGTTATTCTTGACATTGATGATTCTAAATAGACCAGGGCTGAAGCCTTTGAAAATGGTAAAAAGTAAAAAAAAATGATAGGATGAAACCCATTGGAAAAATAAGAGAATATAACAAAAATGAAAGGAAAAATAATTTACGGGCGACGAGGTCGGGAAGTGGAAGGGAATGAGTTTTTAAGGGTAAAAAATGGTTTATCTCGTTTTGCGGCAAAACTACAAGTCCTATGAAAAAAAGTTAAATGGCAAAGTTGTTGTTAATTAAAAGATCTACAACTTTTGTATTTACACTTTTTTCACATAACCTCAACATTTATGTGAAAAATTCAAATATACAAGTTTTTGGTTTTTTATTTTTCTTTTACAAAAAATTTTTTTTTAAAGAAATTGGTGAAAACTTCATTTTTATGTCCCAAACATACTGTATTTTTTTTAATTTAAAATATTATTTTTCACCTTATTTTGACTTAATATCGAAAAAGCACCCTAATTTTCAATCGAAAATTCTCCCGTCAAAATATCTGCTTTTTAAAAAAGTGGGGGCTTTTTGTTCGTTGAAATCTCTACTTTCAGATGGTGTAAACAAATATACATTACATAAATATACTATGGTAAATGTTCTCAGAAAATGCAAAGAAACGAAAAAACTCGAATCCGAAACTATTTTTGCATGTTTTTTGCAATCTTATATGTTTTATGGATTTGTAATTTTTTTGTTTGTCAATGGAATCTTAAGTTAGCTTAAAATTGTACATAATGATTAAAAAAAATATTTTCGGATTCGAATTTTTTTCGTTTCTTTTCATTTTCTGAGAACATTTATCATAGTAATGTATATTTTTTTTACACCATCAGAAAGTAGAGATTTCAACGAACAAAAAGCCCACCGACTTTTTTAAAAAAGCAGATATTTTGATGCGAGAATTTTCGATTGAAAATTAGGGTGCTTTTTCGATATAGTCAAAATAAGGTGAAAAAATAAATATTTCAAATAAAAAAAAATACAGTGTGTTTGGGACATAAAAAGGTAAGTTTTCACCAAATTTCTTTTTAAAAAAATTTTTTTTGTAAAAGAAATAAAAAACCGAAAACTTGGTTAGGTATTTGAATTTTTCACATAAATTTTGAGGTTATGTGAAAAAGTGTAAATACAAAAGTTGTAGATCTTTTTATTACCTACAACTTTGTCATTTAATTTTTTTCCATAGGACTTCTAGTTATGCCGGAAATTAAGATAAACCGTGATTTATCGTTAAAAACACACCTTCTCCACTTCCCGACCTCAGATCGCCCGTAAATTATTTTTCCATTCATTTTTGTTATATTCTCTTCCTTTTCCAATGGGGTTTCATCCTACTATTATTTTTTTTTGGTTTCAAAAATTATCGACCCCGGTCTAAAAATTAATTTTAGCATACTTATATTTCTATGAAGTACAAATTAATAAAAATAAACCTATGAAAAAATGAGTCTTTTCAGGGAAAATTTGTTATTTAGGTGATTATTTAAAAATAAAATAAATATACTTTCCTCGTATACCTGTCGTGAGCAAAAAAATAGGACGAACAATTTTTTTTCTAATGGAAATTGTCTCTATTTGAATATTAAATGAGTACTCGAAATAAAACAGTTAGCACTTTTATTTTATTGTGTATTGTAATGCTGTTTTTATTGCTACAGCAAATGATAGATGGTCAATGGACACAAATTGCACTACGTTATAATATTAACAATTTAAAAAAGTGGAGAATAAACGGCACAGTTAGTAGAAATCCTGGATCAGAGGACAAATGATATCTACCTTAACAAGAAACTAACTACATATTAATATTTCGTTATTGCAACATTTCTATTTATAACTTCTATAAGTCTGTTTGACATAGAATTAGAGACCTTATACGATAATTATTAGCAATAATATTTTCCCATGCATTATTTACTATTTTCATTAATTCTTGGGTATTCCGTGGTCTCACATTTAGTTTTTGGATACTTCTTATGAGTAGTCCGTATACAATAGTCCCCGTAGTGTTCCACAGGGTTATGATCTGGACTATGACTGGGCCAGTTCAGAACATTAATGTTGTTATCTTGAAACCAATTAGTTACAATACAAGTAGTATGAACGGAACAATTATCTTATTGAAAGATGAATTCATTATTAGGAAATAATTATGACACAGAAGGGAGCATAATATTGTCTAAAATCCTAATATACATTTCACTATTAAATTGCTCTTCAAAATGCCACAAGATACCACGACCACGTGCCGATATCCAAGCCCACATATTAACGGTAAAACAACCACTTTTATATTAGATATGTATATTTAATATTAGATATGTACTCTCATCGAATCGAGTATTTGGAGGTCGGTAAACACGAATAAGACCGCTGTGTGTTGACTGGAAATTTATATCACACACTAAAAATTCAAGCGCAAATCCTGGGTCGAGCTACTTTATGTTCGGCTTTAAGTAAGTATTTCTGTGCTGCTGGATGACAGCATAGCTCCGATTCTCTTACTCGCCGGCGACCAGTACTACTTGATCCAGGAAAATTCGTTTCTTCAGCAGTGAATAATTGAGTAAAATGAATTTTCAACTACCAATTGCAAATTTTGTTGAGTTGATATCCTTCATCACCCTTATCCACGATTTCTACTAATCGTTCCGTTTTTTCTCCACTTTTTAAAATGTTAAACACTGGATTTTTGTTAATATTACAATGCAGTGCAATTTGTCTCATTAACCATCCATCTTCTGTTTTAGCAATAACTCCAGATTTAACTAAATTGCTTATATGGGGCATATTAGTTTTTGCACACTTGCAATGAATTTTGACAAGTAACTGACAATGTCACAAAAATTAAAGTTTTAAGTACACAACTAGATTTTAGCAAAAATACATTATGATTTCCTCCGTCCCATTTTTTTTTGCTCACGACAGTACAAGTTTGATTTTGAATACAAAAAGTAAAGAACTGAAAAAGTAAGGTTAAGATAAATATGAAATATTGGATTTAAAGACAAACATGAAAAGCAAAGTGATGAAAATATTGCTAACAGCAGTATCAAATCAATAGTGAATTTTGTGACGTTAATGTTTGTTGATAAATTTAAAGAAAAATTTCATATTATGTACTACATTTTGATATACAAGTTTAAGTACCTGTTACTACAAATTTATTTTGGTCCCTCCTGTCTTCTGACTGAGCCACTGGTTTAGCAAACTGCAACTTTTACTACATATCTAAAAATAGCCCTTATTGCGTATGTTGGCCAAACTAGACTTGCAGACTTTTTTAGATATCTATTTATACCCATTTAGTTCAGATCTACGGCAGTGTCAAAATCAAGTCATTTTTATTTTTGACTCGTACAAAAAATGTGCTGTACAATAAAATTGTTAAAAAGTTCGTACCCACTTATAGTTTTAAGTTTATAACTGTATCAATATGTCTTTAAGTCAGAGAAAAAATTATAGTTTGCCCCTTAATGTTAACAAGAAAGGTCCCAAAACAATGAAACCGAAGAGTGTTAGAGCTAAAAACAGTTGTGATGTTATTTACGCTAATACTTATACCGAGGATGATATTAATATTCCACTATCTGTCTTAGAAATTAATGAAAAAAGTGAACAAGTGGCTAGGTCTTCAACCTTCTACATTAACGATAAACCCAAATACCACGACCCACAGCCAGGTACGACCAATGACCTGGTTATCGGAAGTCTTGTGGAGGTCCTCAATGATATTAGCGTGGACCCTCTGTATGGCGTTGTGAGATGGATGGGGGTTAATAACGACACTAATTTTATACTTGTTGGTGTTGAATTGGAGGAAGAACAGTCTCATTTACCTTTGACGTTAACCGACGGTACACATAATGGCGAGAGGTTCTTTAAATGTGGCGAAAACAGAGCACTCTTTGTGCCCATGGAACAATGTCATAAAGATTCGCGGTTTCAAGATGGAACCCCACCTCCTGTCCATCAAGCTACTGCTGTGGAACAAATTGTAAGTGATCTTTTGAATTAATTTACTAGTACATTCAATTCATAAATACAATTTATCTATCTAATTTAGGTTACCCTATTAAGGTATGCTTCCCCACTAGGTATATTATTATAAATTATGAATAGCATTTCTCAGGAAAAGACCCTTACATGCAATTTTTGACCCTGCTTTAGAAACTGAACAATTCTAATAATAATTACTGTATTAAAACTACTTTCGTGTAATTTTAATCAAGGAAAATTTGGTAGGAAAATTCTGTAGCAATAATAATAATATAGAGAACGTTAAAATGTGAAATACAATTTTTTGTTTAGTTGATTGGCTAGTCGCCAAAAATCTATTCTAGCTATATATTTCATTTGGATTTTTAGCCCAGTCAATAGAAATATGTAAAGTAGTGTTAGCTTGCAAAAGGTTATGTAGATATCATTTTTGGCATGGACTTCTATTAATTATGGTGAGGTTAATAAATAAAACCCCAAGTTTTTGACCTTGAGACATGTTGCTGCTCCCGCTGCTATATTTGAAAATAGGTACAAAAAAAAAGTGTTTACTTCAAAGTTTTGTTTACTTCAACCTCCATTTCAAGCGTGTATAATATATGTGTATAAAAAAATTATATACAAAAATGCAGGAAGTATAATAACCTACATTTTTTAGAGCATATCAACTGCCGTATCTCGGAAGAAGGCATGTACACATCTTCTGACAGTTTAGGGAAAACAATTACTAAAGATTTGGTATACTTTAAATTGCTGTAATTTTCTTACTAAATAACGTCATGATCTGATTTTTTTAATAGTAAAAGAAATGGATATTTTTTAATGCTGTTAAAATTTGTTGAAAAATATCGCTACTTTCATAAAACAGCTTTACATATGGTACTTTATCTTACTAAATTTGAAATTTTACTAAGCAAGAATGCCACATATGCTACTTTTAAATAGGACATGAATACATTAATTAATAAATTTATATATTATACAGGACGTTTTCATATTTTTCAAATGTTTATTATTATTATTAAAAATCAAAACAAGCATTGTATAAATTTATTGATGAAACCATGTATGTAAATACGTATGAAAATACATGCGCGTTTGGTTTGCTCACAACATATTACTAGTGATTTGACTAGAAAAAAGCCGTATGTCGTTACATGCGTCTTTTATACTTTGTTAAATAAATGAGAAACCATACACATACGTCTGAAATGGACACAGGGCTTTCTTCTCTAGTACTGCGGTCAAAAAAACTAAAGCGACACAAATGTTGAAATTTTGAGTCATTTTTTTTAGTAGAAAAAACAATATTTTAGATATTCATAAGATAATACGTAATTTATAGATTCTAAAAATTTCATTAACCAGATTTAGCGAAAATGTGCACATAAGGCTTCTTTCCGAAGTAGGGCAGTATAGGTTTAGCAAAAAATCAATTTTTTTGTAGCTATTTTCCAATGTGGCGGCAACAAATCCAGGTTGGAAACTTGCGGTTTTATTAACCTCACCACAATAGAAGTCCATGCCAAAAATTATCTCTTCTCATATCCTTTTGCAATGTAAAATGTATCTTTGGACTATTTTTGTCTTGAGGCAAGTTACAATTTTGGCCAGGATGCAATGATTTTGTCTAAAATTGTTATTTGTTTACACTAGCAAGTAACAATGACTCATTAAGAGGCTCTCCTAAAAATAATGTTAGGAAGCAGTTTATATTATTCTAGTTTAGTAACAGTATTATTAGATTATTCCAGTCTATACAATTTCTATGTATAATTTCATACAACGTAGGATGAAATGTAGGCGTATATGGAATAATGTATTACTGGCTATTTATAATAATATTAATAATAAATTTATGTATGTGTGAGCTAAAACAGTAGCATATTAGTAGAGATGTTGACATGGATAGATAATTTCCTATAGATTATATTCAATCTTCAATGGTGAGTAAAGAATTGTATGATTATTATGATACAATATAATTTAATACATCATAAAATAGAGAAGATTTTTTGTATTTATAGTAAATAATCTAATGCTAACAACAATATTTTTAATATTTTTTACATATTAGGAAGATATTTTAATTAGCGATGCAATGGTTCTGATTTTTACGATTACGATTAAGAAACTAATAATAGTACGATTACGGTTACACTAAATAAATTGAAAAAATGAAAACAAAATATTTTGTTTTCTCTTTTTCTAGTACGCCGAATTTTAGTTTTAAATTTAATTTATTTTAATTTTAACCGACAATGTTATTTACCGGCATGCACGATAAAAAAAAATTACAATAAATACGATAAAATATAAAATTTTCAATTTTATATTTTATTATCACAACAGAAAATCAGGTAATATAAAAGTTGGTACCATCATTAATGGGATTTTTGAAAGGCGACAAAGTAGAGAAACACAAAATAATCCGCCATGGAATTAGTAAGTAAAGTCCATACCATCAATGTTGCGTGCACGTGATCAACAGAATTTTCTGAAACAAATCAGTTCATGGCCATACAATATATTATTCAGTGACATTTCGTTAAATAGGAGTTTATCTTTAATCTATGCAAATAAAACACACCAAAACGTAATTTGCATGTCTTTGCTTCATGCAGTCACAGATCACGTGCACGCCAACATCGATGGGGTATGGGCTTTAGTACTCTGTATTCATAAGCCGTGGAAGCATCTGAAGAGGAATCAATTACCGTGATTTCCAGTTGTACCTCAATAAGTGGATCTTCTTATTAGGCATTAATAGTTGCCAAGAAATCATCTATAGCCTTATTAGAATGTTGCCAAGAATCATCTATAGCCAACGATATTTATTCATTGACATTATATATTTTTTATATATTTTCGGGTGGAATGTACTGGAATTTGTAATTAACATTTGACATATTAAGTAGGTACAGCAGTAATTTATCCAGTGAAGTGTTGTATTTGACTATGCTTCTCATTTGCTCAAGTATCTAAAATAATAATACGATATTTGAAACGCATTATTTAGAAAGAAAAGCAGCATCCGAATCGTCAGGGATTACTACAAAAAGTGTCGCTACAAGAGATGTAAAATCGTAATTTACCCCGTAAATTACGAAATTGTTTACCGTAATTTACCCTTTTTTTTATTACCGTAAATTACGTCATAAATTAATAAAGGCATGGCCCATTTAGTTTTCTTTTTGTTTTATATTTTAAAATCGTAACATGTGTATTTTTTTTTAAGTATCAATAATATATTAAGCACTAATTCCTGAATTTTGTATAGTAAACACACATTTATTATGTTAATTTTCTTAAAAAATTACAAAAAAAATACCTCTTAATTTACAAAAAGTTTAATTACCTTATTTATTTACAAAAAATAAATGTATTACCTGGTAATTTATCAAAAAAATTAATTACCTGGTAATTTATCAAAAAGAAAAATTACCAGAGAATTATTTTGGTAAAATATATTGGTAAATTACCGTGGTAAATTACCAAAAAAATTAATTTTCGTAATTTTGCATCACTGGCCGGATTACCCAATTTTCTTAAAAAATTTACAAAAAAATTTCTTAATTTACAAAAAGTTTAATTACCTATTTATTTACAAAAAATAAATGTATTACCTGGTAATTTACCAAAAAAATTAATTACCTGGTAATTTATCAAAAAGAAAAATTACCAGAGAATTTATTTTGGTAAAATATATCGGTAAATTACCGTGGTAAATTACCAAAAAAATTAATTTTCGTAATTTTGCATCACTGGCCGGATTACCCAATTTTCTTAAAAAATTTCTCTTAATTTACAAAAAGTTTAATTACCTATTTATTTACAAAAAATAAATGTATTACCTGGTAATTTACCAAAAAAATTAATTACCTGGTAATTTATCAAAAAGAAAAATTACCAGAGAATTTATTTTGGTAAAATATATCGGTAAATTACCGTGGTAAATTACCAAAAAAATTAATTTTCGTAATTTTGCATCACTGGCCGGATTACCCAATTTTCTTAAAAAATTTACAAAAAAATTTCTCTTAATTTACAAAAAGTTTAATTACCTGGTAATTTATCAAAAAGAAAAATTACCAGAGAATTTATTTTGGTAAAATATATTGGTAAATTACCGTGGTAAATTACCAAAAAAATTAATTTTCGTAATTTTGCATCACTGGCCGGATTACCCAATTTTCTTAAAAAATTTACAAAAAAATTTCTCAATTTACAAAAAGTTTAATTACCTATTTATTTACAAAAAATAAATGTAATTACCTGGTAATTTACCAAAAAAATTAATTACCCGGTAATTTACCAAAAAGAAAAATTACCAGAGAATTTATTTCGCTAAAATATACTTAATACATCAGGTTACATTTTAAGAAAAAAAGACGGCTCGTAACATTAAAATTAGGCGAAGCAGATTAATTGATTCACATGGATGTTAACATGGCAACATTACATATACATTACATTACATTACATAACAAGTCTATTATAGATATCTAAAAGAATATTTTTTGAAGTATCTTTAATTATGTGTACTTTATGTTATTATAGGTATTTTATGAAACCTCTGTTCAGTTGCACATTTTCGATAAAACGTTTACTGTACAGTCTAGAATTTTCTTGTAAAGCATCCTCAATAGTATTTAAATGTTGTCTTAATTTTGTATAATGCTCGAAAGAACCATCGTAACACTAATAATATTGATAAAGGCATTTTATTGGCACTTATGTTCAAAGTAAATAAAGTCAAAAATCAATCAAGTAAAATATGAAGAAACTCTTACTCCAACTGTTGAATGAACGACTTGTACTGAACGCTCCAATGGCTTATCGTCGGTTGCCAACTAATAGTCACTGTAACATCACCACTAAACAGTCTATCGAGGCAGTATGGCCTGAAATAAGTCTGAACCTAATAAGGAAAGGTATTTTGCAATTCAAAAGCGATTATTTAGATTTCACACAGAATAGGGGCAATATTTTTTCCCACAGCTCTAAATTAGTTCTTTTAGAGTTTAGTCACCTAATTACTGTTCTGTGTTATTTTTTGATATAAATGGATACTAATTTAGGGACCCAATTTCTAAACCTTGCTTTACAAAACCTGAACAAAAAATGGTGTGTCAAATAGGGTGTGTTTTTTACTACTGTTCCTACATGTAGGAACCCAAAATAGTCACAAAGATCTTCAAACTCGCATACCGTTTGCCCTTTTTGATATCGTAATTTGGCCTCTAAAAGGGGCCTATTCTAAAAAAATTAAGTTATCAAATAATTTATTGATAATTATGTATGAGATATAATGTTATGGTCATTACAATCATTATTTTTAGGAATGTCCTGTGATACCGGGTGCAGTAGCACCTCTTTGTATGCCTACAGAAGAAGATGTACAAGCAGTTTGTGGCAAATTCAGAGGAATACAGGGGCACCATAATTCCTGCTACCTTGACGTTACATTGTTTTCAATGTTTACCTATACGGCGGTGTTTGACAGCTTATTGTTTAGGCCAAAGAATTCTAACGACATTGATGACTATGAGGAAGTAAGTGCTTTATATCATTATAATGATTTAAGATAAGTAAATTAATATAATTTATAAATGTTTTAAATTTATTTAATATCAATCATATGACCCTAATATAATCAAATATAATTTGGCCATTGAGATTAAAATCGTAAATTGTGCCAAGTACAAACACTTTGCCTGCTTTAAAAAGAAATTATAGACTATGAAACTATATTTATCTACTTAATGCAGGTGTTATTATAGTTAAATAATTATGCTGGCTTTAACGATACAAGTAACTACGATTAATTTTTAGAATTGGCTTTTAAGAGATCGTCACAAATTTATAAATAATATATCAGGAGTTTGTTTGAAAAATGCATGACTATATAGAGAAAATATATTTTTATGAATCCCATACACCTTTGAATTCCTTATTGCCTTTATTTTTTTCAAATGTTTAAATACAAATTCAATTAATAGACCAGGGTCGATCATTTTTTAAACCAAAAAAAATAATAGTAGGATGCAACCCATTGGAAAAGGAAGAGAATATAACAATAATGAAGGGAAAAATAATTTGCGGGCGATCTGAGGTCGGGAAGTGGAAGGGGGTGAGTTTTTAAGGGTGTAAAATGGTTTATCTCGATTTCCGGCAAAACTACAAGTCCTATGGAAAAAAGTTAAATGGCAAAGTTGTAGGTAATAAAAAGATCTACAACTTTTGTATTTGCATTTTTTCACAGAATCTCAAAATTCATGTGAAAAATTCAAAAAACCAAGTTTTTGGTTTTTTATTTTTCTTTTACAAAAAAATATTTTTTTAAAATAAATTTGGTGAAAACTTACCTTTTTATGTCCCAAACACACTGTAATTTTTTTGATTTAAAATATTTATTTTTTCACCTTATTTTGACTTAATATCGAAAAGTCACCCTAAATTTCAATTGAAAATTCTCGCATCAAAATATCTGCTTTTTTAAAAAAGTTGGGGGGCTTTTTGTTCGTTGAAATCTCTACTTTCTGATGGTGTAAAAAAATATACATTACTATGGTGAATGTTCTCAGAAAATGCAAAGAAACGAAAAAAAACGAATCCGAATTTTTTTTTTAATTATTATGTAAAATTTTGAGCTATTTATTAAAATTTACACTAATTACTCGAAAAACGTAAAATACCATGTTACATTGATAAACAAAAAAATGGCAAATCGAAATATTCTACAATTAAATAAGTTTTAATTAACAACCAAATAAGTTCTTTAAATTATATGCGTAGATGCCTATTTATTGCTATTTTAAGATAACTAATATACCTGAGTGACCTACGGAAAAATTTAGCCCATCAAAAAGGTATCTAACGATGAAGAAATGTCATCAAAGAGACAGAAACTAATGGATAAGTGATTAGAATCGAAGATACGGTATTTATAAATAACACAATTAATGTATTTAAAAATATAACGTAATCAGTATAAAGTATCTAAATTCAATAGTACGATTTACATGTATAGTTATATATTATGAGATTTTCTGTGACATAAATGTAATTAGAATTTAATAAATCAACTTTTTTACTGAAAAAAATTGCAGTTACATTTTTTAGATGAAATCCCCTTTAAATCCTATCTTTAATATTTAGAACAACTATTTTCGTTTTTATGTATTTATGTGTCATATTTATGTTTTTGCAATCTTTATGTGTTATGGAGTATGTTTATTTGTAATTATTTTGTTTTTCATTGTAAAATGGAATCTTAAGTTTTTCGAGTAATTAAAATGTAAATTTTAATAAATAGCGCAAAATTGTACATAATGATAAAAAAAAAATTCGAATTCCAGTTTTTTTCGTTTCTTTGCATTTTCTGAGAACATTTAATTTATCATAGTAATATATATTTTTTACACAATCAGAAAGTAGAGATTTCAACGAACAAAAAGCCCACCAACTTTTTTAAAAAAGCAGATATTTTACGCGAGAATTTTTACCCTTCAAAACTCACGCCCTCCACTTCCCGATCTCAGAACGCCCTTAAATTATTTTTACTTTCATTTTTGTTATATTCTCTTCCTTTTCCAATGGGTTTCATCCTACTATTATTTTTTTCACTTTTTACCATTTTCAAAGGCTTCAAGCCTTGGTCTATAATGGCTGTTACATAAATGGATTGCTGACATTTTTACACTAATTTAAAAAAAAAACGTTTTTCTACCACCTGGTGTCGTTTATTTAATTTTTTTTAATTCCAAAGGGCGCAATTTATGTACTATAACAGTGTCAGTCTTTATGGAGATTAAAGTTGAATACTTATGTTCTCAGTAAAAAAATAGTGCAGTTCATTTTATCGATATCTCTAGCATTAATAAACGAATGCCAAAGTCAGGCGTTGCGAGCACGGCATGAGTTGACGGCGGAGTGGGGGTAAGCATGCTCTGTTCAAAATCTTTCGGGCTTCTACAATCTTCAATATCTCGACTAATAACATATTCTTTCGTTGATTTATGTTGGCTACCAATTCCATTATTACCAAACATTAATGTAACTATAAAATTCAATGTAGTTTGTAATTGATATTTTTCTTCAGGTCCAGAGGGTCCTTAGAGAGGAAATAGTAAACCCTCTGAGAAAAAATCTGTTTGTCAGCGCAGATCATGTCATGAAATTAAGACGACTCCTAGACAGACTAAGCTCCGTGTCCGGTCTAACTAGTGAAGAAAAAGATCCCGAGGAATTCCTTAATTCACTCCTGGCTCAAATACTCAGAGCTGAGCCTTTCTTGAAGCTTAACTCTGGACAAGAAGCCTTCCATTACCAGTTGTTCGTGGAAAAGGATGCAGATTTGACATTGCCGTCTGTGCAGCAGTTATTTGAGCAGAGTTTTTTAACGAGCAATATTAAACTGAAAGAAGTTCCGTCCTGTCTCATTATTCAAATGCCCAGGTTTGGGAAAAACTATAAAATGTACCCGAGAATATTACCATCGCAACTGTTGGACGTTACGGATATTATAGAAGGATGTATGTAGTATAGAAGTAAATAAGGGAAAAAATGTGTATATATACATGTTGTTTTATTGCAGCTCCAAGACAGTGTATAGTGTGTGGAAAGTTAGCAAAGTATGAATGCAGGGAATGTTTCGATGATTGCAGTAATGCAGGTTTAGAGAGTACTGCGTTTTGTTTGGAGTGTCTAAAGACAGCCCACCGACACGATAAACGAAAACACCACCGTCCCTCCAAACTAGAAGTTGCCCAAGATTTTTCTATTATGCAGGATGCTTATAGACCGCCAAGACTATTTATGGAGCTATTTGCTGTGATTTGCATAGAGACGTCCCACTATGTGGCTTTTGTAAAGTGTGGAGTGGGGCACGAGGCCCCCTGGTGTTTCTTTGATTCAATGGCTGATAGAAAAGGTAATATTTTCATTTTTAGCGAATTTTTAAAGCCTCACTCACTCGCCTTTGGACAGTTTTCATTGACGATAAAGGTCCGCCACAAAAAAATTGTCATTTTCCTTATCAAAATATTGCGACAAATTCAAAATTAACTGCTGTGGAGTTACAAATTCACGAGGAAGCATGTTTATCATTGCAACAATAAAGCAAGGCTAAATTTTAGTGATGAAGCATCTCTTTTTGACTAATTGACATGTGCCTGCCTTACCCAACTTTCGAGAATTAGTTTATATTATGCTTTCCATTACGAAATTGGTTGCTGTCGAACAATAGATACCTCACATTAGTTTGAATTTGACCACGAATGTGAAGACGTTCAGATTAGGTTACAAACAATATTTAAATAAAGACAAGGACAGTTAGAGCTCCCGTAGATTCTTACGGTGAATACACTTTGGTTATTGAACACTTAAGGCTTTATTTTTTTTAAATTTTATGTAGGTATGTATTTCGATTGTCTCATTATATTTAAAATGAAATCCCCTAATTTATTGGTATCCCTTTTGGGTTTTTTTGGCAAACCCTATAAACAACTATCTTATCAAAGGGAGATTACCTACAAGGGAATGATAATGAAAATATTTGCACCCCATTATCTCCAAGACCATTTTTTAATCGAATTGCAGATAATACACCCACTTTTGTATAAGGAGCTGGATAAACACTTGTAAAAAATTTGTTGTTAACATCCCGGACTCCCCTGGCACCCAGCCCCTCAGATGCCTGCTGCGCGTGAATGTGTGGCAGGTTGGGCATGGGGATAATCCGGGCTGTCATATTATATTAATAATTGTTAAATAAATCTGTGATTGATTGATTGGTACTTATTTTAATATTTATAATATGACAATATGATGGTTTTTTGTTTTCTGACAATATGCTGCTTTTGTCACTAGTGAATATCTTACAATGAAGCATGCTAATAACCAGTCAGTGTGAATATTCAACAGGTTTATTATTCCTCCAGTAAGTTTCGTACCGTTTGAAGATTATTTGTTGTGCTCATGATCTATTTATTATATCCTATGATGAGAAACTATCAGCAAACAATCTGGTAATTTTCAATACTGAAACAGTATTATTTTGCCTCTTCTGTTATATGATTATGACATTGGGGTGCGTCATCGGAAGACAAATCTATGCAGATGGCTATCCTTAGAGCATGTGAAACCCATTTGCAGCATTTGTTTGGACCAAATATCACAAAACTGAAATACAGTGGATAACATTTAAGAATATGATTTTAATTTTTTTTTAAAATTATTCTGTTTTCAGTTTATTTACTAATCTAGACTCAATTTACATTTTGCATATGCGCAATATATTTTATTGGCACGGGATTGGTTTTCATTGCACTGTTATTTTGTAAGGTGAGAAAAATGGTTTCAACATCCCAGAAATGGTGGCTTGCCCGGATATATCGCAGTGGCTGTCAGACGATAGAATCTGCAAGCAGCTGCACAAGGATTTTCCATTGGATCGGCACTTGCCGGAACATGCCCGAAGACTACTTTGCGACGCCTACATTTGCATGTACCAAAGTTCGGACGTTATGATGTACAGATAAATAAGGTGTATTTTAATACTTACGTATACTAAAATGACTGATTATTTTCTAGAATCCTTTCATGAACCTTACAAATTGTTTAACTAAAGATTTAGATTGCGCTGTTATTTTTTAAAGTAGCTTCTTAAAATATGTATACTTTTTTTTGTGATAATAAACTGCAATTTAGATCTTTGGTAAGGCTGTTTTTCTATAAAAGCTACTAAAAATGTTACCATGAGAAATATCCCTTTGTTTTATTTTTTAGATATAGATTATCTCATATTCTACACCTGTTAAAACTAAAGATATAGTATTTGTAGGCTGTTATATAATAAATTATGGAAATGCCACTTGAACCTGAAAGGTTCTTGAGCGCGATACTATTCAATCTTTAGAAGAAAGCTGCGTATAAACAAAAATGGATGTATTGTAGATAAAATTCATATTGATTTCAGACAACCATACATATACGCAGACATTCACGTGTAGTTGTCTTAAAATTTTAGACACCTAGTCTCTACTTATGAAGTTACAGCAGAATATTATATGTTACTTACGTCCCCATAGAAATACAGCGAAGATAAATATTAGCTTAATATTAAATAAGTTCCAATGGGTAAAATTAGTAGTCGGGGATCTTCCTTATCATGAATTTCTTTTGAGATTTTAAACATTTGAGACAAAATACAATCATTTAGTTCTGTTGGATGTATTTTATTTATATATCTTTGTTATAGATTGTTAGTGTGGTTTAATCAAAGTGCAATAAGATTTTAAATGAATACCAATGTAAAAATGTCAAATATCATTTTATACATGCCACGGCAACAATTTTTAAAGGCATTTAAACGTTTTTTAAGGCTTGTAGTATTGAGCATACAGATAATTCTTGTGCACTACCTGTTTTAAAAACGTCAGCCACACTAACAGTGTTCGTTAAAATGTCTATTTAACTAAAATAACATTGTTAATCTATACATTATACCTAATCATGTTTAACAGTATTCTTATATATATATATATAATTTATTTTACAATGGCATGGCTTCTAATATAGTTCAAAGATGTAAATATAGTTACAGATAAATATAAAATAGAAAATATTACATGTTATCTCTTGTTTTATTTCTCCTGATAAATTACCAAGCTTTAGACCAGGGTCGATAATTTTTTAAACCAAAAAAATAATACTAGGATGAAACCCATTGGAAAAGGCGAATATAACAAATATGAAAGGAAAAATAATTTACGGGCGATCTGAGGTCGGGAAGTGGAGGGGGTGAGTTTTTAAGGGTACAAAGCGGTTTGTCTCGATTTCTGGCAAACCAGTTGAAATCTACTTTCTGATGGTGTAAAAAAATATACATTACTGTGGTAATGTTCTCAGAAAATGCAAAGAAACGAAAAAAACTCGAATCCGAAAATTTTTTTTTAATCATGTACAATTGAGCATTTATTAAAATTTACACTTTAATTACTAAAAAAAAGGTGAAAAAGTAAATAATTTAAAACAAAAAAATTGTGTGAGACATAAAAAGGTGTTTTCACCAAATTTCTTTAAAAAAAATTTTTTTTTTGTAAAAGAAAAATAAACCAAGAAATTGATTATTTGAATTTTTCACATAAATTTTGAGGTTATGTGAAAAAAGTGTAAGTACAAAAGTTGTAGATCTTTTTATTACATACAACTTTGCCATGTAACTTTTTTCCATAGGACTTGTAGTTTTGCCGGAAATCAAGATAAACCGTTTTTGATCCTTAAAAATTCACCCCCTTCCCCTTCCCGACCTCAGATTGCCCGTAAATTATTTTGCCTTTTATTTTTGTTATATTCTCTTCCTTTTCCAATGGGTTTCACCCTACTATTATAGTTTTTTCCTCTTTTTATCATTTTCAAAGGTTTCAGCCCTGGTCTATTATGCGGTTGTGAACGTGTTAATAAGCTTTAAAATCAAAAAATTAAATTTGAATTCATTAAACCGTTTCCAAGGTCTTTTGAGGAAAAATCGGGTCTACCATAAAAAAAAAACAAATCAACTAATAGATTCTTATGTTTATTTATCAGATCATAAACTTATAAATAACATACATTGCTCTCATATAACTATACTGTTCCTTTATTTCTACTAAAGTTATTGCTGTTGTTTAGTAAAATGTAAACAGACTATGCGACAATGTGTGAAATTGCACAGGGATACCAAATACCAGTGATAAAAGTCTTAAGAAACTTAAAAGTCTAAGAAATATAATTATTTAAAATAACATTTAATACTCGAAACGAAAAGTAAAGTTCACATACTGCTACTGAGTAGGTAAACACTTCTTTGGCGGGAGTAATTTAAAAGTACGGGACAATAACGAATCAGTCAAAACATAAGGTATTCGCAATTATTTGAACAAGGCTTTGCTGTACCGAAAATGAATATTTAACTAAACACCACTACTGATACACACAATAATTTACCTACGCATTAATAAGAAAATATAAGGTTTACGTTATGTTAAAAACCTGTAACTTATACACCCCTTTAGGTTAACTATACCAAAGTAAATCCACGAGGAACATAAAATCATAAAATAATGTGAACTGTAGATAATATGTCTTATATTCTATGCTTAATGCTACAACATCTAATATATATATATTTTATAATAATTTGTACTTTTGCTCTCACCAAAAGATTTTTTGCAATCAAATAAACTTAAGAAACGTGTTCAAACCCAACTGGCCGATAATTAGATTAGTAATTCACGAATCATCAATTCCTAATCATAAAGGTCGTCTTCGTCCATGATGAAATCGCTACCAAATCCGGAATCCAGAGTGTACCTTGGACTGTAACGTAAGAAATGAGTAAATTAACAAAAATAAATACAAATTCCATGCATCATGTCTTTGCTTACTTTATGGCTCTGCATGTGAAGAACACAATCCGCTTAAGTTTTTTGTTGTAAAAAAAGTAATTAAAGCTCCATAGACAACCGTCTTCCCCAAAAGGATCAGAGGCGAGATCAGGGTTGTACGAATAAATATCACAATTTTCCAAAGAGATTTCGTCGTCGATGGCCGCCCAGAGTGAAGCACCTAACAGACGATACTGCTCCCCGGCCGTCGCAGCTAAATTGGAGTCGATAGCATTGGTTACCCACTGACGGGACGGTTCCTTACTAAATTCATGGCTCTATAAAAGAATCATATAGTGGTATTAAAAATATCAGTAAATATAATATCTAAGACTTTAATATAAGAGATTGAATATAACACACACAGTATGAATGTATGTGTTTAAAACAGGGTGCTATTTAATTACAATTTTCAAGTGGAAAAATAGTTTTTTAAAATATTCTCTTTTCACTACTGAAACTTTAGTGTGCAATTTATCCATACGTATATTTGCAGACTAGTTACCCAGATGCAGGACTGCAATTTGCTATGAAAAGTGCATAATCTTTAAAATAGTAAACAAACTAGACCTTTTTTTGTAGATTAAATCTCAATGATAAAAACTTATCTACATGGTTATGTTTCACCAACAACAAAAACTTTGTGTTGATGTTGAGAAATAAACAGGACCGGCATTAAATATTTAAAGCCATGTCTTGCAGAAAATGCAAAGCTGGAGAAACAAAAGAAGAACCGCTGACCATATGTGATAAATATAGCAGCAATCATGCCATCATGTGCTAAACTTTCATCTACCGAATATAGAGCAGCTATTCTAAAATCATCCAGAACACTCATATATTTGTATACAAACTGCAGATCTACTGCAAACCTAATTCAGGAAAACAAAAAACTTAATGAAATTCAAGCTGATATTAAGACTATTTACAATAAACTTAATGAACAACTGAAGTTTAATTTGCAACGAAAAAGCTACCAATATAGACAACCAAATAATTGAACCACTGCGAAATGAAATGAAACTAATAAGAAATGAATTGCAACAATATATCAAAAATACTAAACAGGAAATTACAAACTTACGACTCAAATATAGATAAGATAAAGTAACTTGCAAATGCCAATGCAAAACAGTCTTACAGCAGCGCAGTAGCACGAAACTCGCCTCTAGTGAATCCAATTTAAGTTGAAACCAAATAGTTATCAAAATACATTAAGAAGGGAGTCCTTTACCAAATTCCAACAATAATGAGAATGCTTGAAAATAAACACATGGACATCCACGCAAATAAATGAGTGATGTACAAAGTTTTACAACAGTCAAACGAAAACAAAGAAAAACAAAACAAGTAGGTAAAAATACTGGAATGGAAACTGGTTTTGAAGGAAGAGAAAATAACCATAAGACTAATGGGAATAATTTGGCTATTCATATCACAAGTAAAGGAACACGTTGCAGAATAAAAAGGTATATACAGGGAAAAACGAACAGTGATTTAATGGATATTTCAGTTAAATTAATACACTACAAAAAAAGGGACAAAAGTGTTACTTATGTATTATGTTTCTCATCGGAAAACAAGTAAAGTTTGTATACATCAGGACAAGTTGTTTCAACACACATTTGACTAGTTCAATACTGATTTGATTCATATGGTTTATATTTATGACGTAACCGGGAACTTTAAAGACGTAAGAGTAGTTATTTGCTATCATCTTCACCTGTAAATTGTGGGAGATTTAATTCTTTATTTTCTCATAATATTCATGATTCCATATTTAGAAGTCAATGCCACTGAACACAGGTTTTCCTGATATTTGCAGTCTAAAAATAATGTTTCAATTACCTTGACACATTTGGTATTGCTGTTGACCTTTTATAATTTATATAAACAGATAATAAACTGCAAATCCAAATGTACAATAACAACTTTAATCCTTTTACACTGTGATTCACTAGCTTATCTATTATCCATATCTATTAAAAAAATCATTCTTTTATCTGTTTTTGAATTCTCTCACAGTATCGTCATTTATAGCGAGTTTGTTCTGATTAATAACAACAAACACTAGTTTAGTTGAGATACCTATAAAAGTCTGTATGTAGGTATACCTACTAGACACATAAATTACTGTTCGGTTCTTTCAAGTAATTATTGCTCTATAATAAATTTGATTGTAACCTTTAAACTTGTATACCTACTTACCTACCTTATATTTTAGCCTATTTTAGTATTATAATTTTTATGGAACATGGAACTTACTTTCACATCCATAAAATCGTAATCAGGAAAGGATGAGTTCAGTGTAGCAATCAGGTAGAACAAAGTCTTGCGGCTAATGGTGTCGCATAATGGACCTTCCTCATCGCCTGATACGCTTCTGCTGTACTGCGAGTAACCGGGAGAGACCCCTTGTGGGGGTGAAAGTGCTTGTAGGTCGCTTGGATGTACCCCTTCAGCATTGAATCTTTTGTAGAGGGCCTTGTCGCCACCTGCCATTTTGCAAGAGTAGCTCTCGATGCGGCCTATTATTTTGCTGTCCCCCGTTTGAATGGACAGGGCATTGTTGATTGCTTCAAATCTTGTACTTTCGAGAAGCTTCATATTGATATGGATTAAAATATCCGGAAAAAGAACGTATCACTTTCTAAAATACTTTTAACAAATAAACATACTTTTAATAGACAATTATTGCACACGGCGGAAAACTACTATTAAAAAAGTTCTTGAACATAGCTGTGGGGTGTATGAATATTCCTTTTCTCTTCGAATGTAAAAGACTAACCGACGGCACTAATGTACGCCTAACAGATCTCTTGGTTAATAAATAATTAGGGCACATTACAATATAGTGTAAGTTTAAATGAAAATCTACTATCCCGCAGTCTTTGTGGTTGTTTATACACAAACGGGTCGGTTATCAGGGTTTGAGTTTGAGATGTATGGGCGAGTCCACTATTCACTATCTACCGACGCAAAATTTAATCGCCTTTTCCACAGTAGCTAGTGTTCAGAATACGACATATCACACATCATTTTCACACTGGAACACAAAATTACCAATTAGAACAAGATTTTCACGATTTTAAAAGGATTTTCCAGCTTTTTTAATGCAAAGATTACAGAGCTTGACGTTTAGCTGGGTCAATACAAACTATTACAAACACAAATATGGGTGACGCCGTTACCAACGTAACGAACTAAAAATAGAAATATCAATAATTATAATACCACATGTAATACTGTGCAGACCGTGCTCCACACAAATCAAAATAATCTTAACAAAAATATCATTATTTTGGACACGCTTTATAAATAAAGGAAAGTTTACATAAAATAGGTAATTATATAACAATGATATAAGCTACATTTATTATTCCTCATTCAAATATCAAGTTGGCTAGACTGTTAGCGCTTATGACTAGACCTTTGTTTAAAATTTAAATTCTTCTTTTTTATGAATCGGGCTTCGGGTAGTTACCCAAAGTGATTTGTTATTTATTTATTTATTTATTGCAGATTGGAATTTCCTAGTATTTATAAGTTCAGAGACTACAGCTACTACAGCTCTGCTTATTCAACATGGTAGGGGACAAATGAAGGTTATATTCGGGCGTTTAGTACCTAAACCTAATTTTTATTGGTGTTTTGTCATTATACCTATATTTAGCATAAAAATAGAGTAGGCATAGGGCTCAGCCCTACTGTTTTTAGTTAGTGGTTTTGTTTATATGCATGCCCTACTCTGCCCATGCAGTTCATTATCGGTTAACAACCAAATTGATTTTTATTACCATACCAAGCCGCTGTTGGCAGGGTTGGCACACGACACGAATAGAATATTAGCGCTGATTGAAGAAGACAAAATATTCTCAGAAAAAATTTTGTCTATTTAACTTTCGTGATGTTTCTACTATTTTTTGCACGATCGCAATAAACGAAAAAAAAGCTATTTAATTTTTTATGTAAGTCATTGTAAGTAATGTCAAAAATGACGTTAAATAGAAATATAACTGAAACTGAAATCGAAAAAATATGTAGGTACCTACTTTTCCAATTTCTATAGGTAAGTATCAAACTGCACATTTAATGTTAACATCAATAAATCGATTTAAAAATATATCTTTAGTTTGTTTTAATTAAGTTTCAAACTAATTCTAGAAAACTCATTGCATCATTGCTCATTGCAAACATCAATGCGATGTTAAAAATGTCTATTTTGTGCAACCCGATGCGAACTAGGCATCTCGCGCCCTCCATAGCGGCCGCGAAATTCAATTTCGCGTCCGTTACCCTTAGTGACATTTTCACGATTTGACAATGAGCGAACCGTCAGTGTTCAAAATACATGCCTACATACAATACATACCAAAATACATGCATACGGTAAAAATAGTGTGGTGTATAAGTACGCTATTTTTACTAAAGGAAAGAAAGCGTTTTTATAAAGCAAAATACTATTTTTTACGTTACACTGACAAATTAGCCATTTCGCGACTTTGCAATCGCTGGGGGGTTGGGGGGTGCAGAAATATTTTTTTTTAGGTTTTCCTGTTTTTTTAGGTTTTCTCAGGTTTTTTCAGGTTTTCCTGGTTTCCGGTCAACATATTAAAGAAAATTGCACCAGCATAGAAGACACTGTAGATAAATAGCCACTTTATTTCGCTTTCTTTTTATAAATTAGCACATTTTGTAAATTTTTGAAGGGTGGCCAAAAATTGTGTAGCCTGTCGATTATTTTTCACCACTGTTTATGGGTCCAATTAACAAGAAAAATGGTTGAGAGACATTTTCCTACATAATTCCGAAAAATAGGTGGCAAAACATCAAATTTCGGATTTTTCCAATTTTCAAAGTCGCCGACTAAAAATTCTAGTGCATAGTTTTGTCTGTCGGTTGGACATTGGTAGTTCCATCTAGGAAAATAGGTTGGAACAGGTTTTGAAGGGTCTTCAGATCTCGGACAGAAAAAAATCAAAATAAAAACGATTATTTGCTCATAATTTTGGACCGAAAGCAAAGAAAAATTAGCACTGGGTTTCTGATGAGTCCTAGAAAGTGATTTTTTAGTCGACAGACAGGTTTCACATTTGGTCCATTCAGAGTGACTTTCTCGGGGTCATATACATTCTACAGATCACAACCAAAAGCTAAACTGATGATACCGACTGGTCCAGGGGAACTTTCCTCACCATATATATCAAGCCGGTTTCACATTTGGTCCATTCGGAGTGACTTTCTCGGGGTCATATACATTCTACAGATCACAACCAAAAGCTAAACTGATGATACCGACTGGTCCAGGGGAAATTTCCTCACCATATATATCAAGCCGACAGACGTCCACGGCATCTCGAACTTTTTACTATTACAGCTCTGGCTACTAGGTATACAACTAACTATTTTGACAATCCTATGTAGGTAGGTATGTAAGTAGCAATCCTATGTAGGTACTTTTACCGACTAGAACGGTAAGGAAATTACTCACCATTTTGTTAGCCTTTGCCACCAGTAAGCGCATCCTGCTGTCCTAGAAACATACATGGTATCTAAGTGAATAAAAAAGCTTGATCTTTAGGATTATAGAATTTCTATAAAAACTGCTAGAGCAGATATAGGACTTCTATGAAAACAGTTAGCGCAGATTGAGTTAATGAGTTAATGCTGCACGAAAACGAAAGTACTAAGTATTTTAGTACTTTCGTACTTACTAAATAGAGACAGCCTATATGTATACACATATATACCGGGTGATTTTTTAAACCTGATACATCCAAATATCTAAAAGAACTAAGCACTTTGGGGAAAAATATCTCAATTCAAAATTAAATCATTCCGTGGCGGGAAGACTTTGGTACCAAGACCACCCTGCCCTGCGTAGGTATTCGATATTATAGCAGTCACTATTTCCCGTTTGTAATACTCCATGTAGCCGCATTCCCCATACTTAATTTCTATTATTTACCGGATAACCTATCGCTTATGTTAGTCAATAAGTGACGATCATCATGGTAAAGTTATAGAAGGGTTTTCGATTGTACGTACGTCACAGTCTGCGCAACTTAGTGGCTGATCGTCGGGCTGGGCAAGGTAGGCGCGCCGCCTACCCTCAAAAATTCGTTCGTCCCTCGCTCCTCAAAACCATTACAGTAATTAATAATTACCGTAAATATGTCTCCTATTATACCTACATATTACTAAAAGTGCAACGCACCAGCATCTATTTGCCGTATCGGCACTCTATTATCTGATCACCTGAATTCGATGTTTCGCACGTCAGTGTTACAAGAAAATTACAGTTTGTCGGATTGACATGTGTTGAAATTATGCAACATAGTCTTCGCCGTTAGGCGATGCCTTCGACCGTCTTCGTCTATGAACGGATCAGTTTGAGTCCGGTAGCTGAGTTGAGGCTTTCGCGTTTTATTTGCTAGACGACAACGTGATATCTATTTTGTGTTTTATATACTTTATATTGTGTTTACTTTATGTTTGTTCTAATAATCGGAAATTTATAATATCTAAAACTGTAATAAAGTGTATTGTGTGTGTTTATATTATTTACTTTTTAACGCAGTTATTTTTATTCAAAGTTATTTTAATGGTACCTAGGGCAGACCGTGGGTTATGGTGAATACCCGTACCAGGAGGAAGATGCATGACGGGCACGGATATCTAAATATTTTTATTTACGGATACGTAGTATTTGATTTCAAAGGCCGTCCCACACCACCTCTCATAATTTAAAATTATTATATTTTTCCCTGGCAGATTCGTCAAAATTTAAAGAGTACCGTAAAGAGTTTCCACGTGATGTAGTTGCAAATTTAACAAACTTTTATAAAAATATTTTTGATAAACAAAAATTGATTAATGCGTAAGGGGTTATAGGTATAAAAATTTGAAAGATTAAACGATGAGTTAATATTAAATTTTTTTGTTAATAATGAATTTCAAGAAATATTTGGCGAGGCTTTTTGTTTTAATTGCTATAATTCCCGCAACAAGTACCTCGGTCGAGATACATGTTTCGTGTTTAAAGCGCATTAAAACGTACAGCAGAAATTCAATGAAAAATGAACGTTTATTATCATCCCTTGTACTTGTTTCAATTGAAAATGAGTTTTTGAGCTGCCTTCAGGAATCAGATTATTTTACAGAGAATATAATGAATAAATTGTCATTGATTAAAGATAGGCGTATTAATTTACATTATAATAAATAACTATAGCGCAATTTTCATTGTCAATCATAATGCGGTTCGCTTAATTGGGATTCCCAGAAGCAGCCAGTTGCCAAAAAAATGGATCAAATATTATACACCATAGAACAATCCCCTATGATTATACACTTGCCCCGTGCCCTGTGCGTTTAATCTATTATCCCATATAGATTTACAAATTTTATTAACTTTTTTTTAGTTCTATTTATTTTCTCTAAAATATGGAACAACAGATAGATTTTATAATACCCATACTAAAATAACAAAATCCTAGTACAAAATAGTGCATACATTTAGCAGAGCTATAGTAGGTTCTTAGTAGAGGAACTATATATATTTAACTTCAATTCACATAATATATGCCTATCTCACTATCTCCATTATATTGAGTATTTTTATTTGACATTGTGTACAGTGTACACCCATCTAGGTACACCTAGAAATAACATAGGTTAGGTATGTAGGATAATGTTAACATGAAATTAATTTACTGCAAATTTATTTGGACAATAATTAATTGTTTATCGTCATACGCACTTGAACAATGAGTAAATGGAAAGTATACAGTAGCGTGACCCACGCCCTGCGAATATATATTACAATCAGTAGCGTAGGTACCTATTATACTGTGTTTGAATTCAGTCAATATTGAATATAATCATGCATTATTACGCAATATGCATACTATTATTGCGCCCTTATGTAATTTTAAATATACGCATTTATATATATATATATATATATATATATATATATATATATATATATATATATATATATATATATATATATATATATATATATATATAAATATATATATATATATATATATATATATATATATATATATATATATATATATATATATATATATATATATATATATACTGCAGGTTTTTTGAAGTGGTTCACCTAAAAAAATGGTCCACTTTGATGAGTTGTAACTTTTGAACGGATGGATGTATCTTTGAAAGGTTTTTTTTGTCATAAATAGTGTTCCTTCAGCAGAGAGTGTGCATAATTGCATTCGCATTTATGCGAATATTGATGTTGATTTTACAGGGGGGGTGATTTGTAAAGCTATGATTTTTCTATTAACTTATTTAATGTACATGAGGTAAACGAGTCACCCTGTATATTCCATTGTAAGGTCATCATATAGCCTCATATCTTAGTTATGCATAATTTTTTGATTCTTGGTCATCTCACTGTCCTTTGAGGATATTGTGTAATTTTTGGCACTTCATGTCGATTTGCGTGAAAAAATAAAAGATTGCTTTGGAATTGACAGATGTCAATTGAATTGTTTGTAACAATGCCGCGTCTACAAGGTGCAATTCTTGAAAGAATAATTGTAATGGTTTCGGCTGGTGTTTCATGGAGAGAAGTAGCTCGGCGCTTTAATATTGCATACAGTATGGTCAATCGCGCTTGGATACGATACCAAAACAATAACTCCCCTCAATATACACAAGGAGGTGGACGCCAAAGGGTAACAAATCCAGCAGAATATCGTTTCCTAAGAAGAACCGCTATATTATATAGGTACTACCCAACTGAAACTATCATTCCAAGTGCCCACGGGTAACATTATTTCAACATCAACAATAAGAATACAATTGCATGAAGGTGGACTTCACTCCAGACCACCAGCTAGGCATCCAAGTCGACTCGTGAGCATAAAAGACGACGTCTAGAATTTGCTTTGAATCATCAAAACTGGAATCCAAATGACTGGGCCCAATGTCTTTTCACATACGAATCATGGGTTTCTGAAAGTCCGGATACCAACCGCCTGCATGTATGGCAAGAGGGAATGAACGTTACGAAGAAGATTGTACGGTAGGCTTTACACCTTTCGCTGGTCGCTCAATTACAGTTTGGGGTAGGATATCAATGAGACAGTAACAGCTTTGCGATACTTGGAAAGAATTCTGAGGCTAATAGTTCTTCCTCTGTCTCATCAAATGGGTGAACAGTTTGTCTATACGGACGTTAACGCCAGACCACATCGAGCTAACATAGTGAACGAATTTTTTCAGAGAATATCAAGAGAATATCACGAGAATGGAATGGCCGGCACTTTCGCTGGACCTCAACCCCATCGAAAACGTGTGGGATGGGCTCCAAAGAAGAATGTTGGATCGCAAAATAGAACCACAAGGGATTGAAGAGCTGGGAAATGCACTTCAAGAAGAATGGAAGGCCATCCCGGGTGATATAATCAATAACGTCATCAGCAGTATGCCTCAAAGATGTCAGGAGGTGATAAGGAGTAGAGGTGGCCCCACCCATTATTAAATAATGTTTAAAATTTTAAATTAAATCTTTATTGTTATTGGGTTAAAATTTTATAATAAACTTCCTTTTTGACATTTTGCATATATTTGTAGTAAAAAATCATATCTTTTGAGACAAATGAGTTATGACCAAAATTCAAAAAATTGTGCATATCTAAGATATGTGGCTATATGATGACCTTACAATGAAATATACAGGGTGACTCGTTTTTACCTCGTGTAGATCACAAAAATTGATAGAAAAATCATAGCTTTACAAATCACCCTGTAAAATCAATATCAATAATCGAAAATGAATGAAATTATGCTTACTCGCTGCTGAAGGAACACTCTTTCTGATAAAAAAAACCTTTCAAAGATACATCCATCCGTTCAAAAGTTACAATTCATCAAAGTGGACCAACTTTTTAGGTGAACCACTTCAAAAGACGCGCACTATTGTATATATAGGTACCTACATTATAATATAGGTAGCAAGAAGGCTAATTGATGCCTAATTTATACTATAATTATACCTAGGTGTCTAATTTATACCTAATTTTTAATTAGGCGGCGTATTTTTAGAAGCTTTTAAATGAATGATTGGATAATACCGAAATAATCATAATTTCAGTCAACGGTATACAAGTAATACAAGTATACAACGTACAGCAGATCGATTGTCCAAACAATTAATAAACGTTTAGTAATATGAAAATCAAGTTATATCTCAGTGTAGGTGATGTACGTATTGTTTACGTAATTTTTAAATATTTATTTGAGGATTAGCTGCCAAAAGTAAAGAGCAATCAACTTACGTAAGATCTAAGCAGTAACGACGATCAATCGACGACTGAGGCCATCCTAAAAAAATTAAAAAAGGACAATAGTCATTTCCCGCGCGCGGGCACTTGGGACATTTGGAAACTGTAGGTAGATACCGATATATTTTGTAAACAGAAAATTAAAGAACAATTTGACAACCGGACGTAGCCGAACTATCAATCTACTAAATTTAACTCAGGCATCGGGACGCCGTAGCCGTTCACCGTTCAGTTCTCGCGTCATGCCCAGCGTACTCAAAATATACATTAGTTCATTATTACAACCTCACTGTAAAACACATTTCTTCGGCGAATAAATGGTCACGTATGGTAAGTCGAGTGGGCAATGAATTCAGATTTATTAGCACGGCTTTTAGTAGAACCCTAACAATAGAGGCCAAAGCAAAATAATGATATCATCCAGCGTAATCGGATACTCTTGACACGTGTTAACTTTATGTGTGATATTTACGAGTTTTTGTTCCGCCAGTGCGAGGTGGTTCTTCCGATGGCCCCAAAGACATGATCACTCCAATACTATGAGCCTCAATCAACAAGCAACCCCCGAGGCCGCCGGACAAAGTATTGGCTACGATCCAAGATCATCCAAACGCAACAGTGGTCTATTTGCCTTCTTGAAATGGTTCAAGCCTTCCACATCCCGCGAGTCCATAGACGCGGATATACAGGCATCCCAATCGAGCAGCAGTGACAGCTTAAATTCCGTTCATAGTGCTGGTACAGTGGCGTCTTTTTCATTCGTGCCCCCTAGTGCATACCAAAAATGTGTTTCTGAAAAGTGCATCGCTCTCGGCCCTGAAACCGACACGTACAAGGCTCGACTGAAACAAAGGGACAAAAGGCGGGAGAATGACAAGAACTTGACTCTCAGGAAGAAATACAACTTGTTCTTTAACAGGGAAACATTGCTCAAACCAAAACCACCGGAAGTAGAGGAGGAGAACACGAAGAGTTTGCCACTGATGACGCGTGCCGCGATGGAAATTGAGGAGGACGTTAAAGTCCATAGGAGGACCAACAGTGAGTCATCTAAAATTAGAAGGTCAGGCGCATATTTGCATGTAAAGGGCAAAAGGAAAGCCCCGCAACCCCCCGGAGGCAAGGTGATTCACGACGGCCATTCGACGGCTAGTCTGAGGCGAAAGAAACGTCTGGCGCCCACGCCACCGGCTGTGACTACTGAGAAGGTAATAAACTCTTTAAAGCAGGTCAATAAATCCGAAACAATTGAGCAAGCGAACATAGACATCATCTGTAACGATTCTCTAAAATTAGACCACGGCATATTAAAACCAGCTAAAGACGCTGACTGTTTAAGACCTTCCTCGGACCAAAATAACTCGAATGCTGCAAATTCCCCAACAACGTCTGCAAGGTCAAGCGGCCTGGAAGCTCCCGTATCCCCTAGACCTTGGTACAAGAGAAACACTAGTCGGGACAGCGCAGCGAATAGCAAAAAGGAAAAAAGCGAACACAAATACGAGCCGATCGAGCGCTTACCTGAAGTATCTTTTATGAGGAACTCCACTCTCGACTTGACGTTAGAAGATGCCAAGCCAGATAAAAAGAAGGAAGAGAAACGTAAATCAGGCCTAGCTTTTCTGACAAACATAAGCGAGTTGGATAGAGAAGCGTCAGAGATAATAAAAAATAAAGAATACGAAAAGAACGGGTTCGGTGACATTCAGGAAATGCCAGAGTTTATGCGTCCGAAAGATACCAAAATAAATACGGACAGTTGGGCTTCGCCTAAGAGACGTTCGGCTAGGGATTTAATAGCTAAATTCAATGCTATCACGAATGTTACTAAAGTGACTGTGAACTCGGCGTTTTTCGGGTCCTCTCCGAAAGATTCCAAACTTTTTGGCAAGCAGACCAGCCTGGATGAAACCAAACGCAGGCAGGAGTCTCTACTAGAGTCACACAAGAAAAGGCTCGAGGAAATCGACAAGAAAAACTCTCCGTTGATGAAATCGGAGAGCGCTAGTGCTATAAAAACTAAACCACCCACTCCTAAAATCGAAAGAAAAAACTGGAAGTGCCCAAAATGTAATTTAGAAAATGAATACTGGCGGATCATTTGTCACGTTTGCTCAGCCATCAAACCTTATTTTGATGACTTTTCTTCGGCGGGCAAAACTGATAATAAACCTGATAAGATATTTAGCCCACTTGTGTTGAAGAAAGAGAAAACTCCCCCAAAAAAACCTGAAATCAGCTTCGAAAGGTCTAAAACTCAAATAGGCTTTTCCCAATTAGCCACTTATAATGCCAACAACAGAAACAAGTTAGAAAAATCCTTATCTGTAGACGAGAAAGCACAAAAAGAGACGGATTTCAAGAAAGAAGAACGAGAGAAACTCAAGAAAATGTTGATAGAAATGAAGAATTCCCTACCGAAACGCAAATCAAACATCATGATGAAGCAGAATAGCAGAACAAGCATTATAGTGGAAAACCCTGAAAACGCAGAAGCAGAAATCAAAGAAATCAACATGGAACATCAGAAAAGCAATCCTCCAAATGCCAATGATAAGGCACTAGAGAAAGCCGAACCTGTTTTGGAATCTTCACAAGAGAAGACACAAGAGGAGAAAGTGGCGGAAATACTAATCGGAACAAGACAATCGATTTACGAAAACATCAAAGTAAGGAAAACAGATAATCCGAAACCGATAAAAGTGTCTTCGGCAGTACAAACCAACAGCGTGGTTAAACAGGTGGTTCCTCCCTCCACCATCGCCAACTTAGTGAACGATCAAGCAAAGAAAAATAACTACGAACTGATGAGGCCTAAAGATTTCGAAACTATCTATGCAGATTCGAATGGTACATCGGCGGCTCGAATATATGCGAATTTAGCGAGAAACGACGAACTGTCGTTGTTTTTTAACATGCCAAAGAACTTTAGTAATCTCAAGAATAATATTAACCAAGCGAAAGGTATTAATAACACGGATACTATAGAAATAAACAGGTTGTTAAAGAAGTTAGAGACATCGATTGCCAATGGGAGGTTGACGGAGGCCGCAATTTTTGCGAAGGAGTTGGCGCAGTTGAAGGTTCACTGTTCTATGATTAGGCAGAAAACGTCTACTATCAAGTCTGCTGGAGTGAAAAAAGGATTTCAGTAAGTGAACGTAAAGTATTATTCATGTAATTATTTATAGTAATCGCGAAGACCAAAACACTTTAATTAATTTTGGTTTTTTTGAAATTTTGACCGTTTATATTAGAATTAATTTCCAATTAATCAAGTTATTGAAAGGTCAAAGTTAGCCGGCTTCCGTTTTCACTAAAAAAGCTACTCATTTTTAAATAGAATCTGATACTAGGTATATGGGAAATACATTGGTTCGAAAATACAAACTGTTTTCAATTTATTGGGGAATAAATTAACATATACCTACCTTAAATTGGAATTTTCATTATACATTAAAGACATTATACACACAGTTTGATTTGATTTAAATGGTAAATTTAAAACAAGACTACCCTACTAGATGTTTCTTTTGAAATAGAAGAGTTTTTACAAGTGAAAACGATGTACATATAATTACGAGTTATTTAACCCCAACAAATTTAACTATATTTAAACTGTATTTTCGTACGAATGTAGTTTCCTGTTAGTATTAGCTTTGGTATCAGACACTTTTTTGGTATTAGATAATCAATTTCGCACTCATTTTATTACAATTATTCATGTTTGTGTTGGGTGGTACAATTTGATTTTGGGTACCATTGGAAACCATATTGATGAGACTCGTCATATACGTCATATCAGCGGCGGCTGGTGGCATTTTTTGGGGGGGGGGGGCGTTTGGGATTTTTTGAAACCATTTCGTTGTGTTTGCCAATATTTTCTGCATGCGCACTACTTAAACTTGAAGCGATATTAGTGTCCACCACTTGAAACCTGAAATCTTTTTGAATTTTTGAACAATATTTTTCATATACTGGGCCGATTTTTCGTGATTTTTTATCTTTTCGCCGAGATGCTTCAAATCACGCAGGTACCCCTTCTTTCGTCGACTTAGCATCGCTACCGAACAGTAAACAAACAAAACAGAAAAAACGCATTTGTCTCTTCGCACAACCATAACGTCTTTTCATAAATACTTACGTTAAACTTTAACCCTCCTAGATTTTTATAACCAGGTTGCACTTGACTTACCTTGTCCGTCAAATTCAGAGAACTAAAGAATACATTTATTACCTCTCATTCCAATATTACAAAACAATAGAACTGGCGCGTGTACATCAACCGTTTGAGTGGTAGAGTACGACTGTGGGCGAAGGGCGAGGGCTCATGTCGAGCCAGCCCGCAATCCAGTTTAAAACGCGTGATAGGAGCGTGGCGTTTCCATGGCAATCGACTATTTGCTACGAGAAGCTTGGCCGGGCGGTTAGTAATCGCGCGCCAGCCGTTCACCGTTCAGCCTCTGCACCCGGCCGACAAGTTTACATTTTACTGCATAGCCGGTGCATGCGGGCGCTGACCGCAAATATAAATATTGTAAATAAGAAAGTAAATATAGGTATATTGAATGTTAATATAAGTAAATGTTTAATTTAATTGAATTGAATTTTTAAAAAAAGTAGGAATATGAAACAATAAATTACATGCATCGTCATTTGCCTAGGGAGGGCGGCACCCCGCAGTAGTTATGTAAATGTAGTTATAAAATTTCTCTAACCGGAAGTTTGTGGAGGCCCCTATATACCTATTTTGTGGAGGCCCCGGGGCAGCCGCCTCGGTTGCCCCGCTGTAAATCCGGCACTGGAGTCTGAAGTCAGTAATTGATTCAGCCAATTCAGCCATACGAATTTCTATATATAGAACAAATATTATTGTTCTTTAAAATTCAGATTTTTATTGTAATAATTAACTCTAACTAATAAGGTAGGTGACATTCGTGACTAATATAAAAACTTATTTTAAAATATAGTGTTTAATGAAGAATAAGGAATAATTTTCCATTTCCTGATATTAGCTATGGTGACTATTTTTTATTTAAAACATTATTTCCTCATTCCCTTTTTGTTTTAGAACAAGAAGCGAAATATTTTAAATACCATTAGTCACCAATGCAGCAAACTAACTGTAACTGAAACTCTTATTAATAGACTAGATATATTCATTCACAATTCAAAACAAACCTAGATCTGAAAATGCTAATGAACCCCGAGAGGAAGCCTATCTTTTCTTGTTTTATGATTTAACATTTTAAAAATAAACTCACGTAGGACTGTATAATAGGTACCTAAATATTGTTCTAATAGATACTCATGGGCGTATGATTTCGAATTTTTGAAAAGTGTGAACAGGTGTAACTATTTGTTTATTGCGTATAAATAGTCACTTATTTTAAATGTTATTTATTTTCAGCACAATATATCCTTTTTCCATTGCCATTATAGATTAATAATATATTATATATATATATATATATATATATATATATATATATATATATATATATATATATATATATATATATATATATATATATATATATATATATATATATATATATATATATATATATATATATACTTTTCAGCATTTTTTAATTAGGCACTTCCACCTACATTAAATCAAAAATGTTTTTATCTCTCCTAAAACATGTTTTATTTTGACAATTTTTGATAGGTATTTAAGAACACGTACATAATGGTAAATTATTAATAAACAGTACTTATAACAAAGCTATGGAGATTAGTATAGATACTGAATATCATTTATTACACACAGAGGCGAATCAAGGGTGTATTGCGCCCCCTCCTTGACTTTATTTGTTTTTTTAACATGAACATTAAATGAAAAAATTAATGGTAAAAAAACATTTTTAAAAACAAGCTTGGGTTTAATTTAATTTAAGGTTTATTTTATTTTTTTAGCATTTAAATATAAGCTTGTTTTTAAAAATGTTTTTTACTATTAATTTATTTTTATTTTTTGTTTTCGCTGGACATGGCAAATCTGTTCATAGACAGGTTGCAAATCAATGATATTGACGCTCATCTCGCCAAATTACTTGACCCAGACAATTCGACAAGAAAATCGTAATAGGGGACTCCAAAAACCCTCGGAATAACAAAATTTCAGACGGATTGGAGCGAGAAATTTTTGATTGCCGTCTTGAAATTTGTTGATTGTTATCCGCCATTTTGAATTTTTCCCCTTGAACCCTTTCATTTGATATCCATATCATGGATGTGCATAAAAAAACATTGGCCACCACCTTTGGGAGTCCGCCATATTGGATTTACAGTGACCTCATTTTATTTTTGTATTCTTCTCATCAAACCCTTTCATTTGATACCCAAATCATGGAAATGCATAAAAAATAAAGGGGATATTTTTTTTCACCTAAATGAATATTTTTCATAAAGCGAAATGCTCTAATTATTAAATTCGATCCCAGAAATTATTTATTTTATTAACATAACATAAGATTAACATAAGTGTCTCCAAATATTTATGTCCAAATTTATAACATTTTGTATCCGAAATAAACGAATAATCATATTAACTTATGTCCAATTAATTTGTTTTGTATTCAGATTAATAACTATGTTCTCAAAACAATAGATCTATCACCAAATAAAATGTTTCGTAACCTTATCACACTTTTTCTATATTTTTTTCTATTTTTTGACTTAATTACGTATTGTTAAATATATGTGTACATGGAACAAGGTCTGTCCAGGAGGACCAGTTTTGTCACAATTACTTTTGTCTATTTGAACAAGTGCATACAGGGCATAAAGGTCTGCCCAGGAGGACCAGTTAACTTCACAAGAATATTTTTAGATTGTTACGTTACCAGTGTGTTTCACAAGAACCATCTCAAGCCGCACTCGTACTAAAATCATTTGTTATACACAGGGACTGTCTTCTAGGGTATTTATATAACAAGTTGATGATACATCTATCATTATTTGAGCGAATCTACTTATTTGATGATTAATTATGTTTTCGGGGGATTGTATATAAATGTATAGATAATCGTTTTGGAATAGTTTGGAGTCAACAACTTTGTGACAGATTCTGAGAAAAAATCAAATTATTTTACAATCAAAACCACAATTGATGACCGATAACACCATACCCAAAAATAACTAGTCCGTCATCTTTGGGAGTCCGCCATATTGGATTTAGAGTGGCGTCATTTTATCTTCGTATTCTTTTCAAACCCTTTCATTTGATACCCATATCGTGGAAGTGTAAAAAATAACTAGTCTACCATCTTTGGGAGTCCGCCATATTGGATTTAGAGTGACGTCATTTAATTTTCGTATTCTTCTCAGCAAACCCTTTCATTTGATACCCATATCATGGAAGGACATAAAAAATAACTAGTCCGCCATCTTGGGCGGTCCGCCATATTGGATTTAGAATGACGTCACTCAGCTAACCATGCCTTGCCATCCAAACTAAACGTATATGTAAAATTTAAGCTAAATAGGTTGAGGATAACTGCTTTAAAATTCCGTTGCAAGATTTGACCCGAACAAACATACATACATACCTACATATAATATACATACATACATACATACTTACATACAAACATATAAACATTGCAAGTTAAATAAGAGCTTGTAAAAATAATGAAACGAAAACTAAAATGTTTTCCAATAGATTTTTATCCATTCCATGACCCAAAAACAGAATACGAAATTATTTAAAAAATTAAATAAAATGAAAACAATCAAAATTTGACATTAGTGTAAAAAACACCATTTTTTTTGTTAAAACTAAATAAACAATATTGTAATATAAAAAGAGCGGGATTCAAAAAACAAAATTAAAATCAGCCAAAAATTAAATAAAAAGGGTTTCATTTTTGAAAGTAAATACACGAAACTAAAAAAAATCGAAATTTAAAGAAAACAAGCAGTCAACATGAAATGGTGACATTTACATCCATACTTATATCCTAATGAAAGCGCTCCTGACTCGGTACTCGTACTTGCTACCTATATTCCGAATTTTTAGACTTGCAGAGCTATTTTTTAAGGTGTAAGCTTTTTTTGATTACATAAAATATGACCAAATAATTTGAAACTAAATAATTTAATAAAAAATGCCGTAAATAGAAAATTTGAGTGGCGCCAAAATTTGCGCCACACAAATTTTGGTATCCAAAACCACCTCTTTTTCTTGCTGGTTAATCTGCCTGTGATTTTACATTTTTGTCATTGTTTTCGGTGTATATAGGCGTTCTGGATTTTCAATTGAAAAGTTTGTTCTTAACGATATTCATTCTCTACGTTTCGCCCAGGACCTTGGACATATCTTCATGGAGTTTTTTATTTATTTACTGACTGTAACAATGTAACAATTTCTAATTATTTATAATTAAACAGCTAAATTTCTTGATTGTGGGTAATGACATGCTTCGTTAGAGAGATTCTTATCATATCCATGGTCTTTTACACAAATCCAATTAACCGTTCTCAGGGTTTAATTATTACTAATTACGGATCTGAATTATTTATCTAAGCTATTATTTATTATGTACCTATACCATACATAAATTTTAATATTAATAATATATTGTAAAATATTCGTAATCATTCTGTTTGGATGGAATATAATTTTTAGATGCATAAATAAAGGCCAATAGATTGTTTTTCTTTAAAAATTTGCAATATTATGTACAGACAGGTAGAAACGTCAGAATACGTACTATGCGTGTACCTATCTAAATATACATTTTCTGACAATTAGTTTAGACTACATAAAATAAATCTTTAAGTTAAGAAATAGCCTGTAATATAAAGTTCACTGACTCCTTTATTAGTAACACAAGATCAAGTAGGCAATTTGCGATGTTTTTCGCATAGGATATTTGCAAAAATTAAACATTGACTTAAAACTATAAAATAACGTTTAAACTCAATTTATCTATATAACCGCCACATTGTAGTAAATAATGCATGTCACGACGTATACACCTACCTAACACCTAACAGCTTGCAATGTTAAAATTAAATCTTGCTACTCATCTCCTAGGTACTAGACTAGACTAATGTAGTTGCACATCTGGTTAATATTAAAGTCAAATTTCGGATTTAATTAAGTTTCCTTTTAATTCGTCCCAGTTACTTCTTAGTCGCCGAAAAGTAAACAGACATAAACAGGTAATTTGGAGTTCTATATTATCTTGTGGTAGTGTTGATACATATAAAATAAACATATTTAATAAAAAGAAATCAAAAAGGATTTGGTTTATTAATAGGCACCTCTCATAATCCGATATTAAAATTTACAAAATTCACTATTTTTCGCACATACTAGAAGTCCTTTAATCGTGATAGTGTTCAGACAGCGTTTCAATGGCCAAGACGAAGACAGCGGCTTTGTTTTAACTGTGACGAAGACATCGAGATGAGCCACTATCTCGTTTAAAGATATTCGGGTATAGCCGTCTCCTATTTAACTTTTCTGCAAAAACAATACGTTCTAAAAATAATCACAACTTTCCCCTAATATCGAAACACTACACTGCTTTCGACGCGCATTTGCCAACCAAATTGGCATCATCTGGACCTGATTTAACCTAAAAATCTAACTTGCAAGTATTTATACTTACGAATCAATCAATCAAATGGTATATTATTTCACTTCCAGATACTATGTCTAAGTGAGAGTATACTTACACATTACACAAGATAATTATGTAATAAACTGATGTATTTCCTCATTAGTCCTTTTTGTTCAATTTGTTTTTCGCTTTTTGTAGGATAGAGATGTACGTCGAGGATAAGGTATCCCACAGGGGTCCATTCCCAATAGAAGTGACTGCGGACCAGACAGTAGCAGATTTGAAAAAACAAGTTCAAGAGGAATTTGAAATTCCAGCGGACTGCCAGAAGTGGATTTTGGGGAAAGAATTGGTCACCAACGAAAACTCTACACTGAAAGACTACAACATTACCACGGAGGGATGTCCTGTGTTTTTGTACTTGGTGGCACCAGGTGAGAGCTCTTTACTACCAAAATTCTAGCGGTATATATCTACCTGTAGTTTAACCTTTTAAATTGGATTGGAGCATAATAATATTTACTTTCCGGATTATTACTAATTTAATGAAATATTCTTTTGCAAGAAATTCTCAACAGTCCATAAAATCTTGTAAAAACTATTAAAACAACTACTTTTCCTAGCACAATAGAATTCTGAAGCATTTAAAGAGGGAGAGATACAGAAATTGCTTGCTTAGTCAAAAAGGTCACAAAATGTCACTGAAAATGATATAATGATAAAGTATTAATACTTTAAATTCAAGTATAAATGATCAATGAAACAAATCGTACATCACTCTGAAGGTCCTCAATGAAGGTGAAAGAACTTGTACAACTTCTAAGTGGTTCGCGTTTCCGTATATACATGACAAAAAAAATCGATGATATATGGCAAACTATGCATTTTTTAATGCATTGTACAACTAGTTTTCTCTCATGGTCTCTCCGGTTGGCTTAAACATTATTCTCCTGATATCAACAATAAAACTGGAAAATATTGAAAGTTGTATACTCTGGTTGGATATGTCAATAAATAGTACAAAACTTTGAGAAGTTCAAGGTCATTGTAATTTTACAAGACTACGGAGAGAATGCAACTTCTTAGTCCCGAGGCCCACATGCACTGTTAACTGCGATCGTAGACACACAGATTTTCTGGCGATTTAGGCTCAGTCGAGCAACCTGTGAAATGTCCCAAAATTGAGCCTTGAGGCATCCCCCATAAAAAAATATCGTGCTAGGTTTTTAACATCATACACGATTCCTTTATAACCACGGGAAATTTTATGCAAAATTATTTAGTTTATACCTACTATTCCTAGGGACAAACGTCATTTCATAAAATCGCTCTATCATTTGTATCACATATGGTTCTAATCTCGGTTCTCATGAACTATCATTTTGCAGAAGGTAGGTACACATTTTAGTTAATAGACGTCCCCTTTTGTACATGGACCATTTAAATGACAGTTTTCAAACCTTTGGAACTGAATTGAATGTATCTTGTATATTATGACAGAAATGCCATTAACTTAAAATAGGATAACGGACCTAAATGCTGGTACAATATTTTCATGCGTGTGAGATGTTGTTCACATTACTATATTAAGTTTTTATATTAAAATATTTTAACAAAGGTATCGAAAGGTACACTCCGAATATATATCACTTGTCTCACAAACATTAGTAAAAATAATAACACACACTATGTATGTACAAAAATTAGTTTTACAAAATTTATGACTACATCAGTCTATTCCAAGTATGTTCATATGTTCATATGCAATATGAACTGATCCTAAATATGTATTAAAATAATGTCTTAACGACTAAGAACTGTCAGCTTAAGAACTGATAGCCATAAATTAGTTTCAACCACGATCTGGTTTTTAAAGTTGACTTTAAAACTGTAACAGAATACTGCATTTTTTAGCGCCAAGCTAAAAATATACTTGCTCCCGACGACCTTCTTTCTCTCTTTTCACAACATTTAGCATAAAATACACACAATATATATCATATATATCATATATATTGTGGTAGGTATATGTTGTGGTGGTGTGTTCATATATAGTGGTGGTGTCATATATATTGTTGTTTTCGGATTTGTATAAAATGAGATAAGGTAACGTAATAGTACGGCGAAGAAATATCTGATTAGCTTACAGGATACTTACACTATTTCTTCCCTATTGAATCCTTCTTGTTTATGGGCGCCGGTTCTATGAACACTAATTTGTAATTTACTGGAAGGATCTCTTAAAACATGACTACTCTATCGTCCTAGAGGGGGTTCAATTAGGTCTATGTAAAATATTTTTGCAGTATTAAAATTTTAAAGTTACTTTCTAAATAGTCAATTTTATGAGACTATAATATTTTATTAAATGTATTGAATCTTGTTTAATCTCAAATTGTATAATTTAAAATGTTTCCTGAAAAGTTTCAAGAGAACAAGAAAGAAGAAGTGATTTATATGTGAATATATGACTATTTTATTATTGTCATATAAGATGATAATAAATAAACATAAACTGAAACCTTATTACTACCCTACGCAAACCTACGTAACTTATTTCTACTACATTGGACCAAGTCCTCTGTCACAATGTATCTTAAAAACTAGCAAAGTTTGAAATTATTGTTACCTTAGCAATTTATGTTAATCCTTTTTAATTACGAAATTACGAAGCACAAACACTTATCACTATTCTCGAAAACTGGTTGGAACACGAATTACTAGATGCTGCTGGGCTCAGGTGATGTCATCTAGCGGATGTCACCGTACTGCCTCAGGAATACTGCTATTAATCTCTGGATCTTTATTATAGGATATCGTCACCCTCAAACCTTCAATTTTCGGCCGAGGCTATAAATTTTCGAACCCCTTATTTACATTCATGCTTTCGCATTAATCTTTTAATCTAGACGTAGTTTATTAATGCTTGATATTTTATAATTCGCGTATTGGGACTTGTCTATTGTGATTATGCTTGAGATAGATTTTTGTGCCGATAAATAGTTTCAATATAATGATATTAGGTTCTGACCAATCAGGCGCGTAGTCAGTTGGCGTTACGTACCTATTGTACGTGCGTTGTGCAAAGGATTTTTACCTTTTTACATGAATTCACTAGGGTTTTTATTCGGCGAAAAAGTCAAGCACGCTGTTGTCAAAAAAAAGTTCATAGTATTATGAAGTATTGCCATTTTTCTCGTTTTCTCTCTAATCTCTAGAGATCTACAATACAAATACAATATTAGATGAATTTACATCCAGATATGAGGATTTCGATTCACCTGAACTTTAATTCAAATATTCAATTCCAAATACGTGAGCAGGTGAAAATTATGTTTTAAATGGAATTAATTGGTTTATTAATTTTAGTTTTCTTCTTTAATCATTTTATTATAATACCAACGATATAGGTACTTATAAATATATGTACCTTCTTCTTTTGTTTTTAATAAATACTATTACTACTATTATCAATTGTTTGTTTTTATTTGGGCTCGTGGTCCATAGTCAATACTCATTTTTTTATTCGGCCACCTACAAGAAAATGTTGCCCATTCTTTAAAGAACTGAACTATTAAAAATGAAAACTAACTTAAAAACAGAAAAATAACGTAAATTATTTATTCGGCTACTGGTGTACAATGTCAATATCGATATTATTAAAAAGCGTAAAATTTGTAAATAGATATGATCCTGTTTCATTAATATTTTAATTAACATTTTAATTACTACTAGGTACTTTAATTATTTATCCAACCGTGTACTGGAATGTAAGTGCACGTTTCTGTAACAAAATAAACACTAACGAGTTAACCATCTGCATATACCTACTCATGTACTGGTTGGTGTATATTGATTAAAATCCAATTTCTCTATTTGTGAGAATAAAGCCGCGTTTTATATGTTGCTAATCCAAATTGCGGTTGGAATAATTTCTTCAGTATCTACTTCATTCCTATTATTCTTTAAAAAAATATATTTGTTCCAGATACAAAAACTAAAGCAGATAAACCAAAATCTCCAAAAATAGAAGATAAAGCGATACCGTCCACATCAAAAATCCCCGGACCAGTCAGTGAAATCAAGATAATTAAAGAAGATAAAAAAGTAACTGAACCTGCAATAGAGAAATTACCCAGTGAAGATAAAATAGAGCAAGTCAGAATTAACGTACAAAATTTGCAGAACCAATTGAATGGAAATAAAAGTACCAATGAAGCTAAAAGAACTGATGCGACGTCACAGTCTAAGACAGCCAACATATCTAATAAGCAGTCTCCAAAAGTCTCAGATCACTCTAAAAATATCCAAACTTCAGTAGTAGTAGAAGATAATGTACCAGTCACATCACATTCTTCTAAAGAACAAGTCGATCGCACTCCAAAAATTGTTAACGTTATCCCAAAAGCAGCAGAAACTAAGAGTAAAACTGAAATAATAATACCAATCACAGTGGAACAAGCTGGAATACAAGAAGATGTTAAACCAAAACGTATTTTCGACAAACCATTATCCGTCACGGAGATTGAAATTGAACAAAAATCACTAAATGCAGAACCAAAACCAGTAGAAAAACCCCAGTTCAATAACATTACTCGAAAGGTTAGTCCTAAAGCACAGAGTCCGCCCAAGACTAACGCTATTCCGAAACTACAACCAATGGTGCAGAAAACCCAAAACCAAGCCCCAGCAGCTCAGAAAAATGAGAGACCCAAACCACTACAGCAGGAAAAAGTAGCTCCCAAAGCTAAGGAAGAGGATCTGGATGACTACGACTCCAAGACCCTAAAACCACTGAAGGAGTGGGAGTGCCACTTATGCACTTTGCTAAATCCCACATCCAGCAATATATGCGCTGTTTGTGCCACAGTTAGACCGGCTAGATCTCAGCTTCCGAAAAAATCGGCGAAAAAAAAAGCACCTCAACCGAACGCTGCTGAACTAGCAACCAAAAAAGACCAAACCTACTTACAGCTAGTGAATTTAGATAATGCTGACTTGGTCGATAATGTGGAACTCTTCGAATGCGTTGTGTGTTTCTTGGAAATACCTCCTCATGAAGGTGTGACCCTTCGAGAATGCCTCCACCAGTTTTGTAAGCCCTGTCTGGCACATACAATAGAGTACGCTGAAGAAGCCGAGATTAAGTGCCCTTACAGAGACGATGACTATTCATGTAACATCGCTCTTCAAGATAGAGAAATAAAGGCTTTAGTTACTCCGGTGCTATACGAGCAGCATTTGGCAAAATCTGTGGCACAGGCGGAGAATAAGATGGATAAGTCGTTCCACTGCAAGACTCCCGACTGCAAAGGTTGGTGTATTTTCGAGGATAATGTGAATGAATTTAGGTGTCCAGTGTGTAGGAACACAAACTGCTTGACGTGTCAGGTATGTAGTACTTTCAGATGCGTTCTATTTTTGGAACACTGAGTACGTAGTGACTCACGGGGAAGAAGTGACACAGGGACACGACTCGTGTTTCTCAGAAAGGCTTATTTTGCATATACAGCTATTCGTCAGCGTTGGGCTATTGCGAGATTCTTGAGAAGACACACTTTCTGTTTTAAAATTATAATTACATTTTATCACACACACACACACACATATATATATATATATATATATATATATATATATATATATATATATATATATATATATATATATATATATATATATATATATATATATATATATATATATATATATATATATATATGTATATATATATATATATATATATATATATATATATATATATATATATATATATATATATATATATATATATATATATATATATATATATATATATATATATATATATATATATATATATCTATATATATATATATATATATATATATATATATATATATATATATATCTATATATATATATATATATATATATATATATATATATATATATATATATATATATATATATATATATATATATATATATATATATATATATTTTCTCTCAATTATTTGGTTCCTGCTCAAATCTAAAATAATAAACAATTATTAATATATTTATTAAAATTAAATAAAATTATGACCAAGAACGAAATCATCTTCAATATTATTCAGTTTGGTCAAATATTCGCGTTGATTTTTGGGGCTTTGTTTATATTTCAAATTGATTTGTGAACATTTCTTCTCATTTCCTTTTACAGTCCATCCACGTGGGAATGAACTGCAAGCAATACCAGGAAAGGATGAACCAGGAATCTGAAATAGACGACGACGCCAGAAGAACCAAAGCAATGCTGGAAGACATGGTCAACAAAGGAGAAGCCATAGAGTGTCCAACTTGTAAAGTTATTTTGATGAAAAAATGGGGCTGTGATTGGTTAAGGTGTTCTATGTGCAAAACTGAGATATGTTGGGTGACGAGGGGACCCCGATGGGGCCCCGCGGGGAAAGGTGATACCACGGGCGGGTGCCAGTGCGGAGTGAATGGAGTGAAATGTCACCCGAAGTGTAATTATTGTCATTAGTTGTTTCTTGAACAGTCTTTTTATATATGCGCGTATTAAAAATATAAGTAGGTGTTGGGCGACATATTTAATAACAACCGATATGTTTGCCGAATGTCTGTCTGATTAATAATAATTAAACGTTGTTTGCTTATGCGTTATGGAGTTTTGCGCTATTACTGCTATTACTGCTCACAAATCCCTGTATCCAAGGTTTCTAGACGAAGTAATCAAAGAATTTGTGAATATTTGCAACGTGATTTTTTGCAATGTGCTATATATCATACCAATATAATTTCAAATAATTTAGTCCAGTCGAGATGTACAGATGTAGACCTCACAAAACCTGAACCTAACAAACTTCACAGCTTTTCAGGTTTCATTCGGAAAATATAAATAGTAGAGAACAATTGTTATGACCTGTGTTATAGAGAATTGAATTTCCTGTAAGTTTAGATAATACCATTTTTAATTTCAAAAGTTGAAAATGGACGAGTTATTCAATAAAAACCCTTAAATTCAAGATATAGCGGTTACGCCATAGCAAAATTTGGTCGGCATTTTGAAAAAAAAACTGAAAGCTTGGTTAATTAATAAATAGTTATATTATGCAACTGCTGTACGTATATAGTAGGTATTACCAACTTCAGACGAATAAAACACGGACAAGTAATGTGATACAAATGCTCTTTATGCTTATTTGTAATAAACATATATTATAAACAGTCTATGGGTGAGAACGGAGAGGAGTTATGCCCGTTGATGGTGGTGGTGGAAAAGAGGCATTTATCGCAAATATAATTAAAGCATATAAAATATAAAATATATTATAAGCAATCTCCGAACGACCACATTAAAATACAAAAATACTTAAGAAAAATCTCCCAAATACAGAAATACAAATACCTCCCTATATTACAGAATAACAGCCACAACACCAAATTAACTAAGGGCCGGTTTTTCATTACTCGGTTAAGGTAATTTAGCCAACAGCTAACTAACTAGAAGTTTAACATGTGAAAAGTTTTATGCACAATATTGATATAACAATAACATTTTACACTTCTATAGTGTTTTCGTTTGCTATACAAACTAGAGCAAAAAATTGTGCGGCATTATTTAAAGAAAACCGGTACTAATTACTACAGAAGCGGTAAATGACATCGGTATGCAATACAAAAGGATATTTAGTGTAAACTAGGTAGTATACCGCCACAATTTCTTGTGAATAGAACTCTCCAGTCCTCCAGTCAGCGGCTTAGTATATCGGTCGCTATCCCTCTTCAACTCATATAAATACCATTTCCCTTCTCGCTCACTTAGAAGACACCTGCATGAACAAGCCGGCGATTTACTAGCTTTCATGCGCAACCAAGGTGAAGTGACTTCAAAAGATGTCTTATTATGTCATATTCATATATGTGCAAAACTTTAAGCCAAAAAATGATTTAGTTTTGATGTATTTAAAATATATCGAAAAAATTTTAAATGTTTCATGTACAACTTACGACTGAATTTAGCCAATAGCAATTTAAAATAAAAGAAAGAAATTATATTGCTATTGCCCAGCAAGGACCACGGGGAGGTAAGAGCGCCCCTTGCCAGGATAGAACGTGGTTAGGTTACTTATTACATAAGCGGGCGTGTGCCAACGACGTGCTACATGATACTATTGATACTAGTATCGTGGTTATGTGGTTCGTGATGTGTTATATAAAGAGTCAAAGTCGACATACTGAACCAGGTGAGAAGAGCCGGCGCCTAATTTGAATATGCCCCAGAAAGGCATTGTATATAAAGTTGATTTAACGATAGAAAATCTGATTTGACAGCAATATTTTTGACATCAACACCAACCCATAAAAATTAAGAAACTAAAATACATCATTTCTCAAGAGCGCCACCAATTTTTAACGACCAAATCGCGAGCTCATATGCATAGCATAACTAGAGAACATAACAGCAAAACCTATATTTTTTGTATACTTGTTTTGTATACTTTTTGTATACTTGTACCTATATTTGTTGCCCGTGTTGGTTCTGTTTTTCTGTCTTGACTTTTGTTTATTCAAATAGTGTGTCTTAAAATATTGGTGTTGTGCTTTATTATATTTCTTTTTCCCTGTTTTACTTGTGTAAAGTTCATTATTATGGCTATGGATCATAACTATTGTGACAGAGACACTAATATTAAAATGCAAGCTGAAGAACATGATTTACCACATGTAAGTGTTTTCGTTTTAACTTTCATAGTATAAACCTGTTTACTGCCATCTAGGTAAATTATAACCAAATACACTCAAGTAGGAATCTATTAGTCTATTCAGTTCCAACATTGCAGAAAAAATAGGTTACTAAAAATAATAGAATGTCAAATATCGAAATAGATTTTCTATAGTTAAATCAACTTTACCTACCTATTATATTATAGTTATACGTGACCACTACCTGAGTTATAAACGCAACGACCGATTATACCTACCTTTTACAACAATATTTTATTTATTTTTTACTTATACTGTTATTTTTTTAAAGTTTTGCCTTAGGTAGCATTATTTGTAGCAACAGCGGCGTGGTAGGTAAAAGTAAGTATCAGTACCTATATAAAAAATATGTAACATACAAGCATAAAAGAATACACACACAATTGTATGGTATGTATATAACATCAATGATTTTTGAAGGTATATGAGAATAAGTCCCTGGTAACATATAGGCACAGTCATAGATAATGGGCACATCAGTAGCCCTATCATTCCGGTATGCTACGTTAGAAGCGAGAACTGGTCAAGTAGGCGAAGAATACATTTGTAAACCGTACGCAGGCGCAAATCGCAAATGTCCGTGCAGAGACGTCACTGTGGGTGTGGCTGTATGCGCGTCGGCATACCGGTATAAGACTGTGCAATGTGTATATAGATATTATTTTTATTATTACATTTTTATATGTGTAGGAATCTGACACATGTTGTGAATTATAGACCTTATTACACAATATATTATATATTTATATAAATGTTAGTATATACATTATATACTCAACGTTCTTTTTATATGCGCAGTAGAAAGCAAAAAATTAAAATAGATTACCAACTATGGAAATGAATAATTCTTAAAATTATATAATTAGCAATAATTCTTAAAATTCTCCGTTACCACTTTTACATATATATTTTCATATTTTGAATATATCAATATTCTAAAAGAAGGTATAGTAACATATAGTAAGTCCGCCACACGAGAGTTGAACAATGGATAGAATGCGGGATAAAAATACAGATGTCGCCACGTTCTTCATTAATTAATTAATTACGAAGGTTTATATATTACTTTTGCACTATAGTTACTTACACAAAGACAAAGGACCCAAGTTTCCATTACGCTCTGAGCTCGACAGAAGCTTCTGTTGCCTATTTTATTACCCTTCCCCCCTCATACGTCTCTATTCAACTATCGTGTGGCGGACACAATGGTAACAATGTCAACATTTTCACAGTTCAGTTTTTGAATATAACATGATGCGTTACTGTTGTTTTTCCTAAATAAATATAGTTAAAATAGGTAACTAAATAATTTGTTTTTTTAATATATATTATGTACTTTATTACGATGAATAAATTACCATAGTCATAGTCCCTTCTTATAATTAATTGACTGACTGCAAACACGAAACTGCCTGTTATTATATTAGATAACAACGTAAATAAAGATAAAGCTTTTATATTGTATATGCGTTTCATTTGAATTTGAAATTAAAATTTCCCACTGTTCAAAACCGGAAACAGTGCCTGACTAGCGCCACTATTGACGCCGGCCGCTTCCGGCATCAGTGATAAACAAGTTTTAGGTTATAATACGTTTGATTTACGTTTCTAGTTGTTTTGTGTTTTGTATCCTTAAAAGAAGTAAAATATAAAGCATCAAAATGGTAAGCGCTCACACATACATTACTAACTGTGATATAAATTTATTAATTTTCAGACTATCGGCAAGAATAATAAAATGATACAGCACATCAACTATAGGGTGCGAATCACCCTGCAAGATTCCCGTACATTTATAGGGACTTTTAAGGCATTTGACAAACACATGAACATGATATTAGGAGATTGTGAAGAATTTCGGAAAATTAAACCCAAAAATTCTAAAGTAGAACGAGAAGAGAAGCGAGTTCTTGGTTTTGTGCTACTACGAGGAGAAAGCATTGTATCTCTAACAGTGGAAGGCCCTCCACCACCAGAGGAGGGAATACCTAGAGTACCCATCCCGGGAGCTACCCCAGGCCCAGGTAATTTCAATAAATTGATTACTATTTCTGATTTAGATCTATGCTATAAGATAAAATAGCTCTTTTATTGCCAATTGACAGGGCTTAAATATATTTTGTTTAATTTTTTGTAGGCATTGGTAGAGCATCTGGACGTGGTATGCCCGCAGGAATGGGCGGTGTACCTGTTGGTCTCCAAGGTCCCGTACGCGGCGTTGGAGGACCATCTCAACAAGTAATGACCCCTGGCGGTAGAGGTCAGGTTTCGGCCCCTCCGCAAATGAATCAAGGCCCACCACGAATGGGTGGTCCACCACCAGGAATGATGGGGCCTCCACCTGCGATGATGGGTATGCCACCACAGATGGGTATGGGCCGCGGAGGACCACCACCACCAATGGGAATGAGAGGTCCCCCACCTGGCATGATGAGAGGAGGTCCTCCTGGGCCCCCTAGACCTTATTAGCAAGATTAGATTTAAGTTTATGTCAGTAATTTTCTAATTAAGGAAAGACAATGGATATTCTATTGAATTCTAATAAATTTAGTATTAAATCAGTTTACACGGCTATTATTTTATCCCTTGTTTGCAACCAGCTGGTATTATTTTTCAACATATAACTTTTTACATTAAATGGAAATTAAATTTTGTGTTTAATCGAAACGGTGATTACGGTTTTCAGTAAATGTAATTTAAGAGTCAGTTTAAATTTCGCGGGGACGTTTAGTTCCGGTACTTGTACGTTGGCAACACATGCAAACAAACTGTGTTCGTTTTACATGATGTCATTTAACTTAGTTGTCGATCTTTTTCTATTCCATTAGTAACATCATATGTATTCACTCACTTGAGCTGAAATTTACGGAGCACGCAAGTAAAACGAACAGTACTAACTCTGCCATCTTTCAACGTTTCCGGCTGCTGTCTTTTCCATATAAGATTAAACATGACTGGATTTAGTGAAAAGGTACTGAGTTGTTTTCGGCATTTCTGCCCTTTTGTAATATATTTAAATGTACAAGAGTATTCCAGGATTCCGTCTGAGTTGTACTTTAAAAAAAAATGTGCCACCTATTTAACGCTGCAAAGTTTTTACACTTAACCTTAATTCTCTGTACACGTGTTTACTGGTTTTAATCTTATTATTTTCCTTTCAGGCTATTCTTATAGATGGTAGGGGCCATTTACTTGGCCGTCTCGCGGCTATTGTTGCAAAAACCCTTTTACAAGGAAATAAAGTTACTGTAGTAAGGTGCGAACAGTTAAATATGTCAGGAAACTTCTACAGGTTGGTTATAATTAGAATGACTGAAAACGTTTTTTACATATTTGTCTTTTTAGGAATAAGTTAAAGTTTCTGTCTTTCCTCCGTAAACGTTGTAATGTGAATCCAGCCCGTGGACCATTCCATTTCAGAGCTCCTTCAAGGATCTTCTGGAAAACGGTAAGAGGTAAGTACTTAATATCGCATTTTATACTTTTGTAGTTATGAGATATTTGAACAATTAGCTACAATTTATGCTACCTGTTTATGTTTTACATGATTATAAAATCATCTTACCTACATTATTTGACATGTAATGAAAAGAGATCGATATATGATTAACCAAAACTGTAGTTGCCTTTCCGTCTTGAATTATATGCCTGGATTTTCTGACTTATTTCTTTGTAGGAATGTTGCCACACAAAACTGAAAGAGGCAAGCAGGCACTTCGTAAATTAAAGGCATATGAAGGAATACCACCACCATACGATCGTAGGAAGCGTGTCGTGGTCCCTGGTGCTCTTAGAGTTATCTGCCTTAAACCAGGACGCAAAGTAAGTACCTTCCTAGTACTTTTAAGTGTAACAAAAATACCCGATAATTATAGACTATATTATTGGCAAGTTTTAAATCAGTTAATCTGACTAGATTTAACAGGTAATATTATATGGCACAAAAATAATGTGCAGCTGTTTAATGTGGTACTGTTTTGTAAAAGCACTTTATTATGTACAAAAGTACTTTATTTTTAGATAATTACATATTCTTATGGCCTTCAATACATTCGTCTGCTCTTATACACCGCTACAATTGTGATTTCCGATGTTTAAAGCAGTGTTGCCCTCATCTCATGTTAACACTTACTGTATGCTACAGTTATTATTTTAATGACGGGTCCTCTTCATTAAATTCTTGATTAGGATATATTTTACATTATCATTATATACAGTGATGATTATAAGTTTTTGTCCCAAAATTTTCTTATAGGCCTGTTCTGTGCGCTTGAAATGAAAATATGTATTTTTATTGTTAAAATCACATTATTTTAATTGCAAGCGCACATAACATTCTTATAAGAAAATTTTGGGACAGAAAACATATTATAATCATCACTATAATAGTAATAGCTAGTGCATGCACTTAATTTGATTATCAAATCTTATGTAGCATTTTAATTATTTATACGTAACCAAAGTAAATGCATCTTTTTGGCTCTCACTCTCCAAATCCCAACTTTAAAGTCTTCAATTCTGCTACTGAGGCCAATACCATGAGACCCACTACCACCAATATGAAAATTTTGCCAAAACTTGCCTTTATCGAGGAGTAGAGATCTTTCCTCCTGAAGTAGTACCTGTGTTTTTTCATGATGTATACTCCCTTATATTTAAAATTGGAAAGAGTATATAGGTACTCTGTTCGTGTTATCTACGTAACTGACCCCAAATTATTCTCGTATAGAAATATAGTGATGGGTCTAGTGATGACGGAAATTATACCCACTCCATTTAATAAACACCCGTGTTGGTTTATTCCCAGTGTTGCATTAAGGAATGATTCATTTCGCTTAGTGAGGTGAATAGAGTTCGATTGTATTGGTTCTTTCGTAAACTATCCCCTGTACTTCCTTTACCCTACCTTAAACTGCCGGACTGCCGAATTGAACGTATAAATAGTTTTTAGTTTACATACAAATAAAATATGTCAATACGAGTTGGTGCTAGTTGCGTTATTGTTGGTTTTATGTCATGTTTTACCTGAGTTATCGGTAGACCCCAACTCAAGTGACTAAGCGATCGACAACTGAGTTAAGTAGTGTCTGACATGTCAGTTCTCAATAATGAATGTAATGGTGTTTTTTTGTTTGTAATTAACAGAAAAACTATCCCTTCTCGGTGTCTTATTATTACAGTTTCTTATTATTATGAATCTAATTTGTTTCTTCAGCATATGTTCTCAATTGATGGCTTGTCTGTCTGCTAATAGAAAGAGACTAATTACACATTTTTCTTAATCGACATTGGCATACCTTTTTATTATTTCGTTTTATTGCATTTAGATATTAAAATGTATTAAACCCTGTTCTGAACTTGTATTCTACTTACCATGATTACATATTTTTACCTACATTATTTGAAAATAATGAAATAAAAAATTATTTATGACTGATGTAATGCAAAGCCGCAATATTTTTTTGCCTTTACATTGGTATTAATGCATCTTTTCTTTTCAGTTCTGCCACGTAGGACGCCTATCGCATGAAGTTGGCTGGAAGTATCAATCCGTAGTAAGGACTCTTGAGAACAAACGTAAGGTCAAGGCTGTACTTTCGATCCGCAAGCGTGACAAACTAAAGAAACTCACCAAAGCAGCCTCCGAAAAGGTTTCCAAGCAAGTCAAACCGTTCACTGCTGTAATCAATTCTTACGGTTATAATTAAGAATATTTAATAAAAAAGTATTTGAAATAAGCTTCTGTTTCTTTTTGTAGTAAGTACATGATTGTAGGGTTGGTACGGAAAGAAGTGAACCGGTTCTTGAGAACGCGTATTGACTAACCGTTCAGTGAACCGGTTCTCGAATACGAACTATACCTGTTACCTGTTATTGCAATTCTAATGTTCAGAACCAGAACTTCAGACCAGACAGTTCAGACGCAGTTGACTGTTCAGACGTTCAGCACGGTTCGCACTAGTTCCAGTAATTTCATGTACTTCTTACTTCTTGTATTAAGTTTTGCGATGCGAGTTGAATATATTTTACATAAAATAAAAATTAAACATATAAACTAACTAGTATGTTAACTATAGGGTGTCTGCCAAGTATATGTCTTGAGATTTGTTATCGATTACTTCTACGAGAGGACCTGTTTACATAAATTACATTTAGCTAATTGCTTATTTGGGTCCGCAATCGTAAAAAAAATCCACATGGCGCTAGTTCTTTTATTCATTATGATTAATTTACCGCCGATTCGTATTTTCAATAAAAAAAGTCCGTTATATACATGATACATGCGTAGTTGTCACAGTAGAATGAACAACTGAACTGGAACTTTGTAGTCGTTGTTTCGACATCGACACGTTAGTATCGTGGTCTGAACGTTCTGAGCGGTAACAGGTATTGAGAACGGTTCTGAAAAAAGAACGGAACCGTTCTCACCGGTTCATCAATTTCACCTGTTCAGTACCATCTCTACATGATTGTATAGGTGTGTATAGCAGACACAAGGATTACCTTACTTATAAGAAAGGGCATTGCAGGGTATTATAAAAAAGTAACATAACTACAAGTATTGCACAGTATAGTGGTATGCATGTATCAAAAATATATGGACACGTTATGTTGCAAATTGAAAGTAAACGACAGAATACACTTAGTGTGACTTATTGAACTTGTGTACAATGGAATTTTTTTTTGAGAAAAGGGTTGTAATTTTTGCCTCAAAATTTCGCTAACACTGTTGAGCTGTTCACATAAACAAATCATTCGACAGACGAGTTTGTAGGAAACTGGTCACTGGTAAGGTAAGACAGCGTACCGAGCACTCCAGAAGTATATTAAAATTTTCCCGTGTATTAGGTTTGGGGTGAATGTGTAACAAAAATTCAAATAAAAAAATCCATTTATTTGAAAATTGTTCAGTTCTATAAATCAGGTACAAAAACAAAATAAAACATTTTTTGGTTTTTGACTAACAAATAATTTAAATATTCTTAACGAACTGCTATATTAACTAAAAATTAAATCATAAGGGGGCCAGCACTCAACTTCTCTTACCCCATAATGCTTCTTAGATAATTGTTCAACCCTTTAGCGCAGTGGAATATCTTTTCTGCAGATGCAACTGGACAAGAGAACGAATTCAAATAGGTCCAATACCTATAAAAGGGAGCACATTTTTGGGATTGGATTCCAGAAATTGTTTTGCACAATATTATTGGCGAGGCCTCCTTAAGAGCCAACACATCTATTAGGGTACCTCTGGTGATGTGGAAACCCCCTTTCAAGTTATTTTATTATAACAGTAACAGTTTGTTTTGAAATATATTCTGTTTTACTCATAAAGACCTCCGTATATTGTATGTATTGTATATTACGTTATGCCGTGACCGGACCAGTATCGTGACGTCACAAATTCTCGTCGACCTATCTTACGGAGGTCACGATTAAACCCATACCATACGGTCAGGCGGCATAGAAAATATTAGACGGTCAGAGATGATGGTTTATCTATGACTATGGTCAGCTATGGTTTGTGAACTTGTTTGATCGTTGTTGGTTCTTTGTCACAGAAGAGTGTCTTTGTAAAAAGATTTGTTTTATTTACTATTTGCAGTCTGCTATTTGTATTATTTGTGTTTGTAGTGCTGTCTCTATGTAATCTATGGTGCTTTGTAAGTTGTTGGGTTACTCCAACGATTATAGACTAAACAGGATTGCTTATCCCCATAAGCGCAACGTTAGACAAACTCGTAGGCCCCCACCACGCTTTTGACGTCAGCGGATACGTACGGCGTAGGTTCATTGCCCCCACCGGTGTATTTCCCGGCGTTTGTGTAGTGTGTCATTTGTACATTAACATCGTGCCTAGAGAAGCCTAGCATCAATTTGGAATCGACCGTTGGCGCAAAAGGATGCCGGCCGAACTTAACCGTTGACGTCAGATCTTGACTAACAACACGTGGCCGATAAGCAATCCTGTTAGTCTATAATCCTTGGGGTTACTCATGTCACAGAAGAGAGAGCTCTTTCTTCTGTGCTCAGCTCTCTCTTCTGTGTTCATGTTGTCTGTGGCTCATGCCTATTGCGCACATTTCCCGGACAGTATAAAATAATTATATTACTTATATAAATATTACCTATGTCCTATGTATTTATTATACTCCCTGATCTATGGTATTTATGTACCCAATACCCATGTACTGTACTCATAATTATATTGTTCTGTGTTTGCGTACGCAAGTTGTAGGAATGTATTAATTTAGTTTAGGTATTTTTACTAGCTTTAAAAAATGGGAGTTACTAATAAACAAATAATATGTCACCTATGTTCTGAAGTAGTAACAGATGGTAATTGGGAAACTATCGAGGAAATAAGAAAGGAAACATTGGAAATTTTGCTAATTAATATAGTGAGTGTTTATATTAATATAATTAGTTTTACATTGAATGAATCTTCTGTTTTCGGTTTCTAGGACTATGATTTAAACAAAAACCCTGTTGCATGCAAAAGATGTTTGGGCAAGCTAGAGGATTGTTTTGAATTTAAATCTATTTGCTTCTATGTGGATGATTACATTGCTCCTTCCGCAGAAGATGGCATAATGGTGGATATCAAAACAGTTTTTCGAAAAGAGATGGGCAGGACAAACATGCACTTGGAAAATGTTCTAATATGCCGGTTGTGTTTGTCGCTCATAGAAGATAATGTGTCCAGTTACACAACTGATTTGAAAACTTTGATGAAAAACTGTTTGCCCGAAGTGGTATGTATTTTGTCTATTTAAATTTACATAACATTGAAAGGTGCAAAGTTTTATATATATACTATTTATCTACGGTTTCCTGTGGAGACCCACAAAAATGAAGTATTTAAAATTTGTTTAGCTAGATGAGATTTGGTGTTTTCACAAAAGATAACATTCTCTTGCATTATGCAATCAATTTATTTAAAATTTTCCAATTCTCTATAGGATTTAAACACTGTCATTAAACCCTTAATCTGTGAACTGTGCCTTATTAAGATAAAGAAACTAAACGATTTTATGGAGGCCTGCCGAGAAGTAGCACAAAGGATTGAGAACATTGAATATGAAGATGTCACAGATATATTATGTAATGGGTAAGCATTGAATGTTGACTAAACAAATACCTACTTAATGATATTATTTTACCATTTTTTGTTAACAAATTTTCAAAGTCCATCAGAAAGTTAGTTATATATTTATGTAAATCCATATCCAACAGGCCAAGGCCCAATTGATGATTGCGATACAAAAGTATATAGTAAAATATAAAGGATTCAACAAAAAAAAACAAGAAAAACTAATTTACAAAATTGATTGATTAAAATAATTATAGTATTTATATTATTCAAGGAACAATGATAGTCATTATTTATACTGTGTAACGTTTACGGCACACGCCAAAGCGAGTGGCGCAAATTGCCCGAGTTAATAATGTCAGTTAATTGCAACTTGAATACTATGATTCCTCCATGGTTAACGACACTCTAAAAACTCATTATTATGGATTAATACAATCTCAATTACAATATGCACTTATTTTCTGGGGGAATTCTGCATATTTCAAAGAGCATTTCCATACAAAAGAAAGGTTTTAAGAACAATGAGTAAGACCCACCCGTTAACTAGCTGTAAAGCAAATTTCTAAATTTTTGATATACTTTACCTAATCTCTACATTTACCAAATAGTAATTCCTTAGAAATAACGATGTTCATAAATATCACACAAGAAATAGAGGAAATCTATATCAGCCATATTCCTGACTGGCACTGTTTGTTTTTATCTTTTGGTAGGCAGATGATGCAGTATGTCTGTGTGTCAAATATCTTCCCTCAATGTAAAATACCAGTAAAATCCTTTTAATCTAAACCAATAATACCTAATTGTACAAATATAAAGTTATTTTAGTGACTGTGAGGGTTGCTGAATAAACCGATACGTTTACTTGACTTACCAGAAATCCTATTTATTGGGAAGAAATTAAAACTGTCAAATAATTAAATAGTCATGAATAATCAAATATTATCTCTTATAGGGAAGAAATGACTGATTCCGTTCCATTGGAGGCATATAACAATTCCGTGAAAAACGGTTCCTTAAAGAGGAAAAGGCAGATTAGGAAATCTGCTTCAAAAGGTAAGCAAATAGTTTCTAAGCTTCAGGTATCTCAAAGTAAGAATAATAGGTATATCGTTGAGTGAGAAATTATAAAGAGGCGCAACGCTTATGGCGAAATTCGTGCCCAATCTACAAGCTTAACGCCCTGTAACTTGGAAATTAAAGCCTTAATAAAAATCTTTATAGGGCAAAATATTCTTAGGTGCAGACAAGGAATACAGTCCTTTACGTTCGACCTTCCGTGCGCTGCGCCTCTTTATAATTTCTCACTCAACGGTATAGTGCAACAGCAATAATCCGAACTAATTGTGATTGAGAGTTGGTTGGAGTTAGCATTTATTCGGATTAACGAATTTTCATTCATTAAACACTTTTAAGTTAACATTAAATTAAATAAACATAAAAACATTAAATTTAAAACATTTTCCCATTTTTTTTTAATTTTAAAAAATTAAGAATTTTGACAACTAACAAAATTAAGAATTTTGTCCTAATTTTTTAACATCACTTATCGGAGATTTTACAACAGCGTAGTTTTACAACAGCTTATAATTGTGCCGCGCATTGTGCACTATAAAAATTTCAGCTTTTTCAAAAAAATACTTACTGTAGTATGTTTTCTTTTCAAAGACATTGTAAAATAACATTCACTATGGCCAACGGATACCTACTAGCCGACCAGATTTGTTTGATGTTCGCAATCGAGGGATTGTTTTTTGAAATCATGAATCACTGCACTGGAGCACTGGATAGTTTTACCACAGAATAATAAGCAATGAGAATAATAACTCGGGTAACATACCAATAGTTTCGCATGGGTACACGGCGTCATGTTTAAGGAGTAGAACTCAGAACTGTACTTTAAATATTTTTTACAACTCTGGTCAGATCTGTAGTTAGATATTTTGGAAACAAACGAAAATCAATAAAATAATTAAAATGAAAAAAAGCAGGATAAAACAGGAATGATTAACCTTAGCTTCCGAAAGTTAATAATCATTACAGTGAAAATGTGTATTCTACATTTTTTTTTAAATCTGTTTACTAAACGGTTTATTTTAGTTTTATTAAGTAGTTTTGTATTCATCATAAAAAGACTACAACAAATTTTTTGTTATTCTGACTTTTCGGGTAAAATTGACCCATCTTCAGAGCTACAAATTAGTGGAACAATAAAAAAACATGAAATTAACTACAAATATTTTTCTAGAAATTTAAATTGTAACAAAATTTTTTTAAACAATATTTTTTATGCATATTCATACAATACATATTGTAGAATAAAACGAGATATAAACGTCGAGATATCAACGAACAAAAAGCCCACCGACTTTTTTAAAAAAGCAGATATTTTGACGCGAGAATTTTCGATGAAAATTAGGGTGCTTTTTCGATATTAAGTCAAAATAAGGTGAAAAATAAATATTTTAAATCAAAAAAATTACAGGGTGTTTGGGACATAAATAAGGAAGTTTTCACCAATTTTTTTTTCCATAGGACTTGTAGTTTTGCCGGAAATCGAGATAAACCGTTTCTTATCCTTAAAAACTCAACCCCTCAACTTCCCGACCTCAGATCGCCCGTAAATTATTTTTCCTTTCATTTTTGTTATATTCTCTCCCTTTTCCAATGGGTTTCATCCTACTATTATTTTTTTTCACTTTTTACCATTTTCAAAGGCTTAAGCCCTGGTCTATAGGTAAAATAAAACTGCATTTTTTAATTTATTATCCTTTTAGCCGCAAAAAGACTGAAATGTTAGCAGTATACAGTAATAACTAGTGTAAAAGTATGAATTTATTAATTAAGTTTATGGCAATAAATTTACATAAGCATATTTTTCCGTCAAATTAAACTGATTACATTTATAATTTAACCATTTTTTGCCATATATAGAATCTTTGGGAAATCTAAAAAACTTTCCCTGTATCTCTTGCTTGCTCTTGCTTGATCTGTATCTCTTGCTTGCTCTTGAATGAGGCTAAAATAGCACTTAATAATTTACGAACTGTTTTAAATCCCAAATCAAATAAACAGAAAACAAACCGCACAATAACAAAGCATTCATACAGCTAAGTACACGCCGCTACCACACAAAAGCCGAAACCGAAATAAACGACAATCAAAGTTCGTACCCGTTAATACTGCATTGAACTGACAGGTTCTATCCGAGAATTGAGGTGATGTATTGAATTTTGCGACAAATCGAAGTGTGAGTTCTGACTGCTTATTATTCTGTGGTTTTACCATAGACCCTCATTTGTCACGTCCGATCATGCACGTGCATAAACAGAGAACAGATTATCGAATTTAAGTTGTTTGGACCACTGCGCACTGGAGTTAACTGTTGATTCGTATTATCTGAAGTTCTGAATATCGTGTGTTCGGATTATGGAGGTCACACTGTATTTGAGAGCTAAAATCATTGAAAAAAAATTATTAAACTATATTTATAGTTACTCTCAACAAGAAACGTCCATCCCTACAAAAAAAAGGTACGGTTCAAAATGTTATGTTCAAAAGTACTTTATGTTCCCATTATGTTCAAAAGTAATTTAGTATTATGAAAAGTACTTATGAAGCTGTCTAGTATCAAATTTTAAATATTTGCTTCACCTTTTATTATATTAGTATCAATTCACTTGTGTATGCAATAGTAGTAGTTTAACATCATTTATGTTCTCAAGTAAATGCCAATAAGATGTTCCTACCTTTGCAGGGAAGAAGCATTTTTCTTCTGAAGATCACGTGCTGAGACGTAGGGGGCTCAGGCACACTAAAGCGCTTGGTTGTCAAGAATGCGCATTCAAAACTTACAGGAAGCATATTTTGGCACGACACATGGTTACACACAAAGACAAGTCTGAGGTAGAGTTGCAGTGTGTGCTGTCTCCATATAAAACTAGATACAAGATAGGAATGCTAGACCATCAGTTGTCACACAAGAAGGCTGAAGATAGGTTGCACCAGCGTGAGCAGTGTACCAAACTTAAATGTGAAAAATGTCCCTACAAAAGAAATATTAAGTCAAATAAAAAATCAGAGATGGAGATGTACGACTGTGAGAATTGTGAATATGTTACCAGGTATAAGGGTAATTTGAGCAAGCACATGGTGACGCATCGTGATTCCAAAGCGGAGAGAAAATTTAAATGTGGTAAATGTGCATATGAAACAGATATTAAGTCATATCTATGCAGGCATAATCTGGTACACAAGGACAGATCGGAGGTGGAGATGCACAAGTGTGAGAATTGTGAATACGAATGCAGGTATAAATGTGGTATGGTGCAACACATGCTGAAGCATCGTGATCCCAAATCCGAGAGAAAATTTAAATGTTATAAATGTACATATGCAACGGATATTAAGGGCAACCTACGCAGGCATGATCTGGTACACAAGGACAAATCGCAGGTGGAGATGCACAAGTGTGAGAAGTGTGATTATGAAACGAGGTATAAGAATAATATGATGAGGCACATGCTGAAGCAATATGCATAGACATAATCTGATACACAAGGACAGATCGGAAGTGGAGATCCATAAATGTAAGAATTGTGAATTCGAGACCAGACATAAGTATAGTATGACCACACACATGCTGAGGCATCGTGATTCCGATCCCAAAGCGAAGTGAAAATTTTAATTAGAGAAATGTGCATATAAAATGGATATTAAGTCCAACCTACGCCATCATTCCTCAAGCACAAGAAGTGATATAATGAGATTTCAATCCCCTTTTGCTGCTTTGGAATACAGTAAAACCTCGATATTCATCCACCTTTTAAAAGCGATCACCTCTAAAAATGGCCAGTTTTCAATTTTCCTGAACCAATTGAATAGGAATGACCTAACTGATGGCCCCCAAAAAACGGTCAAAAAAACTTTTAAAAAAACATTCTTTATAAAATACCTGCAATTGTACCTCTCATTACCAGACATAGGGATGGGTAAACACCCGGCAAATATATTTTGGGTAAATACCTTGGGTTTTTACCCAAGTATTTACCCAAATTGGGTATTTATGAGGGTTTTTTTAATAAAATAATTTTATGCAAAGAATATGTCTTTTATCTTTTCTATTTATAAAAACAATGTTTTTTTTTAACACTAAATTTACATTTTAAAATTAGTCAAAATCAGAGTTGTCGGTGTCAACGTCTGGGATCGAGGAACCATCCATGTATGGTATATCAATAGCCATATAACTTTCTTCTTCTTCGCTGTCACTGATGAATATTGGAGGAAGAATTTGCATTTAGTTCTATTGGCGACACCGGTATTTTGTTGAGATTGAGAATCAGGACGTCCAGGACTACTAAGTGGTTCCTTCGCTTGTTCATATGTGTTTGCAATGTTAGCATTAGCTTTCAGCAACTTCCAGTTGTGGGCAAGGTACGTTATTTATCCTGCCCTCATATTTGTTAAATGGTTGCGTTTCTTGTTGTGAATACAACTGAAGGTACTAAATGACTTTTCAGTTGCAGCCGAGATAACAGGTGCCGATAATATACGTATAGCGACTTCTGAAAGATTACTGCTTTTGCATCCACGGCAGTATAGCATTGGATGCTATACAACCGCAAAAAGGCTATTTGAGGAAAAAACTCGATTTTTGAATGGGTAAATATTTTTAGGGTATTTATATATTTACCCGTTGGGTAAATACCCTTGGCACATCACTAACCAGGCATAAATTTTATTGTCAAATACGTGCCTAAAATTTTTGGACCCTTTGTATCTAGAATTTTATAAATGTATCAATCACTTTCTCGATGATGTTAAAAATGTATTCATTTTAGGAGATTACAGTACAAAATTACAGTACATATCGGCCATAAAAAAGTAGGTTTGCATCAAATTTCTTTAAAAAATTTTTTTTTTGTAAAAGAAAAATAAAAAGCAAAAACTTGGTTATTTCAATTTTTCACATAAATTTTGGGGTTATGTTAAAAAAGTGTAAACACAAAAGTTGTTGATGTTTTTATTACCTGCAACTTTGCCATTTAGTTAGTTTAGTTTAGTTTTGCCGGAAATCGAGATAAACCGTTTTAGACCCTTAAAAACTCCCCTTTCACTTCCCGACCTCAGATCGCCCGTAAATTATGTTTCAATCATTTTTGTTATATTCTCTTCCTTTTCCAATGGGTTTCATCCTACTTTTATTTTTTTCACTTTTTACCATTTTCAAAGGCTTCAGTTCTGATTTATAATATTAATAGTGATCCCAAAATGTTCTGGTCCTTTGTTCAGAATAAGAAAGGGCACACACATACCTAAAAATGTTTCTCTTGATGATCCCATTGGAATTGATCTCATGAATTTGATGATCCCATTCAAATTGTCAACACCTAAATATTCTTCAAATGTTCAAAATCCTAATGTACCATTAGATTATTATCAATCCTGCATCAACATCAGTTTACGAAATCTGATATTCTTCTAGCATTTTCGAAACTAAGAAATAAAATGTCTTGTGGCGACCATCATATTCCTAGTTTTCTGGTAAAAGACTGTTCAGGGATTCTGTGCACACCTCTCCTTACTTTATTCAATATTGCACTATCAACAGGGCATTTCCTGATAAGTGGAAACTGACAAGAGTGTGTCCCATTTTAAAAAGTCCCATTTTAAAATCTGCAGATGTAAGATGTTATCACCCAGCGATGTTAGACAATGTCAATGGTCTAACATCGCAAAGGTCTTTGAGATGTATCTGTATAAGCAAATATTTAACATGTTAAGTTTACATATCAGTATATCAACATGGTTTCTTTCCTAATCATTCAACTTTATCTAATTTGGCCGAGATTACTCAGTAACTCGCGAACCATGTTGACCACAAAGGGCAAGTTGACGTCATTTATACAGACTTCTCAAAGGCTTTTGACAAGGTGAATCATAGTATATTGTTTTGAATGTTCAAACGGTATGGTTTCAGTAATACCTTACTCTGCCTTCTAGATTCTTATATGCATCAACAGAAGCTATATATCTCTTACAACAGTTACTAGTCGAACACCTTTATTGCCGCATCAGGAGAATCCCAAGGCTCTAACTTGCGATCACCCCTGTTTACATTACTTGTTAATGATTTATCTCTGTCTTTAAAATCGAACCATCTTAGTCTATAGTAAATAGTAACCACTCGGAAAAAATACAGTGTGCAATTATCACTTTGACAGCGACAAAAGTTACCTGCAACTTTTACAGTGATAATGGTTTTTTCTCTTATTCACTTTTTAATCAAGCTCAAATAAAAATGTGTTTATTTTTAGTGTTTTATAAATAAAGTTTGCATTCATATGTTTCCAAATTTCTTATTCATTGTCATTTACATGAGCCCCATCTAAAAAAAAATAATTTAAAATTTTCATTTTCGAGCTGTTTTTGCTAACAGAAAGATTGATAGGTACAACATTTTTAATAGACACTGGGGCTGATATATCTATTTTCAACATTTTCCCATATCAATTTATAAACAGAGTAAATTATAGTAAAATTAAGGGCATTACAGATGGGATTAGCCACTCATTTGGTACTACACCTCAACATCTTTATAATATGTCAATGATTATGAAGTAAGGCATCAGTTTGACATAGTCAATGAAAACTTTCCTATACCCGACTACCGAAACATCTTTATATGTGATTATATCCATATATGATTATGAACTAAGGCATCAGTTTCACATAGTGAAAGAAAAACTTCCTATACCCGCGGATGGAATATTGGTAGGTATATCTTGGGGGTGGATTATAGCTAGCATGGCATTTATCCTAAACGAAAAATTTTCAAATTTCTTGCAATCATAAAATCCTTACATCCTGGGACGCAACATTTTGTTTCCATTGAGTCTTGATGAATAAATTACCAAATCACACATGATATTCTACGATAATATGACACCCGATATCCTCTTCTGTATGCAACTTTATATACATACAGCCGTAATGGCGGTTGCATATATTTAAAATCGAGTAACTAGTATTATTATAACATATAGTGGAGCGAAATGAAATGTGTAGGTTATTTGGGACCTGTAATGAGCAATTACGATATTTTTCTGTGGTATAGATATTTTTTATTTCGACAAAACTTCAAATTGTAAATATATCAGATAGATGATATTAAAATTTTGTAACAAAAAATCCTCAAAATTACTCGTAAGCTTTAATTGTTCAATTTCAACTATTTTATCGTCCAAATTTTGTATTACAGGAAATAACAGTGTACCTATCATGATTTTTAACGGTAACAAATTAGATAGCTATTTTTTTTATAGCAAATATGCAAGTTATTTTAATTACGTAAAGGTACTTAATATTAAGATTACTTAAGAGGAGGACTTCTAAGAATCCCATGTTGGTGTTGGCAACAATGGAAAATTAGATTTTTCAATATTTTGTGAAATATTGCATCACAAAAAAAACTGTCATAATATCATAAATACTATTGTTTATAGTGTTGTACTAGTTTTAGACTAAATAGTGTTTTATACGAATTAAACACCCTACAAGTTTGGTTGACGCCATCTCTTGGGATGAATATCTACTCATCAACAGATGGCGTCTTGACAAATTTGTAGGATGTTTAATTCAAATATAATAACACTATTTAAAACACTAGTACGAAACTATAAACAATAGTATTTATATTTATGATGTTATGACAGTGTTTCTTGTGATAATATACAAATATTTCACAAAATATTGAAAAATCTATTTTTCCATTGTGGCCAACATCGGATTCTTAGAAGTCATCTTATGAAAATATATCCAAGTTAATAAAACTAATTTTGAATTTCTATCTATCAACATTTCTACTTTTTGTAGTATCATTATAGAAATTCAAAATTTATTTTATTACCTTAGATATATTTTCTTAAGCAACTTACACACTTAAAATAACTTACATATTAATGTTTAAAAAAATATCTAATTTGTCACCCTTAGGTACTTACAACATTGATACAAATAAAACATAAGTCTCTAATGTAAATAATGCTGATACCTAACTTGTAAAATGGACACAGTTATTGATAGATTGATACAGTTAACATGTAAATATACATGGCTCTTATCGATGTTTACTATTTGCGAGTTGGGCATCAACTGAACTTCTCTCCGCCGGCACTGGTTTATATATGTGAAATAGTCGTTTCTCGATATTTCCGCACTCTTCTAGCACGTCTCGACGTTTGGAGAACGTTCTTCGCATTCCATACGCCGCCGTGACGTCATTTGCCATAGGCATGCGTAACACTACCCCTCCTTAGGCCTGAACGTCCCGGTCAGCTAACTCGTTTGTTCCAGCATATCGCGCTAGTCTATCTAAATGGACAATATTCATCTTCGTCCTTGGGCTCTCTCGAATTCGATAGACAACTTCATTCATTCGAGTGACTATGACTTCCCTTCTTCCGCTGTGGCTTATACAGCCAAACTAAATCTCCCTGGTTAAACCCTCCATAATTGGCCTTGAGATCATAACGAGCTTTCATCCAGTCACTTGCAATGGCCCTTTGGACTTGCAACTACCTCACGGATATTTATCTTATATCATCTATCTTTGGGGATGGACCAGTTATATCAATTGCGATCCTCTCAAAAGGAGCTCAGAAGTTGTGCTGCTTTATTGGACTTATACTCCTTGTCTGTGATCCCTTACTTGCAGTACAAAGTTCGCGTTTTCGGCACCAAGCTTCCACATCTTGACTGTTCATTTAATAAAATCACTTTCGTATCTTAGTAAGAGTCTTATTACTGCCAAATGTTCATCAAACGTTCCATCATGGATATCCAAAGTCCTTCAGGAGGCCTGAAGGTCTTTGAATATCACTTGGGGATCACTAGTCACATGAAAACTTGCTTTCTATCTGGACTCTCCCATGCTTGCTTTAACAGCCCATCTTCAATTGTGAGCGAGTCCCATTGTGCCCACAAAGCCAGTTCCACTCCCTTGGCTAAATAAAACATCCCTCCTCCTTCCTTCGCCTCTAATACAGGTCCGATTTCCTTGTCCTGTAATTATTATTGCCTCGAAGTCTCCTTAGTTCAATCACCCGGATAATATCCGTGTTTTTCGAACTACTTCAACAGGTGCTTGGAACTACTTCAGTGCTGCGTACAATTTCCTCATTTCAAATTTGTCACCTACGATAGTCTTATGGTCCAAGCGCAAACATCCTATCTGTAGATTCATGTTAACTTCTCCATGAACCACCACTGCTCCACGTAACTGTTCGTAAAACCATTCCATTTTGTACTTTATTAATTTACACACCCGTTAGTCCTGGCCGTACGATCGATGACCAACATCGATGGTAGCACCAGTGTCGATCGTAAATACACATTTATTTTTGTTCAGATAACATTCCAACAACAGACCACCCTGGACTCCTCGAAGTTGGGAAACCTTGATTTCTCTCGGGGCGTAGCATCTTTTAGTCGGTACAGCCCCGAGGTGGAAGGAGACTCTTTCTGTTTTTCTTTTTCCACTAATAATTCGGGGCTCGTAGAACTTGCTAGAGTTTGTTTTTGCTGATTTTTGATAAATCGTTGTCTTCTGAAAGTCCATGTATATTTTCTAAAAATTAAAAAAAAACATGTAGTAGCACGCCCCTGGCTGCTTCTGATTACTGGGTTTTATTATTGTATTTCATACTCGATTTCATATCCCAACAGAAATAATAAATAAATAAATAATTTCGCTCAACAACATACGTCTTTAAATATACCAATGCAAATATTAAAAATCAATCCCCACTTTCACCATCAAAATAATTCGGAGGGTGTTTTTATCCCACATCCGCTGAAATTAATTGATCGATGCTGCTTCCTGTTCACAGTTGAATGTTCACCTCCGTTAATGACTGACATTCAAACTACGGTTAGCGGTTTGCGGTGCAGCCGCTCAGTCGAGATTCACCTGAATCAGCGAAATCAGACGCAGCATCAACTACAGCCTCATTAATCAGGACAGTAGAGTAACGTACAGGGGGTTGGGAAACCACCGTGGGCCGACTTCTCCGTTTTAATTATGACCAACCAACCGCCTCTATCCGCCGCATAGCTGTATAAGTTATTACTAATAAATCTAGCTAGTGTAATTGTGGTTGTTCCGCTTTGTTGGTGTGTGATTTATACCCGCCCCGATACCAACATGGGTATTAATTACGGACGAATAGATTTTTCCAGTTTTTGCGGCCGAGAGAAAACATCCAATGGCTAGCTTATAGGAAAATACTCAATCAGAATGAAAAGTGACAAAAGTCTTGCTTTAATTTAGTTAAATGCACTTTAGTATAGAGTATAGATTAAGATATTAGTTAAAATAGGTTAAAATAGGGACAAATCTTATAGATGCATTTTGCAGAGGTGATTAACTGGGCCTATTTAACATACGTACCCTATTTCTTTTGTGGCTTGTGTATATCTGTACGACCATTAAATACCCTCGAAATTTTTTATTGCATGCATTTCTTGAAAGATGGAAGTAAAATTGAAACTAAATTATGTTTCATTGATGAAGTTATCGGATCTAATAATAGTGATAATTCGTCTGTAATACTCGGATACACGGAAGAGATTGATGGCATTGTTGAATATGTGAATTCGTTAGACAAGTATACAAATATATATATATATATATATATATATATATATATATATATATATATATATATATATATATATATATATATATATATATATATATATATATATATATGTGTGTGTGTGTGTGTGTGTGTGTGTGTGTTAAATATACTTTAATTAGCTTATATTCTAGTAGATTATTTGTTGAATGGGCGCCACTTCACAATTAACAATTTTGAATGTATTATTTATCTGCATGTATGTCAATTTTATAAATATATAGATAAAATAAAAAACTGTTATAGTTTTCTTATTTTGAATTAGAGTATGTAAACACTTTCACTCAAGTTGAGTTCAAAATAGACTCATTAAATCAAAATGGTATTATGTTTTTTTAAAGTTTTCAATTTTAAGCTCCAGAAGATTTTATTTTTTGTTAAAGCTATAACTTTTCAAAGATTGTTTAATATGTGATTTCTTTATTACTATTGAATTTATTGGAATAAAAGAGATATATTGGAATAAAAGAGGATATTGGAATAAAAGAGATTGGCTTACATTTACTAGGACCTCAATTTTTTTCAAGATATTTATATTTTGATGGTGATTTAATAACATGGAACAAAAAACAAAACAATCTATCCTGAGAAAACTTATCATATCTTAGATTACTAAAAGCTAGAGATATCAAAATCCTTGACGAACAATGATAGACACATTTTGTATTATTTAGTAATATTGTTGTATATTATAACTTATAACAAATATTAAAAGGAGAAATTGTGGTTTGTTGTTTATTACTTTATTTCAAAGTCAATCCTTTGTAAACAAAAATAATCACTCGCGCACAGCATTGAAGCACTATTCTGGTGACCCCTATTGGCGGTACAGCATACAGCCAAGATGGGTCCCCAGAATAGTGCTTTTCAATGTTGTGCGAGAGTGATTATTTTTGTTTACAAATAACTAAATTAAAATTCCCCAGAAAAATCAAATTATAACGTATATTACGCTGCGTATTTATTAACAAAAATAACAAACATACCGGTTTGAGAGTAACATCAGCGTATAACCATTTATTGTTTTTCATAGAAAATACAATACATTGCGTTTGAACAATACAATTGGATGAATCGAATTGAACGCCGAAGTGATGGTCTGCTGCAGTACCTATCAATTATGAGTAGACATCTGGGAGTGACGTACAGCGGTCTGAGTGGGTGGCATCTAGCGCCGGTCGCCTTGCATTGCAGTTGCAGTGCAACTGCAATGGCTTCCCCGTTGGGAAAACTGCAATGCCAATGTATTTATATTGGATAAATCATAATATGATATGTCGAAATTATTATTATTGTCATTTGATTTTTCTGGAGATTTTTAATGTATTTATTAATAAAATACGGCTACACCAGCGTGTAGCCGATTAGACCACGCTAGTGGTCTAGGTCTACTTTGCTAGGCATATAATTTTCTTCCGCAGCGTCCTTGTCTGTTAAATATTTGAGAATTCGCCGGGATACGTCGAATTTTTATTTTAGGGGGAACATTTTGGACAGTCAAGGGGGTCTTGATATGTTCAACCTGTAACAACCCCAATTTTAAAATCTTAAGTGGTACTACCCCACGTGTTACACATCATTTGAAAGCCCTTTTCATGGCGAATGCAGAGTTATACATAATTTTTGGAATTTGGTAAATTTTACAAAATTATTGAAATTGCACAATAAAACTTTACACCCCCTATAATTGATAATATTAATGATAATAATAAGTTATCTTGTCTTCTTTTTATAGAGCTTTGCATCAAAGAAAAAATATTAGATGTTGATGCATTTGGTATTACAAAATTCTAAAATTAGGAAAAGGTCATTTACAGGTAATTTTGTAAAGTTTTGAAAAAAATGATAGCCCTTTATGATGAGCCATCGTTTGTTAATTTCGGATAAGGCCAACTCAAGTTATAGCATTACAAAATTCCCAAAAATTAGAAAGCTAGTCTGGCAAGATATTTAAAAAAAATATTCATTTCGTGTGGTTTTCAAAATGGTATAATATTTTTTGTTTTACTTTAGAAAAAAATGTATTTCCATTTTACTGCAAACTGCAAAAGGAGCATTGTGAAATCATTGAAATAATAAGGAATTCGAATGAACACACTTGTTAAATTAAAGTAAGTTATTTATTAAAAACAAAACAAATTAAAAACAAAAAATGTATTCAAATTACCTGCCTTGAAAGCAAGTTGTAGTCTTGCTTTCCTGTGACATTTGTTTAGCGTACGTTTTTCTTAATACGGTGTCTCAAATGATTTACATTATTTATTAGTTGTACATAGACCTACTCCTGTATGCAATCCATTTAGTAGAAAAAACTATTGAATTTAAATCCAGAAACCGGGGATGCCATAAAATGGAACCAAGACGGCCTATCCATCTCTGTGGTTACGTTTGGTCCTCATAAGTTCTTACCCCTCGTGCATAATGGGCTGGATTGCTGTCATTTACCTGTCAAGGTACATCTTCCAAAAGAGTTGACAGTTCTCATCTTCTAAAAAATCGTGTTAATACCCCCATTTAGATTTTCAGGTAATTAAATGGCCCCTTTTAATAAAAGGGTCAAAATTACTTGACGGTTCAAGATGGCAGTCCACAGATTTATTTTAAAGCGATATTGCGGCTTTCTTCTTTTTCAAGAGCATAATTATTAGATTGTGCATTTCTTCTTTCTATCTTTTTTTAATATGCTTTCATCTGTCCATAAAATTAAATATATGAATTTCAAAATATAGTGACAGTACAAAAATACGCAATTTCCATTTGTTGTCGTTTTAATTGTACATCAGAATGATATAATTCTAATAAGATAATAATATTATAATATGAATATAAATAATTTTATTCATATATGAACACTAGCTGACCCGGCAAACGTTGTTTTGCCATGTATCTTATTTCTAGGAAACATTTTTTTAGTTCAATAAAAATAACTATGTACTATAAGTGTGCGGGGATGTACTTATAATCGAAGGCGTTGTAAACAATGAAAGTATGCTTTATTTAGGTTAATAAATTAATCTTTATTAAAGTAATGAATATATTTTAAATTACAATTCTTGATAGTTATATAAACATCAAAAATAATTATTCGTATTTTTACTATCAATTATAGCAGTTGAAAAAAATAAAGATGGCACCCATAAAGTAGATTTGTAAAAATTTATGAGATTTGTTTGGCATTGGCAGCAATGAGCCCACTTTGTGATAAAATTGGCCTCTGATTTTGAACGTGGAATTAAACACAAATGGCTGAAAAATGTATAGTGAGTAAGACCTGTTTGTCTATGAGTAAGACTGGAGACCGGCTTCGTCCTGACTGGATGAGTGACAACGGTAGAAACCTGGCGGGGATAACTGATCGATTGATAGTTGATCAGTTATCGATCGGCGAGGGCGGGAGATCAAATTGAATTGAGCAAAATATCATAATTAAAGGAAATTCAAATTATAAACTCTGAATAAGAATTTATCGTACTACAATAATTATATTCGATTGCCATATTGCAACCCTATTGCGGATCTGTGGATAGAATAAAAAAAATAAAAATCGCGATGGAAAAATAGGGGTTAATCGTATAAGGGTGAAAATTAAGAATAATATGAAATGACAAAGTCATGACAAAATAAAAAAAATCTTGCCAAAAAATTAAAGTTTTAATTAATAAATAAAAAATAGGGGTTGATTGTAGAGGGGTAAAAATTTGGAGCTATATGTATTTTTATATGCTGTATCATAAAAAAATAAAAACAAAAAATTTTGTCTAAAAAATGATATAAAATATTTAGGGGTGGACCACCCTTAACATTTAGAGGGATGAAAAATAGATGTTGTTCGATTCGCAGACCTAACCGATATGCACACGAAATTTCAAGAAAATCGATAAAGCCATTTCGGAGGAGTTTAATTACAAACACCGTGACACGAGAATTTTATATATTAGATTAAAATGGGCTCTCATCATGTAACCGTATATAAGTCGCTAGCATAGAAAAAGGATAGCGCTAGTTCGGGGTCGTCAGATTATAGCGTGCGCAAAAGCAGACGAAACTACCACTTCGACGTATCATTTTATCTTCCATTTGTTGTATCATGGCGAGTGGTACTAATACCGTCGTGTTATTATGTTTACAGTGGATTTCGATATCCTTTCAATTACTCGTGCCGAAGTAGACGAATAATTTTCAATCTATTATAAGACTCCTTCATCGTAATCCATACGTGTACCAGCGCGACTGTGAGGTATTCTGCATTCCGAATATGCTCGGTGAACATTTATTTATGAACACTCGATGATAGGGATGTCTCAAAGCACGCGGGTATCTTTTTCTTTGCAATCCCCATAAATGTAATGTATGATAGCGTATTCCTGGGAAGTATAATGCTACGGAATAATAGGACCTATATTGAACCTTAAAAGCGTAACACAAACATACGTCAGTTCACACGCAAACATACGTGAGTCCGTTATTATATCCAATAGAATATGTCAAAATCACTAGGCAACACACAAGTCTAAAATATTAATCTCTTCTGAATTATTATTGAAATGATTTCACAATGAGTTCATTCTGCAGTAATATAGGAATACATATTTTTTTAAAGTAAAACAAAATATACAATTCTATAAAGTACACTAAAAGAGCAATTTTTTAAAATAACTTATAAAGTAACGTGCATTTTCTTTTACCATATGAAGAGTTTAATTAGCTAATAAAAAAACTTCTATCCTTTTTTTTTTCGAAAATTTGCGAAAATTTTATTTTCGCAAATGTATGGCATAACGTGAAAATATTACTGAAATTATCTTTAATTAAAACTGCAGAAAGTACATGGACTTTCCTCTACTTACAAGGTATACTATTGGTCCCTTATGATGAATTAATTTTAACACATCGTTAACAACTCTAACATAAAATATGAGGCTGTATTAATGGGTTTCTAAACTATTTGAATAGCTGACACTAACGATAGCCTTAATTTAACACTAACTAAGAATATAGATAAATTTTATTTGGTATTATTAACAATGCTTATAAATATATAACATAACTTTCCCTTAAACAGCAATCTTAAAAGTTGCTTAATTATTGCTCGTTGATTATCTATTGGTTGTGGGGCATTAACAAAGCGTGGACTTCGGATAAAGATGGGAAAGAGTGAGGAATTCTTACCCTCATGGGACCATTGACAATACTATCATTAGTAACCGCCAGCCGCAGTGATTAGAGCAGAGAGAAAGGCGCTTTCAGTTTCCTCCGATTTAACTCTACGTGGATTTTATTTGTGGAACTAATTTAGGTAAATACTTACAAGTGTTACGCAACAAAAACAATTTTTACGAAATAAGAAAAAACAAAAGAACCTGATAGAGCTTTTAAAGCCTTGTTTTCAAAAACCAGGTGTTAAAATGATATATGCTACTTAACTTATATGTTGATGATATACTTTTATGTGAGAATCTACAAATATTTTACCAGCCAGATAAAAAACAATTAATAGAAGCGGGCGGATCACTGTTATACCGACTAAATAGCAAAGAGAAGAAATTGATAAGTTAAGGTACAATATTCTAAAAATCATCGGCGGCCGGTGACATTTTTGTTTGGGGGGGGGGGGTGTTTTTTTGTTACCATTTAGTTGTACTTGCGATTATTTTCTGCACACTCACTAGTTAAACGCGAAAGTTAGAAGCGATATTAGTTAATTACATCAATATGGTCAACCTTCAACTTCAAAACAATATGATAAAACTGTAGCCTGTAGCATAGATTAATATATTTATATACGGATAGATGGCCCTCTTCCAAAAAGCCAACTGGTACCGCGATACTAGCACCTTACCGGCGTTTGGCGGTTCGTTTAAAATTATAAGGTTATGAATTTAGGGTGCTGCTACTGGTTATACATGCTTGATCAAAAATGGTACTATTTGAAATAGGAATTAATTTTGCCCCATATTTAAATATATTTGATAAAACTTGTATCTAAAATAGTAAATACGATTTAATAGTAATAATTATTGCAATATATATATATTGAAGTAAGTTTAGTTGAAGTAACTTAAACGTTTTCATATGAAAAAAAAATGTATGCTATGGTATGAAAATGTATAAGTAATACTTTATACAGGGTACATCACGGTGAGTGGCCTATTAGACGTTTCTGGGAAACCACATATATTTTGGAATTGAAAATTTGTACACAGGGGTTTTCAGGGGTGCTCTATTCAATGAAAATATTGCCGTGTATGTGCAACTTCCGGTTATACCGGAAGTCGACGACAACTTCCTTATTTTAAATGGCATGCTATATTTTTTATGCCATATTCTATTTTACCATATTTTATGCCATTTTTGTTCCACATACTAAAAAGACATGGCTTATGTATGTATAAACTACAAATCAGCCCTCCCTCGCCAGCCGCCGCTGCTTAAATTAGTCACATAGTGTTCTGTAACTGCAATAAAGGGTCATTCAAAGGGCAAAATATTAGGACTAAGATGCTCCTCCAAGTGTCAATGCTTAGGATTTACTTGTGGCAATCCTTGTATCCTACTTGAAAGTGACGAAGACGAACATTTTGCTATTTTAGTCTGAACATAAGAACCTACTTGTAATACTCTTGCACAATAAAAAAAATCCTGCAATTATGTAATTAAATAGTTTAAAAATATTAGGTATACCCAATGTATTTTTCCATTTTAAATAAAAATTATCTCTTTACTTTTTTTTCGTAAATCTCGGGGCTGAAGATATACATAGCTGGTATATCTACCAGAGGTTTAGGAAAAATTTATAGGTAGTATTTGTACATGGTAACCACAAGCAGATAAAATGTATAGCAAATCCCAAAGTAGTCATCCAAATTCCAAATGCGAAATATTCACTCATGTATCCTTATTAATGGAATTAGTGTTAATGGGTCAGCCTCACTAGACAGTAAATCGTGGGCATTTACGCGCCATAAAGACCGATGATCTCGCACTTAACGACACATAATCAGCACGACAAAGCGAGCTGTTATTTACAGCAGTGATAAATGTCCCCGCGCGTTGCCACCATTATTTTCAGCGGCAGGCTTTATCTCAGGGCGCTGTGTGCCCATTAGACCGGCACGGAAGGTAACTTCATTACCGAGGCCCGTGTCGCCTTCGCTCAATTAGCCAGAGCTGCGGAAAGAATAGGAAGTGAGGGTGGTCAATAGGGGTAGCCGTGTCGTTAGCGGCGGCGGTCAAGGTGGTGGCGACGCGACGCTGGAAACACACACGGCCTTTATAGCGGTGATAGTTAACGTCGTCTTCAGATGCTATTTATCTTGCGGCGCTGGGGTTTCGGGTTGTAGGTTAAAGGGCAGGAAAAATTGCCTCTGGGAGACATTAAAATTGTTTTCCTGGAAATATCTAGGTTTTTTAGATCACAACTATTTTATCGAGAACCGATGGAAGAGAAATATCATCAAAATATTAATATCATCAAATCTATTAAATATATGCTACTAGTAGCATACAAACTTTCACAACCAAAAAATAAGATGACGTCATGTGATATTAATTGATTTTTAATATCTTTCTCATAGAATTACACCTTTCTATAATGCGTCTAATTCTTTATACGATCCAGATATAGAAATTATGAAATTTGAATATAGAACCATGATACCTATATTATCATCGCAAAAATATCTTAAATTTTTGCCATGATAGGTAATGACTTATGTTATACACACCAGAAAACATTTTTTAAATCGTTTTACCGGGATAAACGATAGATAACCTTGAACTTAACCAAACAATTGGGGGCGCCACTATCTTTTGAATTTTATAAAATGCTTATATTAAATAATTTTCTTTAGACATTTGTAAATAACGTTACTTGAATAGAAAGATACCTGGTTTTATTCAAAGGCTTGAGAATTAATTTTCATTTAAGTTTATATTGGTATAACCATCGTCTTATTTACCCGCGGTACACTTTACTTTATTCAAATGACTATATAATCCGAGCAGTTCGAAATAACTTTTTAATTTCATTTTGTCATTCCGGTTGAAATCTCGGAAATTATGTGAGCCATCTCGGGTGGAGGTATTTAAAAAGCTAGCGGCTTAGTCGAACGAAAGCGAGCAATAGAATAGTAATAGCTTTATATTAACGTCTGCGATGCAGTGATTACGAGCAGGGACGCAGCAGTTGGAGTAACGGGATTCCTGCTGTATAGGCTTCTAAATTAGAAATTGTACCATCATCTCGAGTTAAGCTGAAAGGCAATAGGCCTTACGCTAGTACGAGCTTTTTAGGCCAGAATATTTCTTTACTATATAGTTCATAATATCATATTACGCTACTATATTCCATACATAGTTTGTAGGTACACAACTATTTATCATTTAGTATTTAAATAAAAATTTATTCGAATCTTCCGAACAAGAACCGAGCGCTTTCGACTGCCGCCGAGACTATGTATGACGTCAAAGTATCGTTTTCCAATATTTCCATCTGACCATAATTTATAGTTTGAAGTTTTTACAAAGGTTTTTAGTTACTGGTTAGTGTTATAGTATCTATTATTAAACTGTATTTATTGTGTAGTGTGAATACATGACTGACAATCAGTTTGTAATAGCGGATAGCGACAATTTACTTAATGTGGATTGCGCATGCGTTTATATTATATGAATTTAATTGAATTTTGATTAAAATAAATTAAATTCTACTCGATAGCCTTAAACAGATTGGAATAAGAGGTGGTCTACTAAATCTAATACAAAATTACTTACAATAAAAGAGAACAAAAGGTTAAAATAAGTAATATATAATAAGGTTATATAAGTAATAATAATATAAAAATAAGTCTACAACAAGTGATAAATACAGGAGTACCGCGAGGCACCGTGTGGGGTCTATACTCTTCCTAATATATATAAACTCAATGAACCAACTACCAATAAATTGTAATATAGTGTCATATGAAGACGATATTATTAGGCCGAACTGTTATTTTCCGCTAAAAACTAAGTAAGTATATAAGAAAGCAGAAATGGGTATCACTAAAGTACATAAATGCCTAAATAGTAAACCTAGGTTTGAATAAAAATAAATCATACTTTATGACATATTCCCGATAAATTGACCAGCCAATTGTAAACATATTAAAAATACATAACAGAGACTGTACCCAGAAAAGTAAATGCAATTGCCTCAATATCACAAAAATAAAAATCGCTACTTACTTTTTGTTCCGTGTTAAATCTTAATTTGGTTGGGCTATATAGTAACAGTTTATTTTCTATAGAAAGTTTAAATTTTCGACAGAAGCCATGATAACTGCCGTACTTTTAAGTTTAACTGTCGTCGTTCTATCTTAATATGCTTCTTCCAAGTTAGTTTCTGATTCAAATACAGTACTTTCCTTCAGTTTGGATTGGAATTTGGAACTCACTACACTTCTATCTAAGTATTTGTATATAGAAAATTCTTTCTGAACTAGTTACTTGGGTGTATAAGAAGGAAGAAAAATTTTGCTGGCCACTCCCTACCGCCCACGTTTTCTCAGTATGACGTCATTAAAGATGAAGCCTGAATTATTCCACTACCCTTCTGTAAAAATAAGCGTTTTAGCGAAAACGCTTATTTTTATTTATTCTTTATTATTAAAAAAAAATTATTCAAAAAAAAATTCTATCAAAAAATATTTAACGTTAAATTATCTACAGGCTACAAGTTTGCTTGTTTAACCATTTTCTTCATATTTCAATCCATTAATCAAGAAAATGTATCGTTGGATATTGATGGGAGTAAATATTATCCTTAAGTTAACGATATATACCTATAACACTAACAATTTAGAAAAAATATAAGTTTATTTATATTTTTTGTTTAAAATTAAATTCAGAATAAATTCAAAATGAATGTGTATACCATTTATTTTATCATATTGATTAAAGTCCATCTAAGAAGTTTTAAAAGTTGAATGACCGGCTACACTCGTAAGGTCGGTGCTAGCCATGGGCGTCTGCATTTTTTACGGGGTCGAAAGTGGAAGGTTCTTATCTGCATACTTTAAACACCACAGCTGCTATTGAATGCAAATTTCCACACCACTCATGAAGTATTGCTTTCAGCGCGTTACCATTTTTTAGTGGGTGGTTCGGCAGTAGCCATATTTCCCATAAGAAACAAAAATAAATATGTGCAAAACAGTTAAGTAGCCGTGAAAAATAAACATAATTCCAATAAATATATATTCCAAAATAAAGCAAGAAATTCTCAACAAAAAATAAAAACAATACAATAAATATACCTACCTATATTTTAAAAATAAAAAAAAAATTTAATAAAAAGTAAATTTCTCAACAAAACCTATACTCCAAAATAAAGAAAAAAATTCTCAACAAAAAATAAAAACACCTTAATACCTTAATACTTACCTTAAAAAGGTGCAATTAATATCACTATTTTCTATGTCATTATTTAATAATATTATAATCCAGTCACTTTCCACTTCATCTTCACTGTCACTATCACCATTTCCAATATTAATCACAATAGGTTCTATGGTTTGATCAACCGCCAAATCCACATCCCACATTATCTGTTCCTATTTCATGACATGATTAATTCACCTGCCAATTTTCTGCTGTTACTTTTTCCATTGCTCCTCTAAGTTGGCTCTCTACGTCAGCTAATTTTAAAGTTCGATAATATATTCCAATAATATATAATAATAATTAATTCCGGATTGAAGTAATTTTCTTGGTAAGGAATGCTTTTTTTCTGTTAACTATTCTTGAATTCTTCTCTTTCTCCACGATTTCTGGGATTTCCTTACATTTTCGGCTATGATAAGGCGTATTATGCGTAACCACGACACCTCCTGATGCCAAATGTTTAAGTACGCCGGCAAACCATTTCTCGTATACTCCGGAATTCATTTCCTCGTGGTAGTTTCCGGTCTTCTTCGATTGAAATATCAATTCTCCATTAGGAAAAAAATCACTATCACATCCAATATGCGTTATGATTAAACGGCGACCTTTTCCAGACAACATTTTTAAACCAGCATTTTTCACGTTTCCATCCTGCCAGACTCTTCACAGTATGTTCGTCGTTGATCCATATATTTCATCTGTGTAATAATTTTAAATAAATTTTCCGCCCTTCGTTTCGAAATATTTTTATTTTTCGAGGATAATCGATCCACTCAAGTTTTTTTGCTTCTTACGCACCCAAGTAACTAGTTCAGAAATAATTTTCTCTCTATAAATAATATTTGCACACAGAAGTGTAGTGAGCTGCATGATTTGACATGTTTTGTGCCTTGTTGTAAATGTTATATGTGCTGAAATAAATGTTCAAACAACATCTGTTTGCAATCATTGGAAAAGGAAGAATTTTATAGGTAAAATCTATAGGTAATATGGAGAAATTCGAAATTTGAACGGAAAAAAATTTAAACATAACACAGTCGATTAGATTCATAGTCGCCGACAAACGCGTCATACTTTATTTTTTACATTAAATACCAAAATCTGTAAGGAGTGTAGAATGTGGCACATTTTAAAATTTATTTACTTGATAATTTATATATTTATTTATACGCATTAATATATATATATATATATATATATATATATATATATATATATATATATATATATATATATATATATATATATACTTCCTTATTTTTTCGTAATATTTCCATACATGCAAAGGCACTTATATGGATGCAGATGGTAATATAAAAGGTGAACTTTTGTTTTCCTATTTTCCTTCATCCCATTTTAACGTTTGATTTGCCTCTTTTGGCATTGCGTCTTACTTAAAGGGAATTTCCGGGAGGAAATGCCGTTAAAGTAACGATTTCCACTTTTTTCTCTATAACAACGTCGTTAGGTACCCGCATGGCAAATAAGCAGGAGTGTGAACACGATTGGCGTGGGGCCGGGACCGCTATATCGAAATAATACCAAATGCAGGTCGGGTCTGCCACAAATATCAGCCACGACCTCTGCAGACAGCGTCACATGCACTGGGAACTTGGAAACGACGGAAAAGTAAAATTACCCATATAAATTGGAACAGTCGATCATTGGCGGCGCCGAAAGAGAATCTGATTTTCACGTGTTATATACCGGGTGCCTACTTTATTACTAGCCAGTCTATAACTTCCTTGTAAAAAATATATTGATTTAAAATTTTGGGAAGTTATATGGTTGACAACGGTGCACAGTTTGATTACGTCAAGATCTGATTGCCATTTCCGGTTTAACCGGAAACAGTATACACTTTGTTATTTTTAATGGAGCACCCTACATATTATTAGACATTTAGATTGCCCAGAAAATTCTAGGTGCAAAACATGTAGCATAATCTATATCTATCTTTGACAGTTTTCGTGAAAATGGCGGTTGAAAATGTTATATCAATGATAAATTACTTCATTTTCACATAAAACAAATGAATGTAGGAACAAATCTGTTACGGTTATTTAAGTTTTTTGGGGAGTTACATTCGATAAAGTCTTGAAAATTTCATTTCCGGTTGTACCGGAAGTACCTCGAAAAGTGATTATCAGGCTCAAATTACTTCGATATTATTAATGGAACACCCTATATTGAACATTAAATTTACATTCTACTTACCTTTCTGGTTTTTTTTTGTTTCTGCTGTCTTCTGCCTAAACCTAATAGTTTATGAGGTATCGGCGACTGAATGTTCACTTGCACTGTCACAAAGGCTAAACAATAAAAAAATTATGTTTAAACAGAACTTTGTTTCAGGTGGGCTATGTAAAACAAAAGAACTATTTACCGATTTTCATATAGATTTTGACAGTACTGTTGCATTATTTAAAAGTTTCTCTGGACAGTTGTCATTTAATTTTTGCGTTTTATTATTGATTTGCCTTTTAGTAAGTGTGTGTGTTATCTTATAGTTGTTAAAAATCTGTTTAGGCGCGGGATCTCCAGACCTTACACCACTGGATTTTTTTTACTGGGCCCATATCAAGGAAAAGTTGTATAAGATACAACCACATAACATAAAAGACCTTAGAAATAGAATTACGGAAGGGATAAATTCTATTACTCAAATCGAAATGAAAAACTTTCTCCGAGAATTTAAAGAAAAAATTAATTCCTGCCGAGAAGTCAACGGTGTACATTTTGAAACTTTAAATTATAGTTACAATAAATGATACCTATATACCTATTACTTTCAGTGATTCACTTTTGACATACTTCTTCATACTTCACATACTTATTTTATTTTTCTGCTTTGAGCAGATTGACATATTTATAGTGCAGGTAAACATTCAGTCGCCGATATCTCATAAACTATTAGCTTTAGGTAGGGGACAGAAGAAACAAAAAATATCCAGAAAGGTAAGTAGAATGTAAATTTAATGTTCAATACAGGGTGTTCCATTAAAAATATCGACGTAATTTGAGCCTGAAAATCACTTTTCGTAGTACTTCAGGTAAAGCCGGAAATGAAATTTTTATGACTATCAAATTTTACTCCCCAAAAAACTTAAATAACTGTAACAGATTTGTTCCTACATTCATTTGTTTTATGTGAAAATGAAGTAATTTATCATTGATATAACATTTTCAATCGCCATTTTCTCAAAAACTGTCAAAGATAGGTATAGGGTATGGTACATGTTTTGGTCCTAGAATTTTCTGGGCACTCTAAATTTATATATATATATATATATATATATATATATATATATATATATATATATATATATATATATATATATTCACATACTTATTTTATTTTTCTGCTTTGAGCAGATTGACATATTTATAGTGCAGGTGAACATTCAGTCGCCGATATCTCATAAACTATTAGCTTTAGGTAGGGGACAGAAGAAACAAAAAATATCCAGAAAGGTAAGTAGAATGTAAATTTAATGTTCAATACAGGGTGTTCCATTAAAAATATCGACGTAATTTGAGCCTGAAAATCACTTTTCGTAGTACTTCAGGTAAAGCCGGAAATGAAATTTTTATGACTATCAAATTTTACTCCCCAAAAAACTTAAATAACTGTAACAGATTTGTTCCTACATTCATTTGTTTTATGTGAAAATGAAGTAATTTATCATTGATATAACATTTTCAATCGCCATTTTCTCAAAAACTGTCAAAGATAGGTATAGGGTATGGTACATGTTTTGGTCCTAGAATTTTCTGGGCACTCTAAATTTATATATATATATATATATATATATATATATATATATATATATATATATATATATATATATATATATATATATATATATATATATATATATATATATATATATATATATATATATGTAAGAATTAGTAAATGTATGAAAAAAATTTCAATTTCTTAATTAATTTAAAAGAAACTAAATGCTTTTCAGAGCTTACCTTTACTTTACAGTTTTCAAGCTCTTGGTTTGGCAGAATAGGTCCCATTCCCCGGCCGGCAGACACCTTTAGATTTTTATGTTTGGGGACGATTTTGGGACGGGTCTGTAAACATGTAACATACCGTTGAAAAGGGAATGAACTAGAGAAGTTTTTATAATAAAGGTAAGCCCTGAAAAGCTTTTAGTTTTTTTTAAATTAAGAAATTTACATTTTTTCATATATTTACTGACTCTTGAAAGTTTATAATTCCTGTTCTTGCTCCCACTTTTACCAAATATTATTTTATAATAAACAATAGGGTATTAGAGAGAATAATACAAGTAATTTTTTACTATTCACACCACAAACAAAAAACTTATGATTTATTAAAAACGAAATTTTGTGAAATTTTAAATTTTGAATGTTTTTGTAGCATGTTTCTGCATGTTTCTGTCAAGTATATCCAAATACAGTATATAAATTTCCAGAAATGTATGATATAGATAGATTATTACAGCCTGGACAACATTGAAACATGGGCTGTGAATATATTACATTAAAAAGACGCATTTACTACAGGGAGTTTCCCATCAGAGCACCGCACATATAGATATATGTATCTCCGTCTAATAGCCATTTGCTGGTACTTATCCGACATCAGAGATGCCATAAGATAGGTAGCATCCTGCCATACAGGAACCAAGAGCAGCCCCTAGTCCTAGTGGGCCATATACAACTGGTGGATTTGTAGGCACAGACAGCTACTCATATGGCAGAGACCCTTACTTGCATAAAATTATACCCACAAAAATTATTCAATATAGGTAGGGGTCTCTACAGTATAATTCAATGCAGGTAGGGATCTCTGCCCGCTGAACGCATAACTTAACATATGTACATAAGATATGCTTATATACACTCCCCGGCACAAAATTCCGGCACCCTAAAATTTTGCCCAATTTTGATGTTTTATAACTTTTTTATTTTTCATCTGATTTTCATAAATTTTTTAGCAGTCTGTAGATCAGTTCATTGTGTGTCTTTTTAATTATTGTAATAAATCATATTTTTCGTCCAGGCAATATTATACAGGGGTAAATCAAAGTGTTGTTTTTTGTCGTAAACTCAAAACACCCTGTGGAAAAATTGAGGCGAATAATTTTGTTTACAAACTGTTTGCTGCCATCTTAGACGTATTGTAAACATTTTGTTTTTTGATTCATCCCATTATCTCATTTCTTCTGCGAGCAGCAAAATTTTAAATGAAACGCTGTTAATTTTATCATTTTTAATTAAAAAACATCGACGTTGGCTAAATACGCGGTTATTGTGACAGAATATTTGACAGTACAGTTAATTTAGTGTGTTGTCATCATGGTAACTACAGCAGACGTAGGTAGAATTGTTGTCTTAATAGAGGATGGCCGCAATAAGAGTTATGTCTCCCGTACTCTGGGAATTGCGCGGTCTACAGTTTGTGATGTTTGGAATAGGTATCTACAGACGGGAAACTTTATTAGGCGGCAAGGCTCTGGCAGAAGGAGAATGACCACTCAAGCTGATGATCACTTTGTCATTATGAGTTCTTTAAGAGATCGAAGAGCTACTGCTGTGTATCTAAAAAATGACTTGCAAATGGTACGTCGAGTAAGTGTAAGTGAAAGAACGATACGTAGAAGATTGTTAGAAGCAGGATTGCATTCACGAAGGCCAGCAGTATGTCCAAAATTGCTTCCTCGGCATCGACAACACTGACTGAGATTTGCAAGAGCGCATGCTGACTGGACTGTAGAACAGTGGGGAAACGTACTATTCACAGATGAATCCACGGTTTGTTTAAGGTCGCCGGATGGTCGTGAACTGGTATACAGACGTAGAACTGAAAGATATGCAGACTGCACCATATCTGAGCGACTGCAATATTACGGTGGTTCAGTCATGGTTTGGGCGGGTATTTCTACCGATGCACGTACTGACCTTGTATTTGTTGGAAATGGAGCACTAACCGCCCACCGTTACATTGAGGAAATCCTCCAAGAAATTGTTGTTCCATTTGCTCCTTTCATTGGGAACCAATTTACATTAATGCATGATAATGCTAGACCTCACGTTGCACGGGTAGTGAGCGAATATCTGGATGAGGTTGGACTTCCAAGATTGGACTGGCCCGCATGTAGCCCGGATCTCAACCCAATCGAACATCTTTGGGATGTTCTTAAAAGAGCACTCCGTCGCCGTCCTGTGCAACCACTAACCTTGCAAGACTTACGGCTGGCGCTGACAGAAGAATATCAGGCTATTCCTCAAGACAGAATAAGTAATCTTATTAATTCGATGCCACGAAGAATGCAAGCTGTCCTTGCTGCGAGAGGAGGACATACACGTTATTAAAATTTGTCTTTGTTAATTAATTTTGTGATAAACCTAGTGGATGTTTTTGTTAATAAAAATAAGCTTCAAATCAGCGTTTCATTTAAAATTTTACTGCTCGCAAAAGAAATGAGATAATGGGATGAATCAAAAAACAAAATGTTTACAATACGTCTAAGATGGCAGAAAACAGTTTGTAAACAAAATTATTCGCCTCAATTTTTCCACAGGGTGTTTTGAGTTTACGACAAAAAACAACACTTTGATTTACCCCTGTATAATATTGCCTGGACGAAAAATATGACTTATTACAATAATTAAAAAGACACACAATGAACTGATCTACAGACTGGTAAAAAATTTATGAAAATCAGATGAAAAATAAAAAAGTTATAAAACATCAAAATTGGGCAAAATTTTAGGGTGACGGAATTTTGTGCCGGGGAGTGTACATATACTTATATAATATACATAATACATTTTCACAATACTGTTAAGTTAAATGTTTTACTTGTGTTCTATATTTCTGTTTAGTCTAGAATATAAGAATATATATTTCGTTTAATCTCATCCTATCTGTATGATTATTATTTGTTCCTTTTGGAAATATATATTCTAAAATTGAATCCAGATTAATGGACATCGTACTGTCTGTTGGATTTAATAAATATGTTATTGTTATTATGTTTTGTAAATCTTAATTCAACAGCCAACCGCAAAGTGCATAAAAGTATACACTTTCATGCAATTGAACAATAGCTATTTATGTAACCAGTTGAGAAAAGTACTATTTTGTGTAACGAGCAGATTTCTTCAAAAGGATGCGAGTTACACAAAATATTGTTTCCCAACTTGTTTCATACAAGATTTTTTCTAATTTTCACCAATTTTATATTTTATGAGAAGAAAACTATGAATTTTATACGTTTAAGAACAATCCAGTAGATTGTAACGGTGTGACAGCTCGTCATTTTCATAGCTTGTCAGGTCTAAATAACCTACTATGTAATGAACTTTACATAGTAATAGTAGTTGCGTAATATTTTACAATTCGTAACTGGTTGTGAAAAGTAAGGCGTCTCCTAACGTCAAAGGGTTTTGAAAAGTCTCACTTTACATGTCAAAATTAGAAAAACACTTTTATGCATGAATCGGCAGGACATAATACTTCATTATTAATTACAATATTGAATCTAGTGATAGTTGTATGGTTTTGTTTATTCTGCTACCTAATATCCTCATAAAATATGTCTTTAATGAATACAATGTTGAAAATGCTGAGCAGATAGATCAGATATATTGTTGATATGCAAGTTATACAACGAAAATAAAATAGTGCCCTGTATGTTGCCTTGTCCCAATATAGTCCCAATATTTACTAGTAAAAAAATCAGAAAATCGAAGGTTAATTACAACGCTTGGAATACGGACGCATTGTTATTAAGACACTTAAGAATTTTATTGAATGGTTAACTAATGTAGGTTATAATTTATTTTTATTTTTAAAATTCGCCAGCGCACTATATGATAGAAAATATACTCCTTGAAGATATAGGTTGCAGATGATGTTTGGAATGTATCTCGCAAATATTGTGACATAATAATGATATATACCTGGTACGTATGTAGCGAAAACATGGTACCTAACCCATATTTTCGTATATTGTGTATCAAACACAAGTATTTTCAATCTCGTATAAGAAGTTTTTTTTAAATATTTTGGCCCCTACCAAATCAAGAAATATATACGCCTATGCGCTCACTCCAAACCCAAAACCCTAATCCGCTGCAGTTTGAGAAATAATCGTCAGATAGGCCCTATAAAATCAGAAACTCTCTGCAAACAAACAAACAAGATAACAGATAAACCGGGTGCGTCGCACTAACTTACCCGCCTGTCGATAGTAACTTATTGTCCTGCGATCCCGAAGGACCCAAACAGGACCCTCCTAATAAATGGAATTATTTTTTTGATTAACATTTGAAGAATGTATTGATTGCATAGACGCGGCACCATTTGGTCATAATTTTCTTAATGGAATATCCTTTTCGCTATAAATTTTATATATATTTCCGCGATATATTTTTTGCTGCTAACAGTTGAAAAGCTTCATCTTTGGCAGTAATTAGATACTACCGGGCGAGCACAATTAATTGACCCTTTTTCCCTTAAGGTAGTACTTATGACCAGAATGAGATTTAAGGTACTTCCTTTACTAAGGTACGAAAATCGGTACTTATGTATCTTGCTCCATATGACAAGATAACATTAGCATCGTTAGAATTATATGATCTTGCTAAGTGAGTTGCAAAATAATAATCACAAGATGGGATATCAAAGGGCTCGCTTGCGGAAATATCCGCCATAGGCGCTAATATAGAATAAAATTTATACAAATGAAAGGTCGGGAATTTACGAAATTAGTTGTAATGATTGTAATAGAAAATATGTTGAGCAAACGAGACGATCACTTAATATAAGGTTTAAAGAGCATATGGTTCATCTAAAATGTGACAGGATAGACGTCTAGTTTCCTAATATGCTTCTGAGCACAATTATAAAATATATATTGGTAACTTAAGATTAGTTAGAAATGTAACAAATAGTAGGCAATTGGATGCATATGAGAGCACAGAAATTATAAAATATAAAAATAGTATAAATAGTGACAATCCTGTATAGTCCGATCTACGCGTTTCTTGACAGTTCGTTGAATTTGGGTATAAATAGGGTACTTTCTTACGTTAAAATGAGTTTTAATCGTCTCGGATGTTTTAATCGGATGATGCCACCTTGGTTGGCGAAACGCGAGTCGAGCTTCATCAATAGGTATTATGCGTATGTATATCCGCTTATAACTTGGGACATCATCATATGGGGCCAAGCAACTGATATCAATATAATATTGTAAAACAGCAACGATTTCTGCGGTTAATTTTTAACCCAGGTTTTAATGATTCTTACAGAGAAATTTTTAAATATGAGCATAGTGATTGTTTCATGCATATATATAATATACCCGCAAAAATGGAAATATACACATAGATAGATTTAGTTACATGCAGTTTAAAAATCACCAAAATATGCTGGGAGGTACTTTTCTAATGTGCTTCCTGTGAATATAAAAAATTCAAGGACTCTTTTTAAAGATAATATTTAAAACAATGTTTTTACTCACTAAATTAATATATCGCACAAAAAATTAGTTTTACTTATAATAGATTTACGATTTTATCTACAGTAAAACCACAAGAGCTTTTTTCTATCGGATAAATGTTTCTCTGTGTAATGATATAATTTTGCGATTTTGTCAAATGTCAGTTTTTCGAGCAAAATTACTGATTGGCAAAATTTTGGGTTAAAAAAATGTAGAATACAAGAAAAAAGAATACAAATTCAGGCGATTACAGTAGTAATGTTACATTGCTAATATATCTCCATCTATTTGAAAGTACCTGAGCTAATGTATTGTAAAGAATTTGTAAAATCTTTATTAGTTTAAAGGGACTTGGTTAGTTTTAGAAACTAAATCTCCTAAATATGAGCATAGGAAGGGAGGTTGCATTTATAAAACGTAACTTATTATAACCAAAACATATTCACGAAACTTAATGCAACAGTTTCACAGCTACTGACACATCATATCAATTCGAACTAGCATCCATTCAAATTTCAAACACTTTATAAAATATGTCAAGTTCGCGTCCCCTGCGGCTATTTTTAAATTATCTTACGCGTGTTCAGAGAACACGAAATTTATTTAGATGGGTTCGGGGTGTGCTGGGTGGATAGACCCGAACACAGGGATGAGGCACAGCCAGCTATGAAAGAGTGTATTTTTTATCGGACAAGCATCTAACGAGGGTGGTTGTTGGCAGTGTTCACGGGGTCAGATCTTTGATACGTCACGTCCGCTCTCGTTCTCCACGGCATCCCCGATCACCTCGATATTGACACGCCGGTAAACTGCCATCGTCTACCCCCTCGTTAATATGGGACTAGAAGCAACTCGATGTCCGTATTATTAATTAGGGTAGAAACTACATACTGGTACTCAATTATTATTAAGCCTATAGAATATTCATGTTCAACTTTGTCAATTTTTCTATATAATTTATTATAAATCTCTTATATAATCTAATAACTTATTTTTTTCAAGTTATTTAGCAATATTTACTATCATGAAGCTTATCAAAACCTCAAATTAAAATACTCCCAATTTTAATTTGAGATTTAATTTGATTTTACGTTAGCAGTAAATTAGGTCATTTAATTTTTATCGATCAGGAGAATTTTCTCTGTGAGAATCTACTGCTACTTCTAAATAAACATATTCTACTTGTGCATTTGCTCCTCCGTTTAAATTTATATTATTCCCCCTATTGTTATCACATCCATAGTTACACATCCATATTGATAGCACATCCTTCAATAGTTAACTTCAATAGTTTATCTAGTTGTATATTAACTGTCTCAATATCAAAAAGGTCTGATATCAGAACTATCCATGCTGTATGGAATTATGAAAACTGTTCAACTCATGAAATAGCCATTGATAGATTAGACTCAAATTAGATTTATTTGGCGAACACACTAAATAGCGATAAAATTTAAGTTTTGGTTCATCTGATGCGGAATACAGTAAAATCAAAGTAAAATATAAAAATGTAAAATCAACACTTTTGTAATTTTCATTGTACTTGCAAAATATGCGAGGTCTTAAAACGCAAACCAAAAATTTATTTTTTTAATTTATTCTGCAATTGCTATTACAGAAACCTGGCTAGATGACATTATAAATGAGGAATTATTTGATTCACACTTTTTTACTTACAAATGCGATTTTGTAAACACTTACTATAGTCGCGGTGGAGATGTGGACCTTGAAATCGATTCACATTTATGCACTACAGATTTAAATCTTAAATCGACTACAGAATTCAAGAGCCTTATTTTTATTGACATAATGAGACATAGACTAACATATGTCAACAGGAACGTATCAATTAGTTTTTGAGACCTTATCTTCCTTAGTCTATTTACACAATAACAATGTACTGAATGGATTTACAGGTAACAACTACACAGAGAACTAATATCCCTACCTGTATTGAATTACACCTGCAAATCCGATGAATTACACCTGCAAATCCATTGCAGGACGCTGCTTGTCAAAGACTTTACTTAGTAATGTCTGATGAGTAGTAGCAACTGACTGCTAGAGGGGTCTGGTATCCATCGCTTGCACAATAACAATGTAGTCATCGGAGACTTCACTGTTACTACTATAGCGGCCATGGACATACTAACCGTATGGAAACTTTGACGAATTTCCTCAACTTTTTGACTTTGAAATGTAACTGTATGCAATTACCACAACATGTTATTGGAACTTATTATGTCAAATCTAACATGTATAGTACTAGTAGAACGAGCACCTGACAAGCTAATTTCTGAAGATTTACACATCACCCTGACATTTTCGGACGTTTTCCAAAACAAGTCGGAGATACTAATAATAGTAAAACACAAAAACTCTTTATAGGAAGGCAAAACTCTCTATTATAGGAAGGCAAATATTGTTGACCGTTATCAGACTATTACCCCAGGAACATTAGTCAAATAAAAGCCAGAATCTCGGAATGAGAGATAGTCGGCTATAAACTTGTATAAACCTTTATGTTGGTACCCTAAAACTTGTCTCAAAACCTACCTATCGTAGGGTGTCCGCGTCTTCAGATATCCCAAAGTCAAAGGCCAAAATACTGATTTTTATTACACTTTTATTGCAAATATCTCGTTTCCTATGGGTTTTATGCTATTTATATTTATTATAAATATTGTAGAGGATTAAATTCTCAATTTTTGTTTAAACATTTTTTTATATCTTGAACCATTTTCGAGATAGAGGGCAGAGCGCGCTCAGTGTCTTAATGCTTCATCATATCAGAGTGATACCAATGAAGACGGTACTTTTGATCCCGAAATCCGGGAAGAACTAGAGACAAATGATGTTGAAGACGAGAACACAGTGGAATTTTACAGCGGCTGGAAGACGATGATGAAGGAAATTAAAATTAGAACTTAGAATTCTTATTATTATTCAATTTTTTTAATTTTAACGTTCATAAATATATGAAATGATATTTTTCAATAAAAACATTACTTAAAAATTTAATTTTGGTCTTTTCATTTAGTTAGAACGTATTTAGTATATATAAGATTAGAATAAAAAAATAATTAAAGTATTTCCCTTAATGACTTCATGATTACACGAGTAGGACAAGTGTTTTTAAATGAATAAATACTGAATTATTAAAAAATATTTAATTTATATAAATATAAATTTATATAATATATGAATTTATATAAATATAAATAGCATAAAACCCATAGGAAACGGAAAACCCATAGATATTTGCAATAAACGTGTAAAAAATTTATTTTTTGGCCTTTGACCTTGGGATATCTTTAGACGCGGACACCCTACGATAGGTAGGTTTTGAGACAAGTTTTAGGGTACCAAGATAAAGGTTTATACAAGTTTATAGCCGACTATCTCTCATTCCGAGGTGAAATCCTAATATGCCTGGTCTATATAGCTGATATTAACTAGGAATATTTGACAACTATAAAAGACGTAAATGAAGCATATGATAGTTATTACTTAAAATTATTTGGTGCCATAAATGAGTTCGTTTCTAAAATCATTACTTGTAATCGAAATTGGTTACTTGGTACAATTCAAAGATTATCAAATACCTAAAATTGAAGCATAAAGCTTGAAGAGACTATATAGGAACAATAGTGATCCTTCGAAGAGTTTAAGTTGCTGAGTCAGTACATCAAGATAGAAATCGATGCCTCATTGAAACAGTATTGGCGCATTGAAAACATTATTGAAAATACGTAATTTAATACTAAAAGCAAACCCTAAAAAATCTGTCAATTTGTTAATATCAAGAAAAAAAGTCACACATTATCATCAACAACGGCATTCAATGATTCCGAACTTTCGGATCCTAGTAATATAGTTGAGGCCTTTGCTCAATATTTTCAAGAGGCATTCCTATTAAGATAGCACACTGCTGAAAATACTAATACGTTATTCAAACACCGATATTCTTCATTTTCTGTATTTTCTGAACCCGATGTCACTGCTGCCCTAAAGAAACTTAAAACAAAAGTAACTATGGGTCCTGATGAAATTCCATCGTTTCTCTTACATGATTGTGCTACCGTTTTGGCAAAGCCCTATTGCTTTCCTCTTCAACACATCGCTAATAGCAAATCACTTCCCAGACATTTTAAAACAATCGAAACTTATACCCGTATATATAATAGGCGAAAAACAAAACACTCATTACTATAGACCCATTAATATTGTTAATAACCTGTTAAAGGCTTTTGAATTCTTGCTATATGAACCACTCGGTTTGGGCTTTCAGATAGTCTACTGATATTCTTTTCAACATACCTCAAAAATCGATCATCATATGTCGAGTAGGTAGTGCGGCGAGTGCCATGGGATTCCGTCTTAGGTACATAATATTTTTGTAAATGACATTGTATATAATTTGAATATTCCTTATCTGTTGTATGCAGATGACCTAAAACAACTCTAGAATCAGCAGCGTACAGGATTGCTTGGCTCTAAATCAGCAATCAGTAAAATATTATTGTGGTCTAAAACTAATCTGTAATTAAATGCTGGTAAGTGATTTATAATGACATAGGACAAGCAGCCCTCTTATTCAGTTATGTTTTATACAACTCATTTAGATGCAATAATTTTCGGTGTCTCAAAATATTTTCGTAATAAATAATAATATAGACGCGTTTCAAACTTTGTTGTTATATAATACTTAATGTTTATAATAAGTAATTCCCATGAGAAATGGGCTTCGGAGAAATCATTAGTGATTTTCCCTCCAATAAAATACGTAAAGTGTCATTCACTTAAATATAATAATGTCATAAAGTATTATCAATTGCAAATACATTTTTTTCAATAATTGGAAAAGAAATGTATCTTAATAGTGGAAATTTGTTTCTCAAATGCAAAAATAAAATTATTAATAGATATTTATTAATTGAAAGGGCCTCCAATTTCTTCTTTTCCCCGGGGCCCCCACACATAATATTTAGATTGGTAAAACATACTTATCAACTGTAATTTGGAGAGTAAGAATATTCTCTATATACAAAACTGGACTGGAAACACGAAGTAAAGAGGAGGGTTATGAGTTTCACTTTCCTCAATTTTCAATATTTCCAATGTATCATAGCGGCGGGCGTCCCAACCCCAGCTTCGGACAGCGCTACATTTAATTTGTTCTGCAGTCTGGCTCGGCCACGCCGCGCGGATTATAAATATTCTATTCATATAAATCTAAAAGGACATGGTGCGGCAAAAGGGCCGTTTGCCTCGCCAGTAAATCTTCCTTGAACTCTGCACAGATTCTTAATGGAATATTTCGGGCCCGGATTACGTCTTAACTGATACTTTGTTTAGTGTAATCCGGTTCCAGAAGTGATCCACTTCAAAGCGCTGGAATATGAGCGCAATCAAAATCAAATGTGGGCTCGTTCCGGTAAATAGGCTGCGAGCCGGGTTACGGTTTTGTATCTGATACTAAGATCCAAATGGAGAGTTACGGGCCATTTTCATCCGGAAAGAGACACAAAAAAGCACGCACATGTACCTACTGCATATACCTACTATAAAATGATGTTTATATCGTAATCACAAGTTTTGATAGTGTTTCGTTAATTAGATACGGTCCTAAGAAACCTTTAATAAAATTATGAAAGGAAAGTATACCTTAATAACTTTAAATCTAATTAGCGAAGTATTATAAAATGTGAAACATTTTAAAGGATACTCTCAAAATATGCAGCCGGAACTTTTAAATCTCAAATAGGTTACGAATTTACGAATTAGAAGGTTGGGATAAAGATCATGTTTTAACGATAGTTAGGATGAGTTTAGGATTTACGAATATATTGTCAAAACGTATTGGACAGAAAATGTAATGGTATTAAGTTGTATTTACCATACCGTCCTATTAGCATAACTTCATTTCTACTGAAGACAATGGAGAAGCTATGTGAGCGATATCTGAGAGATGTAACATTGACTAACAATCCCGCACATCCCAACCAACATGCATACACGCCAGGAAAATCCACCGATACTGCCCTCCATGTGGTAGCAAGTCGGATTGAGAAATCCCTGGATCATAACGAATCCACCCTGGATGCCTTCATAGATATAGAATGTGCGTTTAACAAAACCACCTTTCCTAAAATTACAGCGGCCCTGTCACATAGGAACGTTTCTCATATTGTGAGCAGCTGGATATCCAACATGCTCTCTAAAAGAGCAGTACAAATCAGTGCAGGAGACACTATCATAAGAGGACTGATTCCGAAAGGCTGTCCGCAGGGAGGTGTTTTACCACCACTGCTATGAAATCTGGTTCTTGACAGACTCCTAAACCACCTCAACGTGGAATGATTCTACACAATTGCATACGCAGATGACTTAACGATGCTGCTTAATGGAAAATTCGAAGGAGCCCTCTGTCAGAGAATGCAGATGGCCCTAAGAATAATGGCCACAAGATTAATGGCCTTAAGAATAATGGCCCTAAGATGGCCACATCTGCCTGTGCTGGTTCAAAGGACACTCACGATGCAACGGCAATATAGAAGCTGACAAAGTGGCCAAGAAGGCAGCCAGCCTGAGTATCCTTGGGCCTGGTCCTTCAAGTACAGTACCAGTTGCAGCGAAACTCCAATTAATAAAGGAAAACACCCACAAAAAATTTAAGACGTTATGGGATGAAACAAGTAGCTGTCAGCTGGCCAGAAATCTCTTGAGATATCCCAGCGAAGAGACGGCGAGGAACTATCTGGCAATGTCCAGGGGAAACTGCGATTTGTTACAGGAATTCTAACCGGACACTGCCGGGTAAGGAAACACCTCTATAACATGAGACAAAGTAACATACCCATCTGCATAGGATGTGAACAAAAAGATGAAACGATCGAGCATGTACTTTGTGAATGTCCCGCCGTGTCATTGACCAGAGAATCCATATTGGGGGAACGTTGGGAACTTCTATGGCCAATTTGAGGGAAATGCCCCTGGGCAACATCATCACCTTTTGTACAACATTAGGCTGGTCGATGGCCTAGGGAGACATTTCCCTCATGGAGGAAATACAAGGGGCCCAATGGGGCCTAAGTGCAGAGGATCTCTGATCCGCACTCCGGATAAATTCCAGATCCCAGAAGTTGTATTTACGATGAAAAATATATCTCCTCATATTGTAGCCGCCATTTTAAATATTTGTTGAAAAAAAATTGAAATCTGTTAACCCAAAAAAAACAAGACAAAAAACAAACAAAAACAAGTTGGGTCTAATGAGATTATAAACGGCAAATTTCTCAGAAATCTTGGTCTGGGTGGTCTGCCACTCCGAAAGTACCGATACCAAGTTTGGGTAGAATAAGACCGTCATTAAATCACAAAATTCTACAGTCATCTGGTAGCTGCCATCTTAAATATTTGTTCTGATAAAAAAATTGTGATCTACGACCCCAAAGTTTCTGAGGTTAAGTAGAATTGAGCCATAGGTGGCAAAAATGTTAGTCATATTAGATCCGTCAACATGGATATTTATTTTGACAAAACAATTGAGATCTGCGACCCAAAAATTCCCGAGATACCGATTTTGAGTTATTTTAATCATCAGTTGTACTAAAAACTACAAAATAATTAGGACACATACCTGAACCTTCCTGAGATTCTGACGTTTGGTAAGAAATACAAGCGTCAGGCGCATTTGAAATATGGTTTCAATGCGCCCCACGTTTTTATTTCTTACCAAACGTCAGAATCTCAGGAACTCCCAGGTAAGTTTTGTTACATATTTTTATTTTGCAGTTTTTAGTTTTTTTAAGTTCCACTGTCCGCCTCCTACCTTCATCATCAAACCCTCGTCACCAAGTAAAATGTATGGGACTCGTGAAAAGCAACCAAATGTGCCCGGTAACTTTAAACAACCCCAAGTATCAAGTTTGAGACAAATCGGTAAATTCGATAGTCCGCCATTTTGAATTCGCTATTTTGATTTTTTAAGCTTGAGGCAAAAATTTTATTGAGTGGCCTTAAACACCGCAAAGTTTCAAGTTTGAGATAAATCGGTTCATAAACAGGATAGTCCGCCATTTTGGTTACGTTACTTTGATTTTTTTGTAATAAAACAATACTAAATTATATTGTCACCGGAACACTATAGTCCTACCAAATTTCAAGTCTAGCTCATCGGGATGTAGTTGAAAAAAGCTGTTGCAAGATTTGAAACAAAAATATAAACAAGCAAACAAATATACGAAGTCAAGCTAAATAAAACCGAATAAAATGTCGGCCACCTTCGAACGGCGGTCTTAAGTATTTATTTTTCCATTAAATTCATAAGCAGCGACCTAAGGGGTCGCTGCTTACCCGAGACCGCGATTTTAAGCCGAATAGAAGTGGAACCGCTGGCAAACCTATCCGCCCGCTCCAAAATTTCTGAGACACCGATTTTCAGCCGATTTGGACCATAAATGGTCAAAACATTATGACTGCGCCATCGAGATGACAGTTGTTGAATTCTGAATTAACTAGATATAAAAAAATACTGAAAAATATTGTGCGAGGCTATCTTTATGAATCGATTTTTACGAAATTCCGCTACATAGCCATCTTAATGTAGTAGAAAAGTTTTAGAACTGTACGATATATTATTTATTATTCGACAGATAGACGGACGGATATTTTCAAATTCGTTCAAAAATTGATGATGAACACAATGTTGCAATGGTACCATGGTCTCTTGTTTTTAGTTAGTGTTAGTGGAACTTGATAATTAACAAAAATGTCCACGGTCCTTCTTATCATCCTAGAAAGCATCTTAGAATGGTTTTGTGCATTGAGTGAAGGAACTAGAAAGAGCCGCAAGCTATTGTCAAACAGCATAATATCGTTGCTGGAAAGAGTTTCTTCAACCAACGATAATAGGCTATGATCGCAGACTCGACGGGGGTGAGCTTATTTCAAAAATCCAAACCGATTCAAACTGCTGATTTATAAACTTATACAGCGAAACTGGAGTAAATATTTACGTTTGTACAAGTTTGTAAAATATTAATTCATCTAAATTTGCTTTCAGATGTTTATTTATGTACACTCGTGAGCCGTTGAATTAAAACGCCTCTTAAAAATATTTTTTTGTTTTTATAGCATCATGTTATTGTGGCTTTTGACAGTACAGAGATTTATAAATTTCTTATCGATGTGACAACGTTTTGATGTCTAGTTTATAATTTGGTAATAGAAAAAGATATTTGAATAAGAATTACAGGGTGTAATTCTCATTTTTAAAATATAGTAAAAACATAAAATAAACAAAGAAATTAACTCAATTAACACCTTATTTTAAATTCAATATTTAATAGATACTCCATTGCTAGCAATTACTGCATCCAACCGTCTTAGATAGAATGAGCTAACGTTAGACAGTAATCTGCGTCCACATTTTCCCAAGCGTTCTGAACGATCAACAAAAGTTATTCCCTGTTTTGCAGGCGAAAATTTCTGGCATGAATTTCGTTTATCAATTGTCCCCAAACGTTTTCAATGGGATTGAGATAGGGACTTCTGGATGGCCAAGGCTAAACTTGAATGTTGTTGTACAAAAACCAGTCCCGCACCAATCTGCAGTTATACATTGGGCAATTGTCCTGTGGGAAGGTAAAATTGACTGCATACAATTATTGCACCGATGGTAACATACTGTTTTGTAGCAAATGTATATAATGTTCACCATTTAGCCTTCATTCCATATGACCGTAGACTCCTGGACTGGCCGCGCTTATCCAAGCCCACGTATTAACAGAAAAACGACCGCTACTATTAACCGGCTTGGTATATTGTTTCACGCTTGGTCACGAATTTCTTGGTGAATCGAAGTGATCCTTCAGTGTCATGACGAACATTTTTTCGTCGGAGAAAATGACATTGACCAGAAATCTTCCTCTGTCAACATAATTGTTGGCAGAGCAGCCTTGCTTCTTTGTTGCTGCCAGATAACCAAGGCTTTTTAGCAGCTGCATAATTACTTATATCGGTCTGTTTAATTCGGCGTCTAACTGTCGACAAGGAAGCAGGAAACTGCGTACCATAACAACATTCTTCTTAACTAATTTGTCATATCTTCGTCTTAAATCAAATTGCTTCTCCTTGCAGCTCCTCACCTTGCAACTATTTTATTTTCAATTTTAATGTGCAACTTTTGCTAATTTGGAAAAAGTTGGTAATAGCACTTGAAGACCACCCAGTCCCAACCCACCAACCCACCAATTTTTGGTGCGTATCTCTTCCGCATCTGTATGCTTCACCATGGTTTAAAATTATGAAATGGAAATAAATTTAATAGGAAGTCACTTTTGACATATCAAATTAATAAATTCACAGGCATCTTGTCTACACATTACTTTTTACTATTTAAGTAAATAAAATTTACTTTCAACTGCTCGTCACTGTACATTACCAAATTTAATGTTCTGTTTCATCTGTTACGTTTTTATTACTTTTTATTGAAGGTATATTTGTTTAATATGATGTATTATTTATTAGTGATATCTGCTCTATTCACTTTAACTTTGCAGTGGTAGGTTGGCCTTAGCGAGCCCGATTTACAACGGACAAAGTAGCAAGTGTATTGTAGTATTGGCAGTCTGGTACCCACAGCGAGCCTGATTTACAATGGGCAAAGTATCAAGTGTATTATAGCATTGGCAGTCTGGCACCTACACGCGACTCTCTAATGTTTCTGGCAGTACTATTTTAGTATTTCTTATATTGCAAAAAGGTAGTGACTCACCACTCAAGTGGTATAAAGTATGTCAAATATTCTTCATTTCACGACTTTAGAGGAGAGCGCTCTCTGCGAAGTGAAATTTCTTATGGCCATATTCTTATTCCTCATGTTCGATATAATAAGAATAACTAACCATTACTGACCTGGCAGGAAATACCAATGATTTAATATTGCGGCTCGCTAACTATTAGGATTAATACTCACATATTAGTCGTCAAATTGATGTCAAAACACATTCAACAAACGTCCAAATACATCAGATGCTTAAGAAATAAAATAAGCTATGAAAATTAACCGCGCCGTATTTTGTTCTCATATAACTATCATTAATTACAAAAACATCTGACTTCTGAGAAAAACTTTTTTCCTTTCTATTTAAAAATCATCAACTGGTAGGCACACAAAAATTAAATTATATTAAACAGAGAATTAAACTACAGGGTCAATATTTAATATATTCCTCAAAAATTGTATTGCGGTAAAATTATGAAAATGTTTTTTATAAAAATAAATTGATACCCAAAAAACGTTGCAGACGATCAATTTTCAACGTTGGCTCGTTTTGGAAATATTTTCGGACCTACGTTTATACATAACTTTTTTTCTTATTTTTGATCATAAATATCTAAATCCAGTTTAGGCGGGAACGTCATTGGAGGAAGAGTTTGCAAAAATCAATATGTAAAAATATAAATATGAAACATACCACACCATGAGTCACTTAAATATAAAATAATCACTATAATCTTGTTTAAGAATAAATTCATTAGAGCTTAAAGTTTGAATTCAGTGTGTCTGAATTAAAATAAAATACACACATCGATGGCCCTTCTGCTGCTTCGTAATATTCAATTAATATGATTAAAATTAATTGTTAATAGGTGTGTATTATAATGAATACAGTATATCCACATACGCCGTATGCGAATATTGAAGTAGAACCCGGAGTCTCTAACACATAGAGTCTCTATCAAATATTTAAATTCTAGAAAAATACACTATTTGAAAATGCAACAAGTTGACGCAGCTAGTAAATCTATCCTGTTTCCACGGCATCTTCTAAGGCCCGCTATGCATTGTAGGAGGCCCCGATTCTCCCGATATACTACAGAATCGATATGGTCTCTATTGAGCTCTAACCGATGCGATTCTTGTCACAAATAACTGGACAGGGACAGCGGGATAGTATAGACACTGTCGTGCAGATGCAGTAGTAGATGATTGGGAGTATTATCCGGAAGTACGGTGCGTGTCCTGGACGAACAGGCTCTATCAACTCAAATGCCCCTGATTGGATTTATTTTACGATATAATCCCGACTATAAAACTTCTGATCTACAGATTGTCGAAATCACGTCGTAATGGTATCGAAGTCGGAAAAAAAATATGAAAATCACTCCATTCTGATTTTATTTTTATATTATAATATTATTATTCCGATTAACTACATAAAACGATGCTGCTCGCCGTTACAAGGAAAACGATCTATATGTCACATATTTTAAATTTTACATTGTGTAATATCTTCTCACCCATTTCATGCTGATCAACTATTGTTTTTTTAATAGTCATAATATTTTCTTCAGAGATACTCAGAGGTATTTTTTTATTCATTACAGTACCTACAGGTAAAAGTCAAGGGGAACAAATCTGGTTAATTCGCCGTATTATTAAATTTTTTAAATGACAAATTGGCATAACCGCATAAGAGATGTAACAAATATGTTTTGGAAATATTAATCTATAGATAATCTATAGATAATCTATAGATAATCTATAGATAATCTATAGATAATCTATAGATAATCTATAGATAATCTATAGATAATCCATAGATAATCCATAGATAATCTATAGATAATCTATAGATAATCTATAGATAATCTATAGATAATCTATAGATAATCTATATATAATCTATAGATAATCTATAGATAATTTATAGTGGCAGCCTATTTTCTAAATAGGAGTCATTAATTTTAACTTATAGCATAGCTTGTAATAGAAACATACATATTTAAATCGTCAGGTTAAAAGAGATACTAACTTATATCCACATTATCCGTTGTCATTAATCAAAAATATCAAAAACAAGGGGCCAAGAATGGACCCTTGTGGAACTCCGGAAGTAGCAAGGTATTCGACATCCCGGAGGTCGACAGGTATTGAACCCGTTAAAAACGACATATTATGAGTTCCATTGTGTAGGTGATCATAGGACAGGTTGATGAGCCCATTTCATAATCCAATTTTCTTCAATTTCATAAGTAATATATTGTGATCCTTGTGTATTCTAAGGAGTTCCTAATCTTATCATCTTCACGTTCCAGTAACCTTTCTCGTTCACTTTACTTACAAATCTTGCAATAATTTTGTTTCTATATTTTTATTGCTGTTATTTTCTTTAGAATATAAATATAGAAGAATCATTAGTTCGTCTTTGGATCTATTTTCTTTATACAAAGAGGATATGCATCAACAAACAAATTAAAATGACTGCTGACTTCTTCTTCTTTTGGCTCGTAACCCTTGGTGGGTTTTGATTTGCTCGACTATGTTCCTCCATCTGGTTCTATCTACCGCTATTCTCTTCCAGTTTCCTATTCTTAGAGTTTTTAGGTCTTCCTCCACATCGTCTATCCACTTTTTCTTAGGCCGTCCTTTCGGTCTTGTGTTTTGAGGTTTCTATTCAAGGATTCTTTTCACAATTCTCTCTCCTTCCATCCTGTATAGATGCCCTAACCACCTTATCCTTTGACTTTTTATGCATCTTACTATATCATCGTTTATAAGTGCATCAATTTCGTGATTCATTCTTATTCTCCACATACCGTTTTCATGCACTGGGCCGTATATTCTTCTAAGGATCTTTCTCTCAAATATTCTCAATTGATTTTCATCGTTGTTTGTTAGTGTCCATGTTTCACACCATTACTACTGGTCTTATAATTGTTTTATAAATCGTGATCTTAGATTTTCTATTTAGTGTGCTGGTCTTTATTAATTTTAAATAGCCATAATAGCATTTATTTCCTTTTAGGATTTCCTTTTAGATTGCGCTTATTTCATTTTGGACGTTACCATTATTGGTAATTTTGGTACCAAGGAAATTAAATATCTTGACGCATTCAACCTGACCGCCGGCGCCGTTTATATTAATATTTGGTAGTTGTTTTGGGGGATTCCTGCAGCAACACATATATTTCATTATGTCTTTGTGCACTTGAAGGCCTCCTTTATTTACCTGTGGCTCAAGATCTATGGCGGTTTGATTCAGGGAGGCAAGTTACGTGCAATATTATTGTAATATCGTCCGCATACCCTAGTATTTGTGTGGTTTTATTTACGATACTTCCAGTTCTATTGATTTTTTTGATAGTTGTTTCCAGTACTAAAAAAAAGCGCCACCGAGAGAGCGTCTTACCCCAACTTTCACTTTAAATTCTTCGCTGAGCTGCTGTTGTACTCTTATAGCTGCTGTCGATTTTGCCATGGTAACTTTTACCATTTTTACTAATTTTCGGGGTATTCCTAGGAGGATTAAACTTTGTAGCATTTTCTTCCTGTGTACTTTGTCGAATGCCTGTTTGAAATCTATAAAGAGATCATGTATATCTATGTTATATTCATAGCATTTCTCCTGTATTTGTCTTAACGTACACATGTGGTCTGTGGTTGATCTATTTTTTCTGAACCCACATTTGTATTCGCCTAGTATTTCATTCGATTATGGATCACCCCTGATAATATTTTATAAGGGACACTTTATAAGTAGAATAACACTACTTTCAAGGTGTTCTTATAAACCTTCTTATAAAGTGTACTTATAAACCTCTATAATTATTGCAATTGGCCTTATCACCTTTTTTATGTATCGGGATGATAATGCCTAGTTTCCAGTCCTATGGCGTTTCTTCTTGCTACCATAAATGTAGTATAAATTATGAATTTGTCTCCATAGTCTCCGTTGTTTATTAGGTCCGCTATTCTTCCGTCATCACCTGATGCTTACCTGTTTTTCAGATATTTTATTACTTTCGTTACCTCTTCATACGATGGTGGATGGTGACTATTGAAAATTTATGTTACATATATATTATTTAAAGATGTATTTATTTTACGAGTCTATACCAAAAAAACAATACAAAGATTTAGGTGCTTACCTACATCCTACATGTACCTAATTGCTTAAATCTTCATCGCGTGCACCCCGATCATACTTTCCCGATTATAGAAATTTGTTGTTAATTAAAATCCCATTACTAAGCTCTTTCTAATGATTTATAAAGTCTAAAAACTTCCTTTGATTTTGATCATCCGCAAACCGCTATACGTGAATATGCTAAGATATGGTGTAGGGAGAACCAGTGGCGTACCCCAGTTAATCAACGATTTCATATTGGGATGAAACCAGATTAAAACCATTATATATAAAGTAAGCTGTTATAAAGTATATAATATTAGTTATTGGTAAGGTTGCGAACGAATTTCATTTTTAAGCTGATGACACCCAAATATATTTACAATTTAATAAACAGGATTTGCAGGCAAACAATTAATTATCAATCTGAATACAGATTTAGAAAATATATCATCTAAATTCTCTATCGACCATAATTTGATAGTTATTAATCCACTAAAGAGAGTTGCCATTTTATTTTGTAAAAAAACTCACAGAAATTTTATTACTGATAACATAAATATCCTTTGAAATAATAATATAATTGAATTGATCGAGGTGGAAAAAAAATTAGGCTTGTACTTTGATTTGAGATTTAAGTCACATATTACTAATTGTATTAGAAAAGCATATAGTAGTTTTAAATTATTATATAATAATAGAGATTTCCTTAACACTAAACTAAAAACTATACTTTGCAATTCATTAGTTATCTCGCAGTTTAACTATTGTGGCAATACAGCTCTTGAATAGATACGTCTGATAAAAGAAGAAAGAAGTGCTTAAAATGTATGGTTGCGTTTCGTTTTTGGAGCATCTCGCTTTCAAACATATCAGATAAACTGATTGAATTACAAATGAAAATCATATTAACTAAAGGAAAGGGAAAGGGAAAAATAAATAAGGGACCGCCTAGCCGCGAGACTTGACCGGTAAGATTTCGATCTTCGAAGTTAAGCAAGACGGGTGTTGGTGGCACTTAGATGGGTGACCTAGGCAGGCTTGGGGATGGGCTGGGGCAGTCCAACTGAGACCTCGGAACACTCAATCATCCGCGGGCGCATGGTCTCAGACAAATGGTAATGAGCACAAATGGTAATGAGTAATAAATCTCGGTAACTCAGAACCATACTAACATACATAAAAATTGTAAAGAGACTTTGCCAACAAGCCATCCGTAATGAATAGGATGGTTTGAAGAAAAGTATTCAAGTAAAAAGGAGGAATGCACAAAGGACCTAAGTGCTGTAGTGGAAGTGAAACCACTACACTCCGACTCATATACATACATACATACACATACTTTACAAACGTATGAAATATGGAAAATTGTCTAAACATTAGAAATAGGCTACTGCGACTACTGCAAATACCACGACATATATCTGCCCAATTCATAAAATGTTTTAGTTAAAATATCACGCAAATAATAAACTCATTACTCAAAAAATTACGTCAATTGCTATTAAATATATTTAGGAGTCAGCTTTAAAATTATTTATTAGGGAGATAGTCATCACACTAAAATTACATGTTATGTATTGTTTATAATTTGTTAAATCTACCACACCAACATTTTGTTATTATTAGGTAAATGTATACCGAAATAATTATATTTAATTCAAGGAAATTGTGAAACATTGTGAAGATCTTTACTTCGGTAAAGAAATTGATCAATCTCCTCCTTGGTGTTTACTACTCAATTTTTTTGTGGTCTTTAGACTGATCGCCTAGGGACAAATAAGACCAGTATTGGATAAATTAAAATCAGGTACTGGAGCTTCACCTGCAGATACAGAAGAACTACTTACTGCTACTGCTATCGCGACGAACTGCATTATCCGTTCTTCTATCTGAATAATATTTATAACAATATATAAATGTACAGTTATCTCAGCTACTGCCCCTAAAAAATCTACATGATCCTGAAGGCCCTTGGCAGTCGCTCGATCAATTAGAGATTTTACTCCCCTTGCTTTAACAGTACCCAATTGAGCATTAGTCAAAGGTTTTTTATAAATGAAACACTCACTCATGATAATAACTCACTAAATATGTGTAGAATTGCTTCCGAAGAATTAAATACGTCCAAACAATGCTTAATAAATATATAGATGTTGTGTCTACTACCTGTAAGTATACCTCTTGATTTGATCTTTTTGCAGCGTCATAACACCACTGCAAATAAAAAAATCAAATAATGATTAGAGAAAATTGTGCGCAATAAAATGATATACAAAAAATGATGTTTTTTCAATAAAACCAATAGAAAAAAAGTTATAACCTCTAAATTATACTTTTCTTGAAAATTTTGGTCTATTTTTAATTGGAACTTTTTCATTTTCAATTTACGCTGGTAAGAAGTATCTATATCAAGAATGTAGAGCATTCAACTTTCTACAAAAAATCTCTTCTTAGAATTTTTCTATAAGAATTTTCACTCCCTTTTCCAAGATGGCGGCCAAGTGGAGGGCTTTAAATCCCGAAAAGTTTTATACTCACACTGACCCCTCGTTATACATAAAAAAAATAAAATATTGTCACACCCAAAATGCAAGGTTTGGTCAACATTTTGTAACTAAGATTGTAATTAAGATTTTCCATTGAAATGAAAATCTGTTTCAGGAGAAGTTGACAAGAAAAAAATGTTTTTAAAATTAAATGTGAAGCCGTCAGCCGTCCAAACAGATCTTTCAAGACAATTTTCAAATCCCTACCACATTGTGGTATGTAAAAAATCCCTCATAATTTTATAATTTGTGGAGGTACAGTCGGCAGCGTAGAAGAGAAATGTGCTACGAAACTATTTTAGTTTTATCGTATCGTGTAAACGGGAATCGTATCGTGTAAAATTTTGTTTTTGTGTCAAATTTTATATGACAGCTCACATGTCAGTAATAATAAAGAAAACACAAACTATAACATACCATATAATTACGTGTTCCGTATTTCCTCCTTTAGTTTTATTTCCAGACGATACGCCCCTGGATAAAATATCTCTATAAATTGTAACGCGTCATTTGGGGGCAGAACGGGGTATCTCAAGCACGCATCTTGAGATTTAAATTTTCGGTGGCGCTTTTGTATGAATAATTCATCGGGAAACATAGTAATATAGAGATATCGACGCAGAGGACGACTGCTGGAGTGATGTGATATTAATTAACTAGGGCTTATTTACACGCTACCGTACCACTATTAATCACTTACCGAGCTTCCAGCGGACTTAATCTCAACACTTGTCGACTTAGAGCCCCGTTCCAAACCCTCCGGTTCCCCGGGAAGGTGAGAGGGGTTCTGAGCTCCACCTTATTCTGAGTATTTCCACTGAAGAATTTAAAGGAATTAAGAGATCCTGCTAGATAACAGCATCCTGCCTTCATTCGAAATATACCTAATAGGTATATTTCGAATGAACTATAAAAATACTCATTGTATTTTTTTAAATTATTATTAGACAAGAGAATAGCAAAGGTCTAAACCTATTATGCTCAAATCAACAAAATTTACGTTGTTTCTATGTTTTTTAAAATCATGTCACCTCTAATTATCCGTTCTGTTAGAAGTGGAAGATTTAAAACTTGAGGCATGCGTGATATGGCAAGTTGAGGAGTTTAATGTCTTTGATTAAATGCGGGGACCATATTATATTCATATATTTTAGGATTGGACTAATATAGGATTTAAATGAAAAGGGCAAACAATTTAGTACATGGATTATTAAATGATTTAGAAATTAAGTATGATCTCTGATTAGCTTTTTTCCTGATGTTATAAATGCGTTTATATTTGAGGTTACAGTAAGTCCATTAAGTAGGAAAACGATTGGCCAAAGCAACGACCCTTGCGGCACCCCCGATAGGGCAGAAAGAAGAATGGTCTGTACCGATGCAAGCAGAGAAGAGCAAGCAGATGTCACTTAAGAGAAGTTACTTAAGTAGCTGCTAATCCATGAGTTTATTTGATCTCGAATGCCTAAATGATCTAGTATCAAAATAAGTCTGTTTTAAGTACTGTATGACATAAAGGGACCCTATATATGACATATAGGGAATTCAAAACTAAAACCGTTGCACATCAACAGTATCAGCAAAGCCAATGTCCCAACATCGCGAGAATTTGATTAAAGCTGAGTCAGTAAAGTTGATAACACCGTCCAATAATTTCCACGTCCACGGTTTCTTGTTAGTATATATATTTACGGTGTTTGTTTTTTTTAGGTCCCATTAGCAAATGTTTTAGCATTGAAAATAAAAAATTATCTTCCAAAATTTCAGCATCCTATATTAAACCTGTGAACGGCGCAAATCGAATTTGTGTCCCATTTAATTAACATGGGAAAACGACGTTTTTACTCAAACATGAATAGCTGGTAGAAATTTTTTTTAATAATAATTTTTGATGGCAACATTTTATAGAGAATTAACTTTCCTACAGGAAAGCTCATTAGTACTAAATACGTGAATTCATTATTTTCAACGATATGCACGTTTAAATATTCCCATAAAAATCGGATTTCATTCAATTAATTTTAGGGATAATGATTAATGATAATTGATTAATTAATAACAATGAATTATTATTAAATTAATAATGAATAGTTATATTTAATCAAATTTGTATTCCAATAAATTATATTTGTTTTCTTAACCGTTAAATGAACGAACAAAAGAAAAACTAGAAAAGTCAGAAAAGTTTCAAAACATTACAGAAAATCGATGTATTTCGGTGAAGTAATTAAATATCATAACAATTAAATAAAGTTTTTGTCTCCTACTCTCCCCTTTTTTTCATCAGTCACCTTGTACTTTATACTTTGCGAAGCGCAAAATTTAAGTAGCAATATCATAAATCAGTTTCAAATAATATCAATCGTCCAAAAATTTTTAGATATAACTTTCCTTAAAATTAATTGAATGAAATCCGGAATAGGAAGCTAAAATTTTGGGAGAAATTATTTTAGGTCCAATGCTAAATCATTAGCCAATGGGACCGAAAAAAAAAATAAAAAAGCACCATATATATTTGTGGGTTTCTTCGACACTTGACAGTAATACCTACCTACATTTGTATGTTTAGTAGGCTTTACGATACGATTTCTAAATTATTATAGTTTTGCTTATATTTAAACGTTATTTAAACTGTTAATTCTGACAAAGCTTGTGACTGATCAGAAAATATACTGTAGTTGCATAACTGCATAACCTCAAAATACAAATAAAATGAAATATGTATATACAATATTGAGACCGTTCCTCAAATTAGATACCTATTCACACATTTTTGATCTTAATATATATCAGCATAGTCTCAGATCATGGCCTGCATGATAATTTCCATTGTGGGCCAAATTTTTGGTCAGTTGAAAAGGGACTTGTTTAAATTAAGTTAGGCGAGGTGAAAAGAATGTGAAGAGGGAATAATTCAAACGCGGACTATTCAAAGAAAAAGAAACTGACTGCCTTTATAGATTTATAAAATATGCTGCGTGGGCATTTCTTGACCGGGTCCGGCGATCGGCATGCCCTTTAGTGCGTTTACGTTTCGTCTATGGGCATTGAGTGTCGACTATATTTGGAAGCTACTCAGCCTCCTCGATTAGTTTGCCCATATATCACATTCAATATGACTACAACAGTTTTTCACTCAAAAAGTTAAGCAATTAATACAAAGTATTATATGCTAAAACTATATCAAAATCAGAGACATAATAACAATTAGCCTTTACAACATTTCTGATACATTTTATATAAGTATTCGAAGTAAATGCAATGGTATGACAAGAACGTGCCAAAAATAATGTTTAGTTATAACTATACGATTGGGAATGGTGAATGTGTAGAATATGAAATTGTTCAATAGTGCGAGTATTTCCCACGATTCGCATAGTTACGTTTGGGTTCGCATAGTTACTTTTCTATCATATCTTCTTCAGCTAACGTCTCCTCTACTGCCTATGTTTTCCAATTATTTTGTTCTTTAATTCAATGAAATATTTAAATTAAAGAAATACACAGGGGGGATGTCTCCCTTGACATCGAGAAAGCCACAGACTTTGTCGAAGGCATCCGGCACTGCTCTATAAGTTACACATGGCGAATTTTCCGGTCTGTATTTAAAAAATAATACAATGATTCAGTTCACATCGCCGATTGACAATAGTAGGCAATAAGGAATGTTCACAATCCCGCCCGATGCATTCTGGGGTCCCGCAAGGATAATCCCTAGGCCCCACCCTATTCAAGCTATATACCCACGACGTCGAAATCCCACCGACCACCAGACTACTGTTGCTTTGTATACGGAGGATACGTCGACAATAAGAAGCATAGACTTGTTAACTCGACTAATGTAACAACAAACAAAAAGCATAATTACATAATAAAACAACTGGGAGTTACATATTAACACGACAAACACGCTAGTCACAATATACACCAGAAATAAATAAATGCCAAACGTAACAATCAACATAAACAACATAAATATCATGGTACAATAGAAAGGAAAGAGACATACATAAGCAATATAAATAAATTATAATACACAAAAGAAACAACAAAATTAAGGAATGACACATCAACACTAACATAGGATACGTAAGGCTTATTTTAAAATATAAAATCAATCCTTTGCTAAACTCACTTAGAAATAAAGATGGCACACTTACCAGGTGTATATCTAGACATATATACGGAAAACGAACCACTTAGAAGTTGTACAAGTTCTTTCACCTTCGTTGAGCATCTTCAGAGTAATGTACGATATGTTTTGTTGATCATTTATAAATGATATTTAGTACGATTTGTTTTATTGATCATTTATTCATGATCAATAAAACAAATCGTACATCACTCTGAAGATCCTCAATGAAGGTGAAAGAACTTGCCTTCAAGAAGGTGCCTTCCTTATTATTCATCTATTTGCTTATTTTTCTAAGTAATGAATTGCTACAAACTCAAGATTTCTTTCCGCAAAACAAATATGAATAGCAAAGAACTTAAAAGCTATATATATATATATATATATATATATATATATATATATATATATATATATATATATATATATATATATATATATATACTTTAAAAAAATGCTATTACCTACGTAAAGAATAAAAACAGTTATGAGACCACTACGAAAAAGGAGATGAGATGGTAGTTGGGGGTTGGGGGTCCCATCCCACACCTCATCCAGCCGATAAGTTAAGTGGCTCATACCCTTCCGTTAACAGTGTGTACTGAAAACCTTCATTAATATGCATAAATTGACATTGTACTACATTCTGATATTAATGCAAAAACCTCGCTTGAATGTTAATATGTTGACACTCGTTTGAGCGCTACCACCAGCTGGCAAGGGCATATTTGTACATGTTAATGTTGATGGCTCTCCCGTCATGTTTGAACTACCACCCCACGGCCGACCGAAATTTCATTTGAAGATTATGAGCGGCTATTTATTGCATTTGCCCCGGACTTTCTAGTGTGGACGTGCGATAATGTGGATTTCGTGTTTTTAATTGCTAGATAAGTGTCCGGTTTAGTTTATGTGTTTGCAGGTGGTGGTTTATAGCGATTTACTGTTTACGGATTTCTTTAGCGTCACACATATTTTTTGTCGTTCCCCACCTGCCTCCACTGATATCTAAGATAAACACAAAGAGTATCTTTCGAAAAGAACAGTTCCAGTCATTTAAATGTTGTCCACATTTATTTCTTTAAAGAAATATTTTTTTCTGATATTTCAAATGAATCATCTTCTACAACAATTTAACTATTTGCGCAATAAGTTACGAAAAGTGACTTTTTTCCGCATCAGGCGTAGGTTTTTTGATCGAGGAGCCAGCAGAGATAAAAATGTTTTGAAAATAGCTCAACTATAATTATAAAATTTGCCTGGGGGAATGTTGACATGGACACGAATTTGTTCATTATGTTTTTGTTAATAATATTGCGTCAGTGATTTATGAAAAATATCCGAATCTTCTGCTTCCAGTGATATAGAAGAATTAGCAAAAATTTCAAATAAATCATTATCGCCGACAAAAGTCTATCGCTTATTTGAAGATTGGAGGCATCAAAAGGGAGTACCTAACTGTTATGACTAAAGCAGTTCTACTAGTACTTCAGGAAATAGAGAATATTACCGGGAAAAAATAGGTGGATTTAGTTTTATATGTTTAGCTTATGCTTTTTCGGTCGCTGATTCCGAATTTTTCACTTTCAACCAAAATTTCCTGCTGGAAATACCGCTTTTTTTAAAAAAATGGTGCCAAAGACAAATATTTTCACTATTTTATTTTTGATAATTAAAAAAAAATCACGATCAGTATAAATTGATTAGAGGAAGCCAGAAAAATCCAAAAACACAACAATTTACAAAAATTTTAGGGTAATGTTTGAAATTGCTTGAAAACCGGGAAGGAAATATTTCAAAGTGACATTTGCAAGGTTTGTTTCAAGCCTTTCACTTAACATAATTTTTCACTATTTTCACTATTCTTCACTATTTACTACTTTCACTACTTTGACTATTTCACTATTTTTCACTATTCTTCCGATGTGTTAACGGTGTTGAAGGACCAGGCTCATCAAATGCCTCGGTTTCTGAGCTAGAATTATCTAAGAAGCTTTTATTAGCTTCTGAAACACGAATAAAAACGTCACGATACTTAATGAAAAAATATCCAATCTACCTATTTTTATTTTTATTTTAACGAGGCAATAAAGTCAGCCTTGGACTAGTGACTACGTGTTGCACACGTATTACTTTTTAACACATTTTTACGTCTAAGACAGGTATGGAGATAGGTAAGGGGCACCGAGAGGAAAACGAAAATGGAAAAAAATGAAAAACGGTGTTTTCTCTGTCATGAATTTCTCCGGAGTCATCGCCAGATTGCTCCAGTGAGCCTTCTTCCCTGTCCATCTCCTCACGTAACAATTCTAAATGTATTTCATCAGGGTCATCATGATAATTAGCCATCAAGTCCCCGATGTCTTCGTCGCACCCCGCTTTTCCGACAGCTGCATGGTGCTCGACAGCCTTTCTTCATCTGCAAGATATGAGCTTTGAAAGCTGCTAAATAGCTCCTAAATTGAAGTAGTGACTGGAGCTAAGCCTGCGTGTGTTCTTTTCCAGACCCAGTCCTCGTTCCCCTGCCAAAGTTACACTTGATGGTATGTGCGGTATGAAGCTGTTCAGCTGCGGCTTCGGTAGGAGGCAAATTTGCGATGTTATGCATATTGTTAAGCGAAGTAGGAAGTATGAATTAATTGCTCGCATGTGCAATGGCTTGTGGAACTGCGTTTGGTTTGAGGAAAAGCTTGGCAGTTGGCAGTAAATCAGGATTATTAATCAATAATCTAATAAATTTTCTTTTACCTTTTCCAAACAAAGCAGATACTGTGCCTCATCCGCTAAATGCATGTAAATATAGATTGTTTTCAGTAATTACTTTTTCCTCTACACTTAAAAGTGGAAAAAATTGGAGCCAATTTCACTCGGCCGGGGTGTAAAAAATAAATATTCGAGGCCTTACACAGACCTATTAACAGAACCAATAAATCTACGTCCTCGATAACAATTATTACTCCTGATGTATGTTTTGACGCCTCTTCAATCGCCGCCCTATTTTAACAAATAGGCAGTCTGCATCTTTCTTCGCTTATTTCCCGATTTGATAGGTTGGGGTAAAAATGTTTAAATTTGAGTTGTCTATTTTTGACCCATATTTCTCTCCAGATCCACTCCACTAAGAGTATGTTTAAAATTTATACCTAATAATAGGTAGTTTAAGAATAATAATGTATTTTTTGCGTGCGGGAAATATTTTCCCGAAATAGTTAGGAAACATTTAACTTTTCCTAACTAAAATTTAATTACTAAATGTACAACTTTTCGAAAAACTATTAAAAAATATCAGTTGAAGCAAATGACTAATTAAATATTGATTGACTAATTGATAATGAATAAGATCCAAGTTATGGATCGCTATAAAATCAGGCCCTGGAGCAGTGTTACTTTTATAGTACACGAAAATAAGTAAAATTTATGTGGAATAGAAGAAAAAAATTGTAATAAGCTGAAATTTCAAGGATAGTTAGCTTATGTGTAATAATACATATAAAAAAAGTTCCCACCCCTAAGTGGTAAGCTTCATCCCTATCTCGCCCCCCTTTAAGGACACCGCACTGGTTTTTTACAATATCTTTTAAACGCTTTATCTTACAGAAAAACATAAGTATAGAAAAATGTTTCTAACAAAATTTTCTATAAAAAAGTATTCTATTGTATGTATCGATTTTTCTATTAATTTTTATGTTATTAATTCGTAAACTGTGGGGTTAAACAAAAATGAAAGCCTCATTATATTGAATACGATACTTAATCGAATACAACACAGCCCGATAATATCAAATTATCCAACACAATCCTAACCGCCTAATTCATACACATGCTAGAGAGAAAGAGAGAGAGAGAGAGAGAGAGAGAGAGAGAGGTTGTTTTGACTTATGTTTTGACTGACTTATGTTTTGGCTTATGCCTTTTGCCTGTGAAAGGCTGTGCCTTTATCTGTATTTGATGAAAGAGGACTGATGAGAAAACCTAAAAAGTCATCATTGATTCAAATTTTCAAATCCGTACCAGAACGTCCAATTAATGTCGGCAACTGTGAGTATGTAATTGATGGCAGAAATCTAATTCATCGTATTGTATGGCCGAGTCAGGGAACATTTAAGGAGATTTACTACACATCCGTTAAATTTGTGAAAAGGCATTATGGGAAAATGTCACAATTATTTTCGATGGTTATGAAAATAATCCTACGAGCACAAAAGGAACGTAAACAGAGAATTTTAACAAGAACATCTCTCAACGTTATTTTTGATCAAAATACGCCAATTAGAGACCGTAAAGGAAAATTATTAAGCAACCTTGCCAGCAAAGGACGATTGATTTCTCAACTAGTTCAGAACTTTCAAAATGAAGAGATACAAACTATAACCGCGGATGATGATGCTGATACAGTTATAGTTCAAACTGCTATACAAAAAAGTTTTAGATCAGAGACGGTCGTAATTGTAGGACAAGATGTCGAATCCTTACCTCAATTATTGCCCTGGCGCCAACTGAAAAGGATATGAGACTACTAAGGGAGTTGTTAAAATCTTACCATCTCTACAATCTCCACAAGTAGTTGTTAAAATCTTTAACAAACCAAATGCTACAAAACAGGATACTACTGAGGCTGGGAGAATATTTGCTCTTGCACTATATAAAGCACAAAAAAATTAAACATCAATAAATCATCAGAGGTATGTTCTGTTTAACACCTCGGTTGGCAATTCTAGTGAAACGTTTACTTTGGAAAGACTACCCCCAACAACATTCATTGCGGGTTTACCACCAAATTCAGGCTTGGCAAGATAATGTTTTAGAGCCAGATGAATGGGGGATGGAAGAAATCAGGTAATATTTGAATACCTGTTTTGAATACCTGATTATTGAAGCACCAGCTCCCTTATCAATATTAGAGTTAATTTCGTGTGTCTGCAAAAAGGGCTGCGGAAAGCGATGGGGATGTTTCAAATTCGGTTTAAAATGTTCGGTTATGTGTATGAACTGTCACGGACAAGGATACTTTAATGTGGAACGGACCGATGTAATTGAATTTGAGCAAGAATAGAGCCTTCAGTGTATTAGGCTTCAAGAGGAAACTACATAAAAAAAACGTACCGACAAACTCTACTTCTTGGGTGGTGTGGAAACGAGTTTGGTTTAGAAATTGCTAATGACTATTTTTGGTTCTTGTTAAATTCTATATAATTTATAAAAGTTGTTGAAACCGAATGCTACAGAATATTAGTAAGGCTGTATAAATATTGTGTTGCCATCCAAAAGCGTTTTTGTTACCTACCCCTAATTTTGCCATCGGGTAACATGAAAACCTTTGATAATATGCAAGCGACTTATAGGACATGTTTTATAGGAAATTTAATCCTGAATATTTTTTAATACCTCTATTTTTGTCGTAGGATATTAAATTTTCAAGATATTATTGAAAAACCAGCACGGTGTAATTATAAGAGTGAAAAAGGGATGAAGCTCACCAGCTAGGGATAGGAACTTTTAGATCCTGTATTGCTACCCCTATTAACTGGCAATTCAGAAAATAACAGCTTATTATACATTTTTCTTCTATTTTTATGTGTTATGTAAGAAATAGCTAGAATTATGGGAAAAAAATGTTCAATTGAATTTATAGCGTTTGCTTACCATTAAAGTACACTTCTAAATATTTTTTTCTATATCAGTGAAATATCCCCTGGTTTTTCACGTTTCCTCTGAAATTCTTATAGTTATGTATTCTGTGAAAAGGGTACAATCTAAAATTCAGTTCCTTCTCCCCTGCAACAAAGGGAATTGGCAGATTAGCCGTGAAATATTGAATATTATAAGACGCGGGGCAATATTCATCTATCACTTGAGCAAATCTACTGTTTTATATAAAATAAATCCATAACAACCCGGGGTGGAGATTTAAGTCTATAAGTTAAAATTCCAATGGAAATGGCTTTATTTTATATCTCTCGCACTGCCGCGACTTTTTGCATGAAATCGCCTGAAAAGTTGGCCCCGTATGCGTGCTACGTGCCTTCCGGAAAATGCTGGTTCTGCACCCATCTACATTGGCCTTATTTATTTCACCGTGACATGTGTTCGATGCTTATATTATCGGTCAGTCCATATTGCCGATATTTTTACTCCAGTCCGCTATACATTTCAGTGTATCCCACATGTTTGCATTATTATGTACATACCATTATAGCGTTGAAAGAATCCTTCAATCAATGATTATAGTTAGATATTCATCCCGTTTTGTGATAGTTATGTTTTCTTGCCGTGTTTAGAAATAAATAGTTATTGTAAAACTAATTATAAATAAATAATAGTCGGGTCAAATTAGACGTGAAAAGTGTGAATGTTCTAAATCAAAATGGAATCAAACAATCAACCTATTTTTTTTCAAATCGTTTCTGAACATAAATGTCATAAATAGAACAAAGTTGAGAAGTAACATCTGACCGTATGGCCATTTTACCATGGTTAACCCAGAAACTAGCCAATTTTGATGACCTGATTAATGAAAAATTGAAAATTTGTTAGATATTGCTGAAAATGGTTTTCGAGGTCCCTGGTCAGGATTCTGAACTCAAAATTTTTCATTTCCACAGTTACTGGGTGGCCAATTATATTGTTACGTACTTACTGTACTTACTATCTAATGCCAATAAATGATATAAGACCTTACATCCTTTATAGCATGGGAATTTATTCATTGTTAATATGGAATTATTTGACTTTATAAAATGTTATAATTATTATGCATTAATTTACTATACAGTGTGTTTTCTAATTTGTTGCCAAAATGTGTTTATTTTTATATTTAGTTATTTAGTTATATTTGTGACAATATGCCCAAAAACTGTAATAATTGGCTAATTTTAGAATTTCTTGGCAAAAACGGCTGAAAAACACTCGCGGGTTTTCGAATGATTACGATTTCGGAATATCTATTTTGTTTTATATAACAATAATAGAATGCATTTTTCAGTAATTAGTTTTTTTAAACTTTTTCATTCGTAAAAGTCTGTTGAAATTGCTTTATCTAATTAGCAAGATTTTTTAATCCGTAAGAAATTGTATTATTCGTACAAGTTATTAATATAGTCAATAGTCTATAAGTTATTAAGTATAGGTAAATATAGGTTAAATAAATTGAAAATTATTCATTTCATATTAACTACCAGTATTAACTACCAATATTATGTTATTTTTATACAAGCAAAGACCAATTTAAATGATTTCGTTGAAAAACAGTAACATCATATAATACGTAAATTGATATTCTTTAAGTTAAAATTTTAATGAACCCAGTAATTATATATTCCATACATTTTTTTTCAAATTTTACGAGTTTTTAGGCAAGTTGGTAACTGTGAAAATGCAAAAACTAAGCTCAGAATCGTGATAAGCGACCTAGAAAACCCACGAGTGAAGTTTTCCAACTATTTTTGCCTAAAAAATCCAAAACTATAGTGCTTTCGTTTGATATGAAAACTAATGGAACGCGGTTGTCAGTGACTCTCGTTAAAGATTGCAATTGTTGCCACTGTCAAGGTAACCTTTTCCAGCTTTGAATGTAGTGGATGAAATGGCCAAAGCAAGAGGAACGGAGGTAATTCGATTGCCTCCATATCACTGCGAACTGAACCCAATTGAGTTTATTTGCAAATAAAAGGGAAAGTTGCTAGAGAAAATACAACATTTAAGTTAGCTGATGTGAAAAAATTTCTCAATGGTGCAATCAAAGAAGTAAATGCGGCCAACTGGATACAATGTATATACATGTGAAGAAGGTGGAATCAAGAATGGAATCTCGATATTATGATGGATACTCCCGTTAAACCAGTCATAATATATGTAAATGAAGACAGTAGTGAACGAGACATATTTTCAGATGGTGAATAGTGATTATTATACAATTATTCAAGTGTTTGAACATATAAATGGACAATTGCCAGCCAGTAACTGTGAAAATGGAAATTATGTGTTCAGAATCGTGATTAGCGGCCTCGAAAACCCCCTAGTTTTCCAGCCATTTTTGACAAAAAATTCTAAAACTAGCCAATTATTATTAACATTAAATTTCCAATTTTTCAATAATTAAAAAATTAGCCAATATTGATTGCCAGCAAAAGTGGCAGATGTGCAGAACGATGAACGATTTGCAAAAAAATTAGGTTGATTGGTTGTATCCATTCCATTTTTGACTTTCTTTTGACTTACTTTTAAATTTTTTTTAGCTATTTACGGAAAAAAAGCATAATAGTAACGTCAACGAATACATAATCAATTTTCGGAAGTCCTCGCGAACAGCCTCGATTTTGATTTTTTTTGAAAATTGATTTTTTTGTTATTTAAAATCAGAAACCTTTTGGAGTGGGGACGGAATTATGTCTATTGTTTAAACAGTATTTATGCTATTTATGCAAGAAGGAATTATTTTTGTACAATATCCATTCAAAACTTGGATAAAAGATATATTTATGTTATTTTTTTATATTGCCATTGTAAATATTTTTAAATAATATATCAATATACCAACAAATGTTCTAAACAATTACCTATAAGTTTTTATTATGTAATAATGACATAAAATGTATTTGTGAAACAAAATTAGGAAACATGTATTAACTGCAGGAAATTTATTATTTTATAAATATACAAAAACCGTAAATTTAATTTTCATTTATATTTTGCGTCTCAGAGACCTCATCTTTTTCAAGTGGTGGGTGGTTATCACAGTCACTTCCATTGCAAACAACACAAGAAGGTGAGCAATGAAGGCCACTGCAGCCACACTCTGAAACAAATCCTGTTTTTGCAAGAACAAAATATTATTTTTAAAACGTTGTTAGGTGCTGTTGGTTGCGTCATTTTGGTTGGTTCTAAATAATTATCTTTTGCCTGGGGCTGGCAAAAGATAATTCTTCGGGAGGTATTAAAAAATTATTTTTCCATTGCTGGATTTGCATGTAGACTCTCTTTTGTTTTGCCGCATCTTCTGTCGGAGGTAACGAATGAAGTTGTACGATTTTATCTTTGGAAACTAATGCTATGAAACGTTTATATCTCAGTTCATTCAAGTTTTTCGCATTTTTAGCACCATGCATTGTGGAATACACTTAATATCTTCATTGAAAAGTACTTCTTCACTTTGCTCTTCAACCATAAAAGTCATTCACATCCAGTGAATGCATGAATCAATAAAGAAAAGATGGTACTTTTAGATTTACATATTTTATTAACACTGTTTTTGTTGAATAAAATCGATGAAAAGCTTTATTTTTTAATGATTTTGAAAAATATTTCTTTATAATCAGGTGCTAAAGCTATCAATAACACTTAGACATCAATGTTCTCTGCTACAACAACTAATGAAAAAAGGAACAAATTACAGCTCATTGCACAATTAAATGATCAGCATCACTTTTTGTCTCCACACACTATTTTCGGCCAGTTTTTTATAGAGAAGATTAATGAATATTTTTTAATTTTTGCTGTTTCCTAATAGTTTCTCTTTAGTTGTATTTAAATACATGCCTTCAACAAATAAATAAATGATATGTGATACAGGATGTCAACAGATGAAGTAGGAATTTGCAACGATTTACGAAAACAACAATCTATATAATGGATACCTACCTAATACATAATTTTTCGTATATATTTTAAATTGCGTTCTCCTCAAAATACATTATTTCAAATCATTACGTAGCACCAATATTTTCTCAATTAGATAAAATAGAGGACTCACCATCCCTCTTTATATGTAAAATTTTCTGTAGTAAGTGAGTCGGGTAATTAAGTTTTTAATACCTTGGAGAAAAGATACAAGTCTCGTAAAGAAAATTTTATTGAGTTATATAATCTTCTCTCTTTAAAATGTCTTTTAAATGTTAACTAGAGCTCTTTAAAATGTTAACCAGTATACCTATGCCAAATGCCCCGACTAACATCAATGATATCTGTACACATTTCCAAACATTTTAAGTACTTTTATTTACTTTTATTTTATTTTAACTATAATTTACAGTTACAGTTATTACTTTTTAAATAGAGATTTACGTTTTGCTATTAAAGAAAGACAAGACATTAAACGGTATTATAAGCAGTATTTGGAAATAGTTCAAAATTCCCTTCGAAGTGATCCAAGTAGATTTTGGTAATAATAGTAAAAGATCCTCTTCTTGTATCCAAACTTTTTCGAAAGGCGACTCGTTTAGAAGCCACTTACAGTAGTTAAGGAATTTGCTTCACACTTCAAAAAGTTTATACGCATGACGATTCTGAAACCACTATTTTAGCTATAATGCTTTTAGCTTTAGTGCTGACACACACGATAATTGTGTAAATTGTCACCTCTCACTACTATTGTAATGTCTCACAAGCAATAAAAAACCTGTAATGTCTCAAGATTAGGGTACTGTTGGTGTTGGTGTACCTAGTTTGGTCATTAAGTTTTGTGCTACTATATTTAAGAGACCTTTAACAGTTATTTTTAGCGTTTCACCTCAAACTCACCTTTCAGGACATATGAAAGGAACAAACAAACAATCAAGCTCATTATGCAGAGAGCCGTTTAAGTATTTAAGAATATATATACATTGAGATGGGATTGGGATTTATACAATAAGAATAGCTGCAGTTGATATTCAGCAACGCTTGTAGTCCTCCATCATTGTACCATTAAACAGCTTAAATATATATCACAAAACACAAAATAATACCCTGTATATTCTGTAGGGTTTGATATTCTCCAAATTATGGTACAAACATATATTTAACGCATTGAAAGACGGCATTTGTGATGTGATAATGTGATTTTATATAAATATATATTTTACGTTTTGTCTATTTTCATGTCATTATAGCGTCCACTGTAGCCATTCAGTATCACTTTTAATAAAATTAAGGTAATACTTCCTTCATCTACTAAACATGAAACCCAACTCTTGTTTGTGATCTTATTTCTACCCACATCCTACGTAAAAGTAAACCATTGGAATCGATTTTCAGTTACTACAGAGTATAAGAGTTTCTCTAAACTCGTCCATTTGAAAACTAAGGAAGGGATAGATTCAGTATGGGCAGATATACACTTCTCTCATGAGCATCCTAGATCCTAGAAGATAGAAGTACAAAAGGGAGGATAAAGGAATATATACGAATATAATGATTTAAACTAGTTTCCCAACATTTATTCTATTTATTTTTGCAAGCACTAGGTTGATATTTTTATTTCTACGTTTGTACTTTTTGAAATGTATGTAACATTTTGCAACAGATTTATTGACATGTAAAATATGTACCGAAACACATAATATGTGGGTACTTAAGGCTCATAAGTATACGACTTATTATGGCCATTCTCTATCACAAAATTATAGTAAAAGCTTTGGCAATATAATAAACAACATAAATATCTTATAGAATTATAGACAGTTGCTATAGACTCCGGAAAAATAAATCGAAAGAGGAAATTTAGTTAAATCTATTACAGGATGAACGACCTAGGAAAGTACGGTCACTCCCCAATATATAAAACTATAAATCGTTTAGCTGCAGTCCGTTGGCGGTCTGTGAAAACCATCTTTGTCCTTTTTTCTGGCATATTTATGGAGTATTAGAATAATATTTGAGTCAGAGGGGTCAGCTACAGAGCATATTATTTTTATAATCCCAGATGAAAGATGTTAGCATTTGCCGCTGAACTGGTAAATTAATAAAATTAAGAGACATCAAATCCCATTCTAATTTTTGAGAAACTTTTATTTGGAAGTTCAAAAATTGCTTAGCCAATACCACCGCTAGAGACAATTGACTAAATATACAGATTTGATGCAACCGATGAATAACTAGTAGATTTTCAGTTATTATTGAATAAATTTTTATGGTTCATAATAGTTGACCCTCGACCTCAAATAGGAACAAAAAAAAGGAAACAAAGTATACTGGGAAAAAGTGTCTAGTATTTTTGTTTACATTTATAAATCTATGGCCACAATTTACTTTAAAAAAATTTCTTTCAAAACATAATACAAACGGTTGGCTTACAAAAGAAATATAAGATCGTGTAAAATAAAAGAGGATTTAATTAACATTTTCTCAAAAAATATTTGGAAGAATATTGGAGAATGTTAAAAATCTTAAGTTGTCAGAAAATATACACCAGTCTGCAAATAAAATCAAAACTACATGGAATCTCGTCAGTAAAAAAAATATATTTATTCGGAAAACTTGTAAAATGTAAAATATTTATGAAGAAAATTTTAATACATTACATAATAATATTTTTATATAGACCCACATGTAGTTGCTTGAAAATTTTTCAATCCCTTTCAACCAAAGCGTATAATAGTAGCAGTACTACAATACAATACCAGTACTACTAAATAAAAATAAATATTTTCCGGATGTCATTTCTCAAACGTAAATTTTGATGAGTAATATAATTGAGTGGTTCGCAGCCAATACATTTTAATAAACGAAGAAAAGGCATTTAACAGCGTCATCCACTGCAACCAATAATAGTTTATAGTATAAACATTGCACCAGGAGATATATCACCAGTATGTACCACAAAATTCCTACAGATTTATCTGGATAGTAATTTAATTTTTACAACATAATACAGAATTAGTTATAGATTAATTCCCACTTAATTTGTTTGTTAATAAGTTTGGTTAAGTTGATTGTTAATTGTTCTTTTTTATCACTGAAGTATATCTGCTACAGGGTGTTTGTATTTTTTATGGCTGTTTGACCTTTTTATGGCAATTTGAATACTCTTATATGGCTTTTTATACTCTTTTTTTTACTTCTTTATAGGTTGTAAAGTAATGTATTTTATTAATATTTGTAAGATACTTTTGTTTGTTACGCTGTGAATTATATACTATTTTTGTTATTAGCAAAGTCTATTTAAATATAGATTCTTCTTTTTCTCTTCTTTACGTTTACGTTTATTATTATGATACTTCACGCTGTTACCAGTAAAAACAACCTTATATGCCTTATATATCTTATCTTATATTCTAACCTTACCTTATCTTGAATTCTAATCACTTATCCATTAGTTTTTGTCTCTTTGATGGCATTTCTTCATCGTTAGATTCGACAAACCTTCCCGATTCTACCGTCTTCGCCGTCTTCGTCTCCAATATTATTTCCAGTCTGCATTGGTTCTTCATCCACAATTTCATCTGGATCATTAACTTCCTCGTAGGTTTTTCTTCCACATTGTAGCATTTTTCAAAACCATGACAATTTGAGCATTAATTTGTGCATTTTAAACCATGTTTTCGGCAGCCACATTTTAAACTGTTACATCTGCTAGTTTCACAGCTGCAGCAAATAGTTTTGAACAATATTTCCGGAATTAATTCCTTTTCTTGGGCATAATGCCACGTTAATGTTGCTTCCAGCCCCAATCTGTTGCTGTCAGTTCGTTACCCAGCCATGTTTAAAGCTGATAATATGCCCTGTAACAATGTTGTTCTGCTGCGCCTTCTGTGGGTGGGAGATTTGCCAATATGAAAGATGATTTAATTTTTGCCAATTGATATTTTCGAAATCTTAATGGATTCAGTGTTATAATATCATTTTTACATTTACAAATAGATTTGATTAACTGTAATCCATTTTTTCCGATATCTTCTTTGTTTGCATCTTTACGATACTTTTCTTTCCTTTTCCGGCAAATCCAGATGTTGTATCGCAACCAGAAAAACAATGCAGAAATGCAACGATATTTTTGAAGGATTCATATTTGAAACTATTAGACGTGAAAAATAGATCTTTTACATTTCCAGAACTTCGCTTGAAAAAATAAATGTCATGATAATTTGAATTTAATTGATTTAAAAGGACCAAAAGATCAATATCTTGACCCACAACAATGACAGTTTTATTGGTATATCTGGCAATTTCTATCGAGGACTTAATTATGTCAGCATCAGCATCTTCTGCTTGTTTACAGGAAAATCCTTGTGACTGTAAATTCTGCGTACTTTGTTTTTTATATTAAATACCCTCTACAATATTATCTCTTCAATATATTAGTTAATTAATTAATAATAAATTAGACAAATATTGCTTCAATCTCATCCGAAATAAATGCGTTGCACTAAAGACAAATGTCTTTTAATAATCGAACAGACAATAATTACCTAGGCGTCTGAAATCTTTTCTCAAAATCACACTTTTAGTGCATGCAGTGGCGTCTAACTTGTAAAAACAGGTGAAGGGGGTAGGTAAAATACAAATGAACAATAGAAGATTTGTTTTTTTATTATGGTACAGATTTTCTTCTGTATTTTATTGTTATCTATTTTCGTTCATAAAAGAGATTACTTGATTACTTTAAGTTTTACGATGAAGCAAATGAAAAGAAAATAATAGAACGTTGCATTGCCGAAATCCTTAAATGAGAAGCTAGCAAACAAGTTTACAAGTATACAGTTACAATGCTTAGAATTTACCACCGAAGGGGGCGGTGGTCGAATGGCATAACGCGTTTGCTATTTCCGCTGGTTATGAAATAATTTATTATAATATATTCCGAAGACCTAACTGAAACCTAGTAACGGTAATTTCCAGATTTTGCTCATTACTGTAATGAATTGTGGCTGATATTTTTAATTTTTTTACTTTACAGGTTTAAATGTCAACTAAAAAATAACTGTAAGTATCTCCTCTTGAGTATTCCTAGTCCTAAGGAATAAAAAGCAATTAATTCGCCATATTTATTGATTTCTGAAACAATTACAAGTTGTCCTTACTTTCGAATCTCCTACACTATGAGCAATAGACCCGAGGTACAAGTTCTCGAGTGGAGAGAGTGGCTGGAGCGTGGTTAAGTGGCGCGATCCTGTCTTTGTCCTTGCACGGAATCCTCGTTTGTATGCCAGGAAGATGCACGGCCGGCCTGCCCACTGAAAATAGCATTACGGACCGCAGACATGATTGGAATTCTTTTGCGATTCCGGTTATTCGATCACTCTAATTAGTACACCGGGTAGGGATGACACCACCGTTTTATCTGGACAGTAAATTTACTAGGGTGACGTAATAATATTTTGCTGCTCAAGAACCAAAAGAAATATTTCGTTTTATGTAGAATCTCTGCCACTACAGTAGTTCTAAGACATATACAAAGTGCACTGACCGCCTAAAAGAACAATTAATTGCTGTTGCCACATGTAAATCTCAAATTTCTCAATATTCAAACTCACTAAAATTCAATTAAAATTCACAATACTATATAAAAGTTGAATATATTATTTATGAATGCCAGAAAAGAATTATTGTGCATATAATAATATAGTATAGACCAAGATGTTAGCCATTTTTACATTTATTTTCGTCTACTATAATATGGCAATTCTGTAAATATTTATTTTTATAGTTATGTAGCGGGACGCATCCTAGTTTCCATCCATCTTTTAGTTGATTAATCATCTTGTTAAGTGGTTTGAATAAACATTAAAACATATTTTCTTATTTTATTTGAGAGAACCTCACTCAAACTTCAAAAATATAAAAAGCGGCAACGCCGCTTATATCGCAACCGGAAAGCTGACATAGAAAGCATATATTTCTTTTCGACTTGCTAAATGACGTGCTATCTGTTTTCATTTAGGACAATCGTGTAAACCCGGTAATCATTCCTCTGTCTTTGTTTGCCAGCATTGGGGGTTGGCGGGATTTGCGCGAGTATTCTGTAAAGGTCATTCGCGATTGAGTAGTACGTTGGTTGAGATATTCCCGATTTTGCAGTGTTCTTTTACTGTGATTGTGATACAATATAATATCAGTGAGCGATGCAAATATTCCAAAACGTAGGCACTATCGATAGCCGAGAAGAAAATTATTTTACGAGTATTTTATTGCATACAGAGAGATCACCCTCATCGCGACAAGGATGAATTGATAGATATGTGTTCTTATTATACAGAAGCATCAAAGTCAAGTATATACCTATACACTTTTAAAAGAAAAGAAGATATATGGAATTGTACAGCCACCAAAACAAAAAAAAAGAGGTCGAAATAAGATTGTAGTGGATGAACACGCAAAAAAGTGCGATACGTAGAATGGTCCACGGTTTCTTTAGAAAGAACGAATTGCTAAAGACATGAATTTTAGGTATGGAAAAGTAGACAGAAAGGGTATTTTCATAGGACAAGAAATAGTAGTCAATAGGATAAGAAATAGTTTCAAGATATGAAATAGTTGCTTGGCGGATGGACTATCTTCGAAAAATAAAAATGCCTCGAAAGGAAGGGCGTAAAATTTATTACACTGATGAAACATGTGTCAGCGAACTACATACTATGAAGAGACTCTGGGAGGATGGAAACGTGAAAATGCACGGCAAGCTGCGATTGAAGGCTGGACAACTGGTTTAAAAATGCCGCCATAACACATGTTGGAAGTGATAGTGGATTTTTGCGTAATGGAGAATTGATATTTCAATCTAAGACAGGAGACTACCACGAGGAAATGATGAATTCCGGAGTATATCAATAATGGCTTGCTGCTGGCATACTAGAATCTGGAATCTGGAATATGTCCGGAGTGCGGATCGAGATCCGCTGCACTTAGGTCCCATTGGGCCCCTTGTGCTTCCTTCGTGAGGGAAATGTCTCCCTAGGTCATCGACCAGTCCAATGTTGTACAAAAGGTGATGATGATGCCCAGGGGCATTTCCCTCAAATTGGCCATAGAAGGCCAACGTTCCCCCAATATGGATTCTCTGGTCGATGACACGGCAGGACATTCGCAAAGTACATGCTCGATCGTTTCATCTTCTTGTTCACATCCTCTGCAGATGGGTGTGTCACTTTGTCTCATGTTATAGAGGTGTTTCCTTACCCGGCAGTGTCCGGTTAGGATTCCTGTAACAAATCGCAGTTTACCCCTGGACATTGCCAGATAGTTCCTCGCCGTCTCTTCGCTGGGATATCTCAAGAGATTTCTGGCCAGCTGACAGCTACTTGTTTCATCCCATAACGTCTTAAATTTTATGTGGGTGTTGTCCTTTATTAATTGAAGTTTCGCTGCAACTGGTAGCGTACTTGAAGGACCAGGCCCAAGGATACTCAGGTTGGCTGCCTTCTTGGCCAGTTTGTCAGCTTCTATATTGCCGTTGCATTGTGTCCTTTGACCCAGCACAGGTAGATGTTATTCATCTGACATGCTCTCACAAGTGCTTGGTGATATTCCCATGTTGATCCTTTAGTTATTTTATAATTTTTCAGGGCCAGTAGTGATTGTCTACTATCTGTGCAGATTCTTATTGCCTTGCCCGTTATTTCTCTGCGAGCAATCTCTTGTGCGGCTATGGTTATACCAGCGAGTTCTGTTTGTACTACACTGGCATTTTTATCCATAGTCCAGCTGCATCGGAGTCGCAGATTCCTGGAATATATACCACAGCCTGCTCCATCCTTTTTCTTTGATCCGTCCGTGAAGACATAGTTTACACCTTCAACGCCGGCCTCGTCTTCACCAGTAGTGTGTATGGTGTAAGGTTTATCAAAGACAAGCCGAGGCGGAATACCATCTGCACATGCCTGTAAAAGGGGTATCTTTCTGACAGCCTCAGTCCACAGGCGGCTTCTGGTTTGGCCACAGCTTGCATTTGGTAGTATGCCAACAGATTTAAGGCGAGTCATGGTACTCAGAGCCACTTCTTCTAGATGTAGGTCTAGTGGTGGGAGACACAGCATTATCTCCATTGCTCTCGTTGGTGTTGTTCGCATGGCTCCGGTTATGCTCAGACAGGTAACTCTTTGTACCTGGCCTAGCTTGAGTTTTGCTGTTATTTGTTGACTCTTGG